>OY744509.1:4468683-4607950 GCA_963556185.1 Pseudopediastrum boryanum | reverse complement strand
CTGCTCCTCCCTCCCCCTCACCCCCTCACCCACCTGTTGTGCAGACAGCTGCACTCCCCCCAACTGCAGCCGCGCCCCCGGAAACAATGCCGACAAGTTGTCCCCCTCCAGAATCAGAAAGTCCACGGAGCAACAGAAGAGCTCCAGATACAGCAGCACCGACACCAGCAGCCTCCCCGGCCGCCCAAAGGCCTTCTCGCCAATGTCAGGATAGGAGCGTATGCTTCTGCAACTATTCATGCATTGACTCAGCATGTAGCCTGTGAGACATGCAATGCCACCTGCCAAGGAACAATATAGCGGGGGATTTGTTAAGAGAGACCACTGCACAGCCCTCTGGGCGGTGCAGCACACAAGCATGCCTCCAACCAGTTTCCTAGTGGGGTGGGGTGAGAAAGATCAAGAGATAGAGAGCGGGGACTTTGTGGATGGGTGTGGGTCTTATAGCCGTACAGCTGATCAAAGCATACTCACTTATTGTGAGATAGATCACTGCACAGCCTTCGGGCCATGCAGCATCCGTCACATGATTCCAGCCAGTTCAATTATTGGAGTCATTGCAGTGGTAGTTGATGCTGGCATCCGGCAGCAGCTGGCACCAAAATTAATCCATAAGTGTTTGGATCAAAAACTTTCTTTTTACACACATACAGAATTGGTGGGTTGCTCTGATGGCTGGCGGGGATGAGGACGAAACATAAGGAAGCGTATTCTGATGTTAGCATGTACTACCTAGATTTGGCATCCGTTGCACAACATCGCACGGTTGCATCAAGACAGTTACGGAGGTAGCATTCGGCACCAACTGGTGCAACCAGGTGTGCACGGAGCTAGACACAACCTCCCTCTCAATAAAATAGGCGCTGACCTAATTCTGCACATCCCATTCACTGCCCGTGCTGCTGCTGCTGCTGCTGAACCCACTGCTCTAATCCTTCAGCAGCAAGTGTGAGTCTCCTCTCCTGCAGAAGAGCATATTTCCTTAACCAAGTAAACATAGCAGCCGCTGTTGAAGACAGAGCAAAGCACAGCATCACTGAGGTGCAGTCCCCTGGCTAAGTGGAAGAGGTATTGGCGTCTTGAGGGGAAGCTATGGACGAATGAAACCAGAGCGAAGAAAGAAAAAGGAGGAGTGGAAGCGGTGGCTCTCTGAGAGCAGGCAATGCTTTGCTGGCTTACAGAGCTGATGCCACCCACCCACGTACCTATAGTAACCAGCAGTAGCAGTGACCCCAGTCCACTTGTAGCAGTAGCATATGGCGTCACCAGCAGCCCCACCCCACACAGCACATTCACAGCATTAAAAGCGGCTTGCCAAGAACTGCTCGTCTCATGTTCCTGCATGATCAGAATGAGGGGGGTAGCATGAGTGTTGTGTATGATCAAAACAATGTGAATGCTCAGGAGTTTAGTAATCTGACCGTTAGGTATTGCCCTGCAGGTTTGCCGCTCTTAAACCCTAGGGAGCAGATCCATGGGTGTGGCGTCTGTGAGAGAGTGGTAGCGGATGCAGGTATGCCTAACTCATGTTTGCCTGTAAAATCATAGTGTCGCTTTGCTGCTCTTTTCATCAGAAGATCAATCACAGCATTATGTGGGTACCGCCGATGATACACGGTATACATGGCAAGTAGTAGTGCAGGGCCGACTGCAGAGGAAAGCACATAGGGTCCGCAAGTAGATTAAGCTATGTGCGCAGATGACAGCGTTTCAGGAAGAGCACCAACTAGACATGAAACTTTCCAAGGCACACCCGTATGACTCGGACTACAAGACAAGTACCGTGATCACACGGCTACAAACTAGCAATGCCCTTACCCAGTCCCCTAGCTATCTCCTCTGACAAGCTCGGTCTTCTTCTGCATGCGGTTGCCTGCTTTTTTGGTTGCTGAGCCAAAACCCTATTGAGGACAACCCAGGGCAGCCGAAGAAGCGCAGCCATGAAAAGCAGAGAGTATGTACTGCCTGGTTACATCAGTGAGTACGTGCCCCAACTCAGTGCCTTGGGTTAGTCCAGTGCAGCACAGCTCCACGCACCTGCTCCACTTTAACTGTGTACACTGCTGTCTCTTTGATGGACTCCAGTCGAATGGTGTCAAGTAAGGAGCTGTCACGCGAAAGCCTGCTCATTGACGCTGTGGGCAGCCCATCTGCTAAAGCAGATGCTGCTGGCCCAGGTTCTCCTTCGTAATCAAATAATAGGCTTTCTTCCAAACCATCTGTGCATCAGCAGAGGCCATTAGAAATCGTTAGAATCCATTAAAGTTCATCAGAATCCATTTGCATTGCTGTGAGTGAAGGTGTAGGAAAAGTCAGCATGCAAGGAAAACACGCACCTGCTTGAGCCTCCGAAGGAGAGAACGAGGTCCTACGTCTGACCATTGGACTCTGGGCTACGTCCTCCTCCTCTTTGTGTTCGAGCTCCATGATTTGTGGATTCCGGGTGCGGGTGAAGCTCTGAGTGAACGAGCCTGCCACATGGGGATCCCTTGACACCCATGAACAAGCATCATTCCATGTTCTAGGCCAGGTAGGAGGGCTTGGGACCAACTCGTCTCCATCTTGTCCGTCTAACGGTCGATAAGCGATAGGTATCGGCGTGTGGCGGTCTAGGGACGACATTGCTTGAGCCAACCGACTTGGGCAAGAGATGAGCTATACCATCAGCTGCTCAAGCTATACAGAGACGTGCAAAATCAAATGGCATCAAGCCCACGCTTGTGTAAGTAGCAGTTGAAGCCGCTACCGGCACTACACCCTTGTCAGTGCGAACCGCTGCTTGGCAACCAAGCACCAAACTGATGCAGGACCAGAGAGCATTTGCCTTGTTCAGCCATGGCCTTGGAGCAATCGCTGTGAGCTCTAAGGCTGGCCATGACAGGCTGATGAGGATAGAAAACACCAGATCACACCCGGAAGCACCAGCGGGTCACTAGGTGACAGCCTCTATTCGGCCATGCTGTACAGTAGGACATGCGGGCGCACATTTATTGCACAGTAGTAGTTTCAAGTCGTCGGTACATACTGCCACATGCATGAGAGCAGATACGGCGCTTGGGCTCAAGGTACCGATCTACTGCATGGTTTTGCCGAAACGCCTGCGCCCATAGCTGTTAAGCTCGACTCAAAGGATCGCTTGTAGTCTGACCTAGACCTATTCATTCGCATGGCTGCATCCTTGTGAAAATAAAATGGACATAGCAAGGCACCCTCAAGTTGCCATCCCCTTGCTTCAAAGCAAGCTCCAGAACCTGTATGGGTCTCAAAAGACCACCAGAGCAACCCCTTCAGCACATGCTGCAGCAGGAGTGATATCAGCATCACCAGGAAAGCTCGGCGGTGACGCCTCTGCTGGTGTCCCCGATGTTGCGTTTGTTCATACCCATTTCCTGCAACAGCTCGGACTACCCGAAGACGCAGCAGTCAACGCGCTGATTAAGGGCGCCACCTCGAACACCGGCAGCTGCAGCGTACGTCTCGTACCGCTTACGGAAACCTCTGGCCTGGCAAACGCCGATCTCCTCCTACCACCCTTGCTTGCCTACAACCTAGGCCTGCTCTTTCACCTACACCCCTTCTTAAACCCTGGCCAAGCTGATCCTCTCGTGGAGCAAGTCCATGTGCAGATCTGCAACACCCCCTCAAGCCACACCAGCAGTAGCAGCAGCAGCAGTACAGCCAAAGTCGCACAGCAAGTTGTGATATGCAAAGTGGCTCAGCCAAGCAGGCAACCCATCAATTTCCATGACACCTCAACACCAGCCTCAGACTCCAGCCAGGAGCCTTCAGAAAACAGCAACAAAAGCAGTCCATCAGATGCGACCACAGATACAGCAGCAGCAGAAGGCGCTGGTAAAGATGGAGGAGGCAGCATGGGATTATTAGGTGGTCCCAGCATGGATGCCATTATGGAGGAGCTTCATAACCACTTCATGTCAAGCCCTAGGTAAGAACCTGAACCCGGGACCTGGAGTTGTGAATACTGAAGCTTTTATACTGTTGGGTTTAATGGGCTGGAATTCAGTGTGCAGTACGATTGAATCCATTTGGGAGGGGGCATCAACACCACCCTTGCAACACGAATCCTAAGGTGCTGGTGGCTTGGAGTCTCTTACTGGATTGATATCCACAGAAAGTCTAGATGTACCATTAGCTTCCAACATTAAGGCTCTGTGGCTTTTGCAAGGGCTTCTTTACTAACACCCACAGCTGGCACTTGTTCGGCCGCGTTCTTCATATCAACGTTGAGGCCATGTATAAGAGAAGTTCACCCCCCTGAGTGGCATCTGGCTGCTGGTTCTCACTACTGAAGTGCCGCAGGTAGCTTTAGATAGGTCTTGTACCACATTCCTATGTCATGTAGTTGCAGCTGAAGAACTTCCTGCTTCCCCTGGTCCTATGAGCATCACATATTCAAGTCTTTGTGTCTGCTCATCCTGGCAACCTTGGGAGGCGAAGCTCTGTAGTCGCAGGGGCTGCTAGCTGATCTGGGCATCGTACTAATAATTGACACTCACTGTTAGAGCTACCGGGCGCTCAGCATAAGACATATCATTTCTTTTATTCATCAAATCTTGCCCTCTTACATTTCGCCTATGCCACAGCAAAAAGAGCGATAGGCGTCGCACCTCCAGTTCCCAACTTTTCCACCCACAACAGCGAGGTGGAACGAATCGTGCTGTACTTCTGTCTTCTTACTCAGGTCAGTCACGGTTGGTGATGTTATCGGCCTGCTAGTCCCAAACAACCAACAACTCCCCATCTACCAACCTCACACCACCACCACCACCACCAGCACCACCACCAGCAGCAGCAGCAGCAGTGGCAAATCCGCTACAGCTTTCTTGCTAAGCCACAGGCCTATCTACTTCCGTGTTCTGGAGGTGTCACCCCATACCTCTGAACCGCTTTTGGTAGACCCTGTGGTCACCCGGCTAGTGCTACAAGGAGGAACCACACGGGCGCCACTACCTGTGGGTCATCCGGGTTACGCTGCAGCAGCTTTATCTGCAACTGCTACAGCCGTCAATCCTACCACTCCTATAGCTACTGCTGCAGCAGCACGTGGACGTTTGACAACAGCAGCTGCAGCAAGCAGCAGCATAGGTCGTCTGGAGAACGTCACAGACCACACCAGCAGCAGCAGTACCAGCAGTATAAGGGTAGCTCGTACATATCAAGACAAACTACCACAGCAGCAGCAGCAGCAGCAGGAGGGGTTCCCTGTACTAGGGGTGCATGCAAATGCAGCTTGGCACCCCACGCCCAGCCTCCCAGGGGTATGTGGGCCCTTGCAACCCACATGGCGAGAGTTGGCTGAGTTAGTGGCTCCGTTGCTGCACCCCTTGGCTTGGGACCAAGGGGTGAGGCTGGGGGTGTTACTGGCGGGACCAAAGGGGAGTGGGAAGGTGACGGCAGTGAGGGCGGTGGCGGCAGCTTTGGGCATGCATTACATTGGATTCAGCTGTCATGAATTGCAGGTGGGTGGGGGTGGGGCTTTGGGGTGGGTGGGTGGGTGGGATATAGGTCACACCTCATCTCGCTAAACCAAACTCCCTGGATAATGTGAGCAAAGCTGTCGGGAGAGCAATGTAAAGCTGCGTAACATGCTGCGGCTCTACACAGAATGTGGCTGTTATTTCAAGGCCGGATGTTTATGGAGATGCCTATTGTAGTGTTGACCTGTATATGCCAATGGCATGCAATCACCATATTCAGGCTGATGGAGGCCTGGGCCGGGAGGGAAGGGTGAAAACAGCTGGACATTGGGTGGGTGGGTGAGGGCTGGGTGATGGAGGGAGAAGGGGAGACAGCCCGCGAGGGGAGGGGAAAAATAATGTGGATAATGTGTGGGCGCGTGGGGGCAGGGTGTGGGGGCCGATAGGCCGAGAGGGAAGAAGGAAAACGAAGAAGGAAAACCGGTGGACATTGCGTGTATGTGGGGGAAGTGGGAAGGGGGACCTGCTGGGTTAAGGCGGCATGACGAGTATGAAGGAGAAGAGGCGAAGCATGGGGATCTACCTGAGGGAATGAACTGTCATGGCCTGTCATGGGTATGCAGTTTCCCAACCTTGCCCACCTTTACACACCACTCAAAGCTCCCACCACCACTCACCACTCACCACTCACAACCCTCCCTCCCACCAGATCCAGGGGTGGATGGGATGGCAACATGCGATTGCGATATCCCATATGCGATTGCGATATCCCATATGCGATTGCGATATCCCATATGCGATTGCGATATCCCATATGCGATTGCGATATTGCGCTGTGCGATCTGCGATTGCGAAATGAGGCTGACAAAGTGTTCTCGTGTGCTTTTCTTCCAACTCGCTGCTTTGGTAACAGCTTTAGGTGCGGGGCCTGTGGCACCTTTTGACATTACATATAATGAAATGCACTAAAATTCAAGTGTCCCTGTGTGCTTTTGTTGTTTCTGCTCCAGGCCCAGACAGAAGCTAAGACTATTGCTGCATTACAATCACTGGTGGAGGAAGCATCTGCCTTTGCGCCCTGCATGCTAGCACTGAAGCACTTCACAGCTATCAC
Organism: Pseudopediastrum boryanum; assembly: GCA_963556185.1. NCBI lineage: Eukaryota > Viridiplantae > Chlorophyta > Chlorophyceae > Sphaeropleales > Hydrodictyaceae > Pseudopediastrum > Pseudopediastrum boryanum. Next base: position 4,601,398 of record OY744509.1, on the reverse strand, counting down.
AGGACAAGCAGGTGCGATTAGGGGGGGGGGGTGGAAAAATGGGGGGCAGGGTTTTAGTGTACGTGGTATAGTGTTTACTGTAGGCAAACTAGATTTTGCGCCCTTGGGCTCTGGTTACTGTAGATGGATAGGGTTAATGTAGGCGAATAGGGTGCAGTGAAAGACGGGTGTTGCATAGTGGGTAACGTGTTGTATGGATGGAGTAAGATTGGAGGTAGGTGGGGTAGGGAATAGTGTAGGTGAGGTAGGGTTTACTGTAGGCAGAATGGTGTTTAATAGCATGTGGAGCGCTATGTGGTGCCTTTCAGTGGCTGGGAGGATGGTGGTTCACCAGTACCTAGGTGGTGGGAGCCACCTCCAGCCCCTACTAGGGTGGTGCTTGATCCTGCTGCCTCCCCGCCACCCATGTGTGATGGAAGTGGAGCAGGTTTTGGGTTTTAGTGGTGGTGTTTGTTTCCCCTTGGTGTGCACGCCGTTGCATCTAGCCTCAGCTTGTGTGTGGCAAATCCACCATCGGTTGTGTGGCTTCGTGATTGTGATCAGGAGCCTTGTGTTTGTGGCCTAGGTTTGTTTGGCCATTGGCATTGCTGGTCTTGCGTTTTGATTGATTGATTGATTGATTGAGAATGGTGTTTATATTAACTGAAGTATGGTTCGTGGCAGTGTATAAGGTAGCGTGGTGGGGTCCAGGGAAGGTTCCGGCCAGGGGATAATTCATGCAAGGCTATGAATCAGGGGCATGGAAGGTTTGGGTGGGTTGGGGGATGTACTTCAAGACTGGGATGGAAGGCCCATAGGGCAGAAATTGGGGCCAGGAGTGAAGGCTGGCAAACTAGGGTAGTGGTGCTGCTGATGGTGGTTATGTACGAGGGCTGAGGGGGAGCCTCCTGCTGCCGCTGCCGCTGTGGTTGTGCAAGGTGGCTGGCACTCTCCCTCTGTGTACAATGTGCCCATTTCTTCTCTGCTGCTAGCCCAGTGCCACTGCTGCTGCTGCCGCTGCTGTTGAAGTTACGAGCAGATTCCCTAGTGTGGTTTTCTTCCCTCTTCTTCTGGTTCTGCTACTGCTGCTGCTGCTGCTGTTGAAGTCGCGAGCAGATGTTTTTGTGTGGTTATCGTCCCTCTTCTTCTGAGGCTCAATGGTGGTGGTGCTGCTGCTGCTACTGATACAGCTCCTGCTGTTGTTGTCGTCATTAGGTCGTCATGCAGTCTCCCTCTGTGCACAGTTTTACCATATCCCACTTTTGCCATTGAGTGCTGCTGCTGTTCTTGCTCTTAGGTGGTTCTCAGGGTTCCGCAGTAGGTCTCCTGCAACTCTCTGATGCCCTTGACCACCTCATCACAACATACACATCACCAGCAGCACGTAAAGCAGTACTACAGCCCCAACAAACACGCCCTACCCCAACCACAACAGCAGCAAGAGGTCCAGACCAATCTACCACCTCCACCACCACCACCACCAGCAGCAGCAGCAGCAGCAGCGGGAAGAAGGATGAAGCTCTGCCAAGCAACGGAGCAACAGACGCAGCAGCAGAAGGGAGTAATAACAACAGCAGCAGCAGCAGCAATAAGAGGTTGCAGGAGCAGCAGGCTGGGTTTGTGGTGATAGTAGCATGTGTGGAGAACGCAGATGATGTTCCTGTGGAGCTCGTGCGTTGCTTTACACATGAGGTTGCTACTGCTATACCTAGTAGGGAGGATTACGCAATGCTGCTGGCTGGAATGGTGGAACCCCTGCAGGCAGTACATGCTGGGGCACTACAGGCAGTACAGGATGGCCCTGCATCGGCAGTACAACTGCAGGGCAGGGCTCATGCTCCGGGCAGCCAAAAGGATGCTAAAGCATCAGTTGCAGAAGCAGCAGCAGTTGGAGCAGCTGTAGGGGGTGCGGCAGTGGGAGTGGGAGTTTTAGGGCTTAGTAGTGATGAAGTTGCTGCTGCTGCTGGTCAGATGGTGGGGTTAGTACCACTTGATGTGCAAGGGGTGGTGGCAGATGCCCTGGCTGCTGCTGCTGGTGAGGCAGTACACCTGCCGTTCTGCAGTACAAGTGTCACTCCAGGCAGCAGTACAGTCGTTGCTGGCAGCCAAATGCGCCAGTCCGAGAACCAGGAGCAGCAGCAGGAAGAATGGGAGGGGGGCGATGGTGCAGGTGTTAGTGATGGGGTTTTGGTTCCGGTAGTGACGTCTGCTCATCTGCAATTGGCGTTGGGTGGTGTGAAGGAGCGTACTGCTACTGAGATGGGTGCCCCTCAAGTGCCTAATGTGACCTGGGAGGATGTGGGGGGGCTGGAGGAGGTCAAGAAGGCAATTCTGGACACGGTGGAGCTACCACTGAAACACAGGTGGGGGGGGGGGGAGAGAGCGGTTTTAAACAGGGACAGGTGGGTGGCTGGGTGGCTGGGAGAGGGTGGTTTTAAAAAGGGACAGGTGGGGGGTTGGGTGGGTGGGAGACGGTGGTTTTTAAACAGGGACAGGTGGGGTCGTCGAGGGGGGTTGGAGTGGGTGGATGAGGTGGAAGCGTTAAGGAGGGAGGATGTGTGGTTTGGGAGAGGGTGGGGCATGAGTTCGGAAAGCGGTTGGTGGGCAGGGTGGAAAGGGGATGTTTTGGCTCTGATTGGGAAAAGACGAGTGGATGAACATGCAACGGGGCTATAACTGTTATTTTGCAGGATGGCTGTATGCCTGAAGCTTTTGATAAGTGGTCACATGGTAGCCTCTTTCACCCAGTAATAGCTTTTCCGGAAATGCATGGCTAGAAATGAGATGTAAATGGAAACAGGGACCTTCCACGTTGTGAGTGCAGTTCCAATCCTGTGAACGATAAGCTTTTTGCGAGCATGCAGATGTTTATTAGCTGGGCATTTGGGACAAGCTTCAGTGCAATGATTGCAGCAATTGCTGCTCAATAGCAATCATTCGTCATCATAAGTGATTGGCAATGACGAACGCTGCTGATCAGCAATCATTTCTTGCACCTGATGAGTCCTCCTCTTGCCCCGCTCCTCTCCAGGGATTTATTTGCAGGTGGACTCCGCCGCCGCTCTGGTGTCCTGCTATACGGACCCCCCGGCAGCGGCAAGACTCTCCTCGCCAAAGCCGTCGCAACCCAATGCGCTGCAAACTTCCTCTCAGTTAAAGGCCCCGAGCTGATCAACATGTACGTCGGTGAGAGCGAGCGTCAAGTCCGCGAAGCCTTCGCTCGCGGCCGGCGCGCAAAACCATGCGTCATGTTCTTTGACGAACTGGATTCCCTGGCGCCTGCGCGAGGGGCTAGCGGCGACAGTGGCGGGGTGATGGATCGTGTCGTGGCGCAACTGCTGGCGGAGATTGACGGGGTGCAGGGTGGGGGTGAGGATTTGTTCGTCATTGGGGCGACAAATCGACCTGACCTGTTGGATCCGGCGCTGTTGCGGCCGGGACGGCTGGATACCTTGCTGTATGTGGGGATTGCTGAAGAACCAGAAGCTAAGCTGAAGGTGAGGATTGTAGGGGGAAATTGGTGGCAAGGATTGAGGGGCAGGTGTCCATCAGATGCGGAATCCGGGCCAGAGGAATGAGTGTTGAGGAAAGAAAGTGGAGCAGAGGTTGTGCCGCATTGCAATCCCTTTGGCGATTTGAGCCCTGTACATATGTGCAAAGATTGTCTGGCAACATTATTCTGTCTTATCTCATAGAGAGGAATACAGCATGTATTCCTTACGGGATGCTGTGTTTTGATGTTTGGGCCAAGGGGGGCTCCCTTATGATCAGGGATCATCGGGTTAGAGCTCATGGCAAAACACATTACGCGGGTAGAGAGCCAGGCTGAAAGGCCTGGACACTTTTTGAAAGCAAGCAATGTTCTACTGCAGCTGGGCAGGGTGGGATGGTGGTCTCAACTTGCTTTATACATTGCATCCTGCATGCCGCTGCTCCAGCACTGCATAACATGACCCTGTCTCTTCCCCACTCCTTACTGCTTCGATCACAGGTACCCAATTTACAGCTTGTCAAGGCTTGTGAGGGTCTGCATAGGGCCCCAAATGCTGCTAGAGGTTTTCAAGTAGTACAGGCCTAAGCACCAATGATTCAGAGCCATCAAATAATTCATAGCCATCAAACTTCCAGTCGTGAGTCGACACAGCAGACATTCCAGCACATACCTGTCTCACTGTATCTTGCATTATTCCTTCTACAGAGCAAACCCCGGCTTGCTGCTGTGCTAGGATCCCGCTCTGTTTGTCCTCCTCGTCCTGATTTGGCTGGTACCAATTGTTTCAGCACAACCATATTCGATTGATGAGCAGTGGCGGCAGAACCCCCCCCCCCCCCCCCAAAAAAGTCTTCAGGAAATGTGAGAGATCGGTTGCAGTGTGAATATGCACACGACGAGCCCAGGGTTTGGTGGCCTTGTACCCCCCTTTTCATCCCATCTTAGACTTCAGCCCCAAAAGAGTTTCCTGATGTTCTGCATGATGTGTTGCTGGTTGTAGAAGAGATCCCTCACACAAAGCGGGGCTTCATTTATGTCACGTGATTTGGGTTCTGTTCTCCTGCCCTGCTTAGGAGGTAGCTGGGTCTTCATGGCAAGTGAAACTGGGGGGTCCCGAGCGCCCTCGGCGGGGGGGGGGGGGGGGGGGGGCTGCAACCCCCCCCCCCCCCCCCCGCCCTACGACAACGACGACGGTGGCTGCGACTAGAGTGTGCCGTCGGGGGCACCGACCTCAATGTCGGCCGCTCGGTCCCGTGTGCTGTTACCAACTCATTCTTCGGCCCCCTAGCACCTGAGGAAGGGGTCTTAACAATGAGTCACAAGCCTCAGCCCTGAGCCTTCCTCCCCCCCCCCCCCTCCCATTGCTGTCACCAGGTACTCACAGCTCTCACTAGGAAGTTCAAGCTAGCTGCTGATGTGGACCTTGGGGTTCTAGCTGGTGCCTGCCCCAAAACCCTAAGTGGTGCTGACCTGTATGCCCTAGCAGCTGATGCATGGATGGTGGCACTCAAGAGAAAGATTGCTGAGCTGGAGGTGGCGGAGCAAAGCCAGGGGGCTGGATCTGAAGCTGCTGGTGCTCCTGCTGTTTCAAATTTGGACGGGGGCAGTATTGGAGAGGTGAGCTTGGCAGGATATTGCTGTGCTCGTCTGCACTCTCCCCTGCTTTGCTCTACTTGGACCCGACCTTTGGCAGGGGTGAGCTGCTTCACATACCCAAAAGGTTGGGTATGCCTTCACATGTATCAAAGATTATTGCACGGTTGTTGCTTATCATTTAGCGGCAGGAACAGGTATGAGTAGCGATTCATCTACTTCATCTATGGAGAGTCCACACACATTGTCTACTGAGATATCTGTGTAACTGTTATGTTGGTTTTACCTCAGTGCTGCTTACCGGTACCTGAAATATGCTGGCAGGGTCTGGAGGTGACGGCTGCTGATTTCAGCTGACACACTTATGTGACCCATGGATATACCTGTAGATATGAGCTTACATTTTAGCTTTCTTCCTTGTATTTACCTCACTGCTGCTTGGTTATCTGCATTGGCAGGGTCTCAAGGTTACTGCTGCTGATTTCAATGAAGTCCTGGCGAACCTGCATTACTCGTGAATAATGATACTGCCTTCAGATTTTGCTAGTTTCACATGAATACCTTTTTGAATCGCTTGCTTAATTGTGTTGTCAGGGTCTGGAGGTGACTGCTGCTGATTTCAATGAAGCCCTGGCCAACCTGACCCCATCATTGTCAGTCGACGAATTGGAGAGGTACCTCGCCATCAAGAAGCATTATGATGCACAACAGGGCTTCACAGGAATGTGACGCTGCTAAAGTGTGGGTCCGGAGTGGAGGGCAGTGGGCAGCTGGGGGTCTGTCTCATGTGGATATGAAACCATCCAGGGAACTTGTTCGATCAAAATAATACTGGCACAGGCATGGCAGCAGCAAAGCAGCAGTAGTGCGAGGTATCAGGCATTTATTGCTCTCAACATACTGATGAACTGATTGGAGTGATGTCACGGGCCCTGATCTATCTTAGATGCATCAGGACCATCATGTCATGGGTTATCAGAGACAGCTGCCCAAGCAGGAGCGTGAGAAGCAGCCACTGTGTGGGAGAGGGTGTGTGACAAAGTGCAAGCCACTGCGAAGGCTGCCAAAGCTCAGCAGACTGGAAGCAGCATTTAGCATTGAGACTATGTGTGATGTTTCCACCTTATCTGCCTGGCTGTCCCTCCCAATCTCTCTCTTATGTACTCATGCAAGAACCCTGTGTGAGCGCACTCAGCTGCCGGGTGGTGGTTGATATATCTAACATGAAGGATAAATGAAGAGTTGAGACTGGAAATGCAGGTTGAGCTGAAGCGCTGCTGATGCATGTTGTTGAGGCACGCCTCATCTCGCTAACGGTGGTGGGAAGTATCATGCTGCTGCCGCTGTTTTGTTGTGTAGTTAACAGCAGCCGGGAAGGGTTAGAGGTGCTGGGATGTATGCCTGAGGGGAATGGCACTGTTTACTGGGTTGATGCCATGCCATTGCAACCAATGGAGGAGTGGGTGGTGTTCTTCATCATGGGCTCTGTTTTGACAACAGTGTTGCCTTGACTTTGAGGAATTGATTCGGCCACATTCCTTGTTGGTTGGGTCTGGTTGCATACATCCCTCTGTGGTTGAGTCCTTTGCATGGTTCTTGTACATCTCCAGCCCGTGGTAAGGGTCATTGTTTGCCATGCCATTGCAACCGATGGAGGAGTGGGTGGTGTTCTTGATCATGGGTTCTGCTGGCTGGATACATGTTTCGGTATCAGTACTGCGTGGTTGCTGGTCTGGAAGCCATTGTGTTTGGATCCATCCGATGGTGTGTGTTTGGTCGTTTCGACCTAGCAGCCCTTTGCGGTTGCCACCTTAAATGTTTGTTATGTTATGGTGTTGTCAGATGGCAGCGTGCCCACGACATGCGATCAGCTGTATGCTGCGAGTAGTGATGTGTCATCAAACGAATATTGCATACGGTAATTATCCTTTGGTATGCCCCCGCATTCCAAGCTGCAGGTTGTGGACAAGTACGCTTCGCCGGCGCACTTCCCGACTGGGACAGTATGCAACATATTGTTATGAGCAGGCTTTGAGAAGCTTGACCGTAAGAACGGAACCACACCCGCCAGGACGGCTTTCCACGGCTCAGGACACGAGTCAGGAGTGTGCGCCATAGAAACCCGTTGCCATGGGTAACACATGTGCCGATGCTGTGCTGTGCGCGGTGGAACAAAGGGACTACATTATAGGTGTTACCTGAGGTCTCTTCATACGTAAAACGTTGGCCCACTCAACGAGCCCAGCTAGGAACTTTGAACGAGTGACTGACGGAGCCTGAACCCCACAGCTCTGCTCCGAAGCGGGTGACACCAGAAATTGCTCACTCATCTTTCCGTCCAGAGGGCATAACCGACATCACCTTATATGCAGGTCCCATGACACACAGGGGTATGCAGCTCTGCAGAAGTAGGCTTTCCTTGTGGTCAGATGGACGTACGGAGTCGATGCTTGCGTTGCTCTCTACGTCAGAAGCAGCGTTCAGCGATATGGCACTCAAGAGCCGTACAGCCGGACGTTTGGAGACGCTGCTTGCGTTGCTCACCACTTAAGCAGCAGCATTTAACGATAGGGGCGTAGGGAGTCCATGCTTGCGTTGCTCTCTATCTTAGTAGCAGCATTCAGGCGGGTAGGGAGTCGATGCTTGCGTTGCTCTCTATCTTAGTAGCAGCATTCAGGCGGGTAGGGAGTTGATGCATGCGTTGCTCTCTATCTTAATGGCAGCATTCAGTCGGGTAGGGAGTCGATGCTTGCATTGCTCTCTATGTTAGTAGCAGCATTCAGGTGGGTAGGGAGTCGATGCTTGCGTTGCTCTCTATCTCAGTAGCAGCATTCAGGCGGGTAGGGAGTCGATGCTTGCGTTGCTCTCTATCTTAGTAGCAGCATTCAGGTGGGTAGGGAGTCGATGCTTGCGTTGCTCTCTATCTTAGTGACAGCATTCAGGTGGGTAGGGAGTCGATGCTTGCGTTGCTCTCTATCTTAGTAGCAGCATTCAGGGTGGGTAGGGAGTCGATGCTTGCGTTGCTCTCTATCTTAGGAACAGCATTCAGGTGGGTAGGGAGTCGATGCTTGCGTTGCTCTCTATCTTAGTAGCAGCATTCAGGTGGGCAGGGAGTCGATGCTTGCGTTGCTTCCTATCTTAGTGACAGCATTCAGGTGGGTAGGGAGTCGATGCTTGCGTTGCTTCCTATCTTAGTGACAGCATTCAGGTGGGTAGGGAGTCGATGCTTGCATTGCTTCCTATCTTAATGGCAGCATTCAGTCGGGTAGGGAGTCGATGCTTGCGTTGCTCTCTATCTTAGTAGCAGCATTCAGGTGGGTAGGGAGTCGATGCTTGCGTTGCTCTCTATCTTAGGAACAGCATTCAGGTGGGTAGGGAGTCGATGCTTGCATTGCTCTCTATCTTAGTAGCAGCATTCAGGTGGGCAGGGAGTCGATGCTTGCGTTGCTTCCTATCTTAGTGACAGCATTCAGGTGGGTAGGGAGTCGATGCTTGCGTTGCTCGCTATCTTAGTAGCAGCATTCAGGCGGGTAGGGAGGCGATGCTTGCGTTGCTTCCTATCTTAGGAACAGCATTCAGGTGGGTAGGGAGTCGATGCTTGCGTTGCTCTCTATCTCAGTAGCAGCATTCAGGCGGGTAGGGAGTCGATGCTTGCGTTGCTCTCTATCTTAATGGCAGCATTCAGTCGGGTAGGGAGTCGATGCTTGCATTGCTCTCTATCTTAGTAGCAGCATTCAGGTGGGTAGGGAGTCGATGCTTGCGTTGCTCTCTATCTTAGGAACAGCATTCAGGTGGGTAGGGAGTCGATGCTTGCGTTGCTCTCTATCTTAGTAGCAGCATTCAGGTGGGCAGGGAGTCGATGCTTGCGTTGCTTCCTATCTTAGTGACAGCATTCAGGTGGGTAGGGAGTCGATGCTTGCGTTGCTCGCTATCTTAGTAGCAGCATTCAGGCGGGTAGGGAGTCGATGCTTGCGTTGCTTCCTATCTTAATGGCAGCATTCAGTCGGGTAGGGAGTCGATGCTTGCGTTGCTCTCTATCTTAGTAGCAGCATTCAGGTGGGTAGGGAGTCGATGCTTGCGTTGCTCTCTATCTTAGGAACAGCATTCAGGTGGGTAGGGAGTCGATGCTTGCATTGCTCTCTATCTTAGTAGCAGCATTCAGGTGGGCAGGGAGTCGATGCTTGCGTTGCTCTCTATCTTAGGAACAGCATTCAGGTGGGTAGGGAGTCGATGCTTGCGTTGCTCTCTATCTTAGTAGCAGCATTCAGGTGGGCAGGGAGTCGATGCTTGCGTTGCTTCCTATCTTAGTGACAGCATTCAGGTGGGTAGGGAGTCGATGCTTGCGTTGCTCGCTATCTTAGTAGCAGCATTCAGGCGGGTAGGGAGTCGATGCTTGCGTTGCTTCCTATCTTAATGGCAGCATTCAGTCGGGTAGGGAGTCGATGCTTGCGTTGCTCTCTATCTTAGTAGCAGCATTCAGGTGGGTAGGGAGTCGATGCTTGCGTTGCTCTCTATCTTAGGAACAGCATTCAGGTGGGTAGGGAGTCGATGCTTGCATTGCTCTCTATCTTAGTAGCAGCATTCAGGTGGGCAGGGAGTCGATGCTTGCGTTGCTTCCTATCTTAGTGACAGCATTCAGGTGGGTAGGGAGTCGATGCTTGCGTTGCTCGCTATCTTAGTAGCAGCATTCAGGCGGGTAGGGAGGCGATGCTTGTGTTGCTTCCTATCTTAGGAACAGCATTCAGGTGGGTAGGGAGTCGATGCTTGCGTTGCGCTCTATCTCAGTAGCAGCATTCAGGCGGGTAGGGAGTCGATGCTTGCGTTGCTCTCTATCTTAGTTGCAGCATTCAGGTGGGTAGGGAGTCGATGCTTGCGTTGCTCTCTATCTTAGTGACAGCATTCAGGTGGGTAGGGAGTCGATGCTTGCGTTGCTCTCTATCTTAGTAGCAGCGTTCAGGGTGGGTAGGGAGTCGATGCTTGCGTTGCTCTCTATCTTAGGAACAGCATTCAGGTGGGTAGGGAGTCGATGCTTGCGTTGCTCTCTATCTTAGTAGCAGCATTCAGGTGGGTAGGGAGTCGATGCTTGCGTTGCTTCCTATCTTAGTGACAGCATTCAGGTGGGTAGGGAGTCGATGCTTGCGTTGCTCGCTATCTTAGTAGCAGCATTCAGGTGGGTAGGGAGTCGATGCTTGCGTTGCTTCCTATCTTAATGGCGGCATTCAGTCGGGTAGGGAGTCGATGCTTGCGTTGCTCTCTATCTTAGTAGCAGCATTCAGGTGGGTAGGGAGTCGATGCTTGCGTTGCTCTCTATCTTAGGAACAGCATTCAGGTGGGTAGGGAGTCGATGCTTGCGTTGCTCTCTATCTTAGTAGCAGCATTCAGGTGGGCAGGGAGTCGATGCTTGCGTTGCTTCCTATCTTAGTGACAGCATTCAGGTGGGTAGGGAGTCGATGCTTGCGTTGCTCGCTATCTTATTAGCAGCATTCAGGGTGGGTAGGGAGTCGATGCTTGCGTTGCTCTCTATCTTAGGAACAGCATTCAGGTGGGTAGGGAGTCGATGCTTGCGTTGCTCTCTATCTTAGTAGCAGCATTCAGGTGGGTAGGGAGTCGATGCTTGCGTTGCTCGCTATCTTAGTAGCAGCATTCAGGCGGGTAGGGAGGCGATGCTTGCGTTGCTTCCTATCTTAGGAACAGCATTCAGGTGGGTAGGGAGGCGATGCTTGCGTTGCTCTCTATCTCAGTAGCAGCATTCAGGCGGGTAGGGAGTCGATGCTTGCGTTGCTCTCTATCTTAGTAGCAGCATTCAGGTGGGTAGGGAGTCGATGCTTGCGTTGCTCTCTATCTTAGTGACAGCATTCAGGTGGGTAGGGAGTCGATGCTTGCGTTGCTCTCTATCTTAGTAGCAGCATTCAGGGTGGGTAGGGAGTCGATGCTTGCGTTGCTCTCTATCTTAGGAACAGCATTCAGGTGGGTAGGGAGTCGATGCTTGCGTTGCTCTCTATCTTAGTGACAGCATTCAGGTGGGTAGGGAGTCGATGCTTGCGTTGCTCTCTATCTTAGGAACAGCATTCAGGTGGGTAGGGAGTCGATGCTTGCGTTGCTCTCTATCTTAGTAGCAGCATTCAGGGTGGGTAGGGAGTCGATGCTTGCGTTGCTCTCTATCTTAGTAGCAGCATTCAGGTGGGTAGGGAGTCGATGCTTGCGTTGCTCTCTATCTTAGGAACAGCATTCAGGTGGGTAGGGAGTCGATGCTTGCATTGCTCTCTATCTTAGTAGCAGCATTCAGGTGGGCAGGGAGTCGATGCTTGCGTTGCTTCCTATCTTAGTGACAGCATTCAGGTGGGTAGGGAGTCGATGCTTGCGTTGCTCGCTATCTTAGTAGCAGCATTCAGGCGGGTAGGGAGGCGATGCTTGTGTTGCTTCCTATCTTAGGAACAGCATTCAGGTGGGTAGGGAGTCGATGCTTGCGTTGCGCTCTATCTCAGTAGCAGCATTCAGGCGGGTAGGGAGTCGATGCTTGCGTTGCTCTCTATCTTAGTTGCAGCATTCAGGTGGGTAGGGAGTCGATGCTTGCGTTGCTCTCTATCTTAGTGACAGCATTCAGGTGGGTAGGGAGTCGATGCTTGCGTTGCTCTCTATCTTAGTAGCAGCGTTCAGGGTGGGTAGGGAGTCGATGCTTGCGTTGCTCTCTATCTTAGGAACAGCATTCAGGTGGGTAGGGAGTCGATGCTTGCGTTGCTCTCTATCTTAGTAGCAGCATTCAGGTGGGTAGGGAGTCGATGCTTGCGTTGCTTCCTATCTTAGTGACAGCATTCAGGTGGGTAGGGAGTCGATGCTTGCGTTGCTCGCTATCTTAGTAGCAGCATTCAGGTGGGTAGGGAGTCGATGCTTGCGTTGCTTCCTATCTTAATGGCGGCATTCAGTCGGGTAGGGAGTCGATGCTTGCGTTGCTCTCTATCTTAGTAGCAGCATTCAGGTGGGTAGGGAGTCGATGCTTGCGTTGCTCTCTATCTTAGGAACAGCATTCAGGTGGGTAGGGAGTCGATGCTTGCGTTGCTCTCTATCTTAGTAGCAGCATTCAGGTGGGCAGGGAGTCGATGCTTGCGTTGCTTCCTATCTTAGTGACAGCATTCAGGTGGGTAGGGAGTCGATGCTTGCGTTGCTCGCTATCTTAGTAGCAGCATTCAGGGTGGGTAGGGAGTCGATGCTTGCGTTGCTCGCTATCTTAGTAGCAGCATTCAGGTGGGCAGGGAGTCGATGCTTGCGTTGCTTCCTATCTTAGTGACAGCATTCAGGTGGGTAGGGAGTCGATGCTTGCGTTGCTCGCTATCTTAGTAGCAGCATTCAGGGTGGGTAGGGAGTATGCTTGCGTTGCTCTCTATCTTAGGAACAGCATTCAGGTGGGTAGGGAGTCGATGCTTGCGTTGCTCTCTATCTTAGTAGCAGCATTCAGGTGGGTAGGGAGTCGATGCTTGCGTTGCTCGCTATCTTAGTAGCAGCATTCAGGCGGGTAGGGAGGCGATGCTTGCGTTGCTTCCTATCTTAGGAACAGCATTCAGGTGGGTAGGGAGGCGATGCTTGCGTTGCTCTCTATCTCAGTAGCAGCATTCAGGCGGGTAGGGAGTCGATGCTTGCGTTGCTCTCTATCTTAGTAGCAGCATTCAGGTGGGTAGGGAGTCGATGCTTGCGTTGCTCTCTATCTTAGTGACAGCATTCAGGTGGGTAGGGAGTCGATGCTTGCGTTGCTCTCTATCTTAGTAGCAGCATTCAGGGTGGGTAGGGAGTCGATGCTTGCGTTGCTCTCTATCTTAGGAACAGCATTCAGGTGGGTAGGGAGTCGATGCTTGCGTTGCTCTCTATCTTAGTGACAGCATTCAGGTGGGTAGGGAGTCGATGCTTGCGTTGCTCTCTATCTTAGGAACATCATTCAGGTGGGTAGGGAGTCGATGCTTGCGTTGCTCTCTATCTTAGTGACAGCATTCAGGTGGGCAGGGAGTCGATGCTTGCGTTGCTTCCTATCTTAGTGACAGCATTCAGGTGGGTAGGGAGTCGATGCTTGCGTTGCTCGCTATCTTAGTAGCAGCATTCAGGTGGGTAGGGAGTCGATGCTTGCGTTGCTTCCTATCTTAATGGCGGCATTCAGTCGGGTAGGGAGTCGATGCTTGCGTTGCTCTCTATCTTAGTAGCAGCATTCAGGTGGGTAGGGAGTCGATGCTTGCGTTGCTCTCTATCTTAGGAACAGCATTCAGGTGGGTAGGGAGTCGATGCTTGCATTGCTCTCTATCTTAGTAGCAGCATTCAGGTGGGCAGGGAGTCGATGCTTGCGTTGCTTCCTATCTTAGTGACAGCATTCAGGTGGGTAGGGAGTCGATGCTTGCGTTGCTCGCTATCTTAGTAGCAGCATTCAGGCGGGTAGGGAGGCGATGCTTGCGTTGCTTCCTATCTTAGGAACAGCATTCAGGTGGGTAGGGAGTCGATGCTTGCGTTGCTTCCTATCTTAATGGCGGCATTCAGTCGGGTAGGGAGTCGATGCTTGCGTTGCTCTCTATCTTAGTAGCAGCATTCAGGTGGGTAGGGAGTCGATGCTTGCGTTGCTCTCTATCTTAGGAACAGCATTCAGGTGGGTAGGGAGTCGATGCTTGCATTGCTCTCTATCTTAGTAGCAGCATTCAGGTGGGCAGGGAGTCGATGCTTGCGTTGCTTCCTATCTTAGTGACAGCATTCAGGTGGGTAGGGAGTCGATGCTTGCGTTGCTCGCTATCTTAGTAGCAGCATTCAGGCGGGTAGGGAGGCGATGCTTGCGTTGCTTCCTATCTTAGGAACAGCATTCAGGTGGGTAGGGAGTCGATGCTTGCGTTGCTCTCTATCTCAGTAGCAGCATTCAGGCGGGTAGGGAGTCGATGCTTGCGTTGCTCTCTATCTTAGTAGCAGCATTCAGGTGGGTAGGGAGTCGATGCTTGCGTTGCTCTCTATCTTAGTGACAGCATTCAGGTGGGTAGGGAGTCGATGCTTGCGTTGCTCTCTATCTTAGTAGCAGCATTCAGGGTGGGTAGGGAGTCGATGCTTGCGTTGCTCTCTATCTTAGGAACAACATTCAGGTGGGTAGGGAGTCGATGCTTGCGTTGCTCTCTATCTTAGTGACAGCATTCAGGTGGGCAGGGAGTCGATGCTTGCGTTGCTTCCTATCTTAGTGACAGCATTCAGGTGGGTAGGGAGTCGATGCTTGCGTTGCTCGCTATCTTAGTAGCAGCATTCAGGTGGGTAGGGAGTCGATGCTTGCGTTGCTTCCTATCTTAATGGCGGCATTCAGTCGGGTAGGGTGTCGATGCTTGCGTTGCTCTCTATCTTAGTAGCAGCATTCAGGTGGGTAGGGAGTCGATGCTTGCGTTGCTCTCTATCTTAGGAACAGCATTCAGGTGGGTAGGGAGTCGATGCTTGCGTTGCTCTCTATCTTAGTAGCAGCATTCAGGTGGGCAGGGAGTCGATGCTTGCGTTGCTTCCTATCTTAGTGACAGCATTCAGGTGGGTAGGGAGTCGATGCTTGCGTTGCTCGCTATCTTAGTAGCAGCATTCAGGCGGGTAGGGAGGCGATGCTTGCGTTGCTTCCTATCTTAAGGGCAGCATTCAGTCGGGTAGGGAGTCGATGCTTGCGTTGCTCTCTATCTTAGTAGCAGCATTCAGGTGGGTAGGGAGTCGATGCTTGCGTTGCTCTCTATCTTAGTAGCAGCATTCAGGTGGGTAGGGAGTCGATGCTTGCGTTGCTCTCTATCTCAGTAGCAGCATTCAGGCGGGCAGGGAGTCGATGCTTGCGTTGCTTCCTATCTTAGTGACAGCATTCAGGTGGGTAGGGAGTCGATGCTTGCGTTGCTCGCTATCTTAGTAGCAGCATTCAGGGTGGGTAGGGAGTCGATGCTTGCGTTGCTCGCTATCTTAGTAGCAGCATTCAGGTGGGCAGGGAGTCGATGCTTGCGTTGCTTCCTATCTTAGTGACAGCATTCAGGTGGGTAGGGAGTCGATGCTTGCGTTGCTCGCTATCTTAGTAGCAGCATTCAGGGTGGGTAGGGAGTATGCTTGCGTTGCTCTCTATCTTAGGAACAGCATTCAGGTGGGTAGGGAGTCGATGCTTGCGTTGCTCTCTATCTTAGTAGCAGCATTCAGGTGGGTAGGGAGTCGATGCTTGCGTTGCTCGCTATCTTAGTAGCAGCATTCAGGCGGGTAGGGAGGCGATGCTTGCGTTGCTTCCTATCTTAGGAACAGCATTCAGGTGGGTAGGGAGGCGATGCTTGCGTTGCTCTCTATCTCAGTAGCAGCATTCAGGCGGGTAGGGAGTCGATGCTTGCGTTGCTCTCTATCTTAGTAGCAGCATTCAGGTGGGTAGGGAGTCGATGCTTGCGTTGCTCTCTATCTTAGTGACAGCATTCAGGTGGGTAGGGAGTCGATGCTTGCGTTGCTCTCTATCTTAGTAGCAGCATTCAGGGTGGGTAGGGAGTCGATGCTTGCGTTGCTCTCTATCTTAGGAACAGCATTCAGGTGGGTAGGGAGTCGATGCTTGCGTTGCTCTCTATCTTAGTGACAGCATTCAGGTGGGTAGGGAGTCGATGCTTGCGTTGCTCTCTATCTTAGGAACATCATTCAGGTGGGTAGGGAGTCGATGCTTGCGTTGCTCTCTATCTTAGTGACAGCATTCAGGTGGGCAGGGAGTCGATGCTTGCGTTGCTTCCTATCTTAGTGACAGCATTCAGGTGGGTAGGGAGTCGATGCTTGCGTTGCTCGCTATCTTAGTAGCAGCATTCAGGTGGGTAGGGAGTCGATGCTTGCGTTGCTTCCTATCTTAATGGCGGCATTCAGTCGGGTAGGGAGTCGATGCTTGCGTTGCTCTCTATCTTAGTAGCAGCATTCAGGTGGGTAGGGAGTCGATGCTTGCGTTGCTCTCTATCTTAGGAACAGCATTCAGGTGGGTAGGGAGTCGATGCTTGCATTGCTCTCTATCTTAGTAGCAGCATTCAGGTGGGCAGGGAGTCGATGCTTGCGTTGCTTCCTATCTTAGTGACAGCATTCAGGTGGGTAGGGAGTCGATGCTTGCGTTGCTCGCTATCTTAGTAGCAGCATTCAGGCGGGTAGGGAGGCGATGCTTGCGTTGCTTCCTATCTTAGGAACAGCATTCAGGTGGGTAGGGAGTCGATGCTTGCGTTGCTCTCTATCTCAGTAGCAGCATTCAGGCGGGTAGGGAGTCGATGCTTGCGTTGCTCTCTATCTTAGTAGCAGCATTCAGGTGGGTAGGGAGTCGATGCTTGCGTTGCTCTCTATCTTAGTGACAGCATTCAGGTGGGTAGGGAGTCGATGCTTGCGTTGCTCTCTATCTTAGTAGCAGCATTCAGGGTGGGTAGGGAGTCGATGCTTGCGTTGCTCTCTATCTTAGGAACAACATTCAGGTGGGTAGGGAGTCGATGCTTGCGTTGCTCTCTATCTTAGTGACAGCATTCAGGTGGGCAGGGAGTCGATGCTTGCGTTGCTTCCTATCTTAGTGACAGCATTCAGGTGGGTAGGGAGTCGATGCTTGCGTTGCTCGCTATCTTAGTAGCAGCATTCAGGTGGGTAGGGAGTCGATGCTTGCGTTGCTTCCTATCTTAATGGCGGCATTCAGTCGGGTAGGGTGTCGATGCTTGCGTTGCTCTCTATCTTAGTAGCAGCATTCAGGTGGGTAGGGAGTCGATGCTTGCGTTGCTCTCTATCTTAGGAACAGCATTCAGGTGGGTAGGGAGTCGATGCTTGCGTTGCTCTCTATCTTAGTAGCAGCATTCAGGTGGGCAGGGAGTCGATGCTTGCGTTGCTTCCTATCTTAGTGACAGCATTCAGGTGGGTAGGGAGTCGATGCTTGCGTTGCTCGCTATCTTAGTAGCAGCATTCAGGCGGGTAGGGAGGCGATGCTTGCGTTGCTTCCTATCTTAAGGGCAGCATTCAGTCGGGTAGGGAGTCGATGCTTGCGTTGCTCTCTATCTTAGTAGCAGCATTCAGGTGGGTAGGGAGTCGATGCTTGCGTTGCTCTCTATCTTAGTAGCAGCATTCAGGTGGGTAGGGAGTCGATGCTTGCGTTGCTCTCTATCTCAGTAGCAGCATTCAGGCGGGTAGGGAGTCGATGCTTGCGTTGCTCGCTATCTTTGTAGCAGCATTCAGGCGGGTAGGGAGGCGATGCTTGCGTTGCTTCCTATCTTAAGGGCAGCATTCAGTCGGGTAGGGAGTCGATGCTTGCGTTGCTCTCTATCTTAGTAGCAGCATTCAGGTGGGTAGGGAGTCGATGCTTGCGTTGCTCTCTATCTTAGTAGCAGCATTCAGGCGGGTAGGGAGTCGATGCTTGCGTTGCTCTCTATCTTAGTAGCAGCATTCAGGTGGGTAGGGAGTCGATGCTTGCGTTGCTCTCTATCTTAATGGCAGCATTCAGTCGGGTAGGGAGTCGATGCTTGCATTGCTCTCTATGTTAGTAGCAGCATTCAGGTGGGTAGGGAGTCGATGCTTGCGTTGCTCTCTATCTTAGTGACAGCATTCAGGTGGGTAGGGAGTCGATGCTTGCGTTGCTCTCTATCTTAGTAGCAGCATTCAGGCGGGTAGGGAGTCGATGCTTGCGTTGCTCTCTATCTTAGTAGCAGCATTCAGGTGGGTAGGGAGGCGATGCTTGCGTTGCTTCCTATCTTAAGGGCAGCATTCAGTCGGGTAGGGAGTCGATGCTTGCGTTGCTCTCTATCTTAGTAGCAGCATTCAGGTGGGTAGGGAGTCGATGCTTGCGTTGCTCTCTATCTTAGTAGCAGCATTCAGGTGGGTAGGGAGTCGATGCTTGCGTTGCTCTCTATCTCAGTAGCAGCATTCAGGCGGGTAGGGAGTCGATGCTTGCGTTGCTCGCTATCTTAGTAGCAGCATTCAGGCGGGTAGGGAGTCGATGCTTGCGTTGCTCTCTATCTTAGTAGCAGCATTCAGGTGGGTAGGGAGTCGATGCTTGCGTTGCTCTCTATCTCAGTAGCAGCATTCAGGCGGGTAGGGAGTCGATGCTTGCGTTGCTCTCTATCTTAGTAGCAGCATTCAGGTGGGTAGGGAGGCGATGCTTGCGTTGCTTCCTATCTTAAGGGCAGCATTCAGTCGGGTAGGGAGTCGATGCTTGCGTTGCTCTCTATCTTAGTAGCAGCATTCAGGTGGGTAGGGAGTCGATGCTTGCGTTGCTCTCTATCTTAGTAGCAGCATTCAGGTGGGTAGGGAGTCGATGCTTGCGTTGCTCTCTATCTTAGTAGCAGCATTCAGGTGGGTAGGGAGTCGATGCTTGCGTTGCTCTCTATCTCAGTAGCAGCATTCAGGCGGGTAGGGAGTCGATGCTTGCGTTGCTCGCTATCTTAGTAGCAGCATTCAGGCGGGTAGGGAGGCGATGCTTGCGTTGCTTCCTATCTTAAGGGCAGCATTCAGTCGGGTAGGGAGTCGATGCTTGCGTTGCTCTCTATCTTAGTAGCAGCATTCAGGTGGGTAGGGAGTCGATGCTTGCATTGCTCTCTATCTTAGTAGCAGCATTCAGGTGGGTAGGGAGTCGATGCTTGCGTTGCTCTCTATCTCAGTAGCAGCATTCAGGCGGGTAGGGAGTCGATGCTTGCGTTGCTCGCTATCTTTGTAGCAGCATTCAGGCGGGTAGGGAGGCGATGCTTGCGTTGCTTCCTATCTTAAGGGCAGCATTCAGTCGGGTAGGGAGTCGATGCTTGCGTTGCTCTCTATCTTAGTAGCAGCATTCAGGTGGGTAGGGAGTCGATGCTTGCGTTGCTCTCTATCTTAGTAGCAGCATTCAGGCGGGTAGGGAGTCGATGCTTGCGTTGCTCTCTATCTTAGTAGCAGCATTCAGGTGGGTAGGGAGTCGATGCTTGCGTTGCTCTCTATCTTAATGGCAGCATTCAGTCGGGTAGGGAGTCGATGCTTGCATTGCTCTCTATGTTAGTAGCAGCATTCAGGTGGGTAGGGAGTCGATGCTTGCGTTGCTCTCTATCTTAGTGACAGCATTCAGGTGGGTAGGGAGTCGATGCTTGCGTTGCTCTCTATCTTAGTAGCAGCATTCAGGCGGGTAGGGAGTCGATGCTTGCGTTGCTCTCTATCTTAGTAGCAGCATTCAGGTGGGTAGGGAGGCGATGCTTGCGTTGCTTCCTATCTTAAGGGCAGCATTCAGTCGGGTAGGGAGTCGATGCTTGCGTTGCTCTCTATCTTAGTAGCAGCATTCAGGTGGGTAGGGAGTCGATGCTTGCGTTGCTCTCTATCTTAGTAGCAGCATTCAGGTGGGTAGGGAGTCGATGCTTGCGTTGCTCTCTATCTCAGTAGCAGCATTCAGGCGGGTAGGGAGTCGATGCTTGCGTTGCTCGCTATCTTAGTAGCAGCATTCAGGCGGGTAGGGAGTCGATGCTTGCGTTGCTCTCTATCTTAGTAGCAGCATTCAGGTGGGTAGGGAGTCGATGCTTGCGTTGCTCTCTATCTCAGTAGCAGCATTCAGGCGGGTAGGGAGTCGATGCTTGCGTTGCTCTCTATCTTAGTAGCAGCATTCAGGTGGGTAGGGAGGCGATGCTTGCGTTGCTTCCTATCTTAAGGGCAGCATTCAGTCGGGTAGGGAGTCGATGCTTGCGTTGCTCTCTATCTTAGTAGCAGCATTCAGGTGGGTAGGGAGTCGATGCTTGCGTTGCTCTCTATCTTAGTAGCAGCATTCAGGTGGGTAGGGAGTCGATGCTTGCGTTGCTCTCTATCTTAGTAGCAGCATTCAGGTGGGTAGGGAGTCGATGCTTGCGTTGCTCTCTATCTCAGTAGCAGCATTCAGGCGGGTAGGGAGTCGATGCTTGCGTTGCTCGCTATCTTAGTAGCAGCATTCAGGCGGGTAGGGAGGCGATGCTTGCGTTGCTTCCTATCTTAAGGGCAGCATTCAGTCGGGTAGGGAGTCGATGCTTGCGTTGCTCTCTATCTTAGTAGCAGCATTCAGGTGGGTAGGGAGTCGATGCTTGCGTTGCTCTCTATCTTAGTAGCAGCATTCAGGCGGGTAGGGAGTCGATGCTTGCGTTGCTCTCTATCTTAGTAGCAGCATTCAGGTGGGTAGGGAGTCGATGCTTGCGTTGCTCTCTATCTTAATGGCAGCCATGGTGTCAGTTTTGGACAGGAACTTGAGTATGCCGTTGGAGCCTAAGTTGGCTCCTTGTGGGTGGCGCTGCCCCCACCGGCGCCCCGCTTTGACGGGGCCATTTGGTAATTGGTAATTGGTAATTAATGGCAGCATTCAGTCGGGTAGGGAGTCGATGCTTGCATTGCTCTCTATGTTAGTAGCAGCATTCAGGTGGGTAGGGAGTCGATGCTTGCGTTGCTCTCGATCTTAGTGACAGCATTCAGGTGGGTAGGGAGTCGATGCTTGCGTTGCTCTCTATCTTAGTAGCAGCATTCAGGCGGGTAGGGAGTCGATGCTTGCGTTGCTCTCTATCTTAGTAGCAGCATTCAGGTGGGTAGGGAGGCGATGCTTGCGTTGCTTCCTATCTTAAGGGCAGCATTCAGTCGGGTAGGGAGTCGATGCTTGCGTTGCTCTCTATCTTAGTAGCAGCATTCAGGTGGGTAGGGAGTCGATGCTTGCGTTGCTCGCTATCTTAGTAGCAGCATTCAGGCGGGTAGGGAGGCGATGCTTGCGTTGCTTCCTCTCTTAAGGGTAGCATTCAGTCGGGTAGGGAGTCGATGCTTGCGTTGCTCTCTATCTTAGTAGCAGCATTCAGGCGGGTAGGGAGTCGATGCTTGCGTTGCTCTCTATCTTAGTAGCAGCATTCAGGCGGGTAGGGAGTCGATGCTTGCGTTGCTCTCTATCTTAGTAGCAGCATTCAGGTGGGTAGGGAGTCGATGCTTGCGTTGCTCTCTATCTTAATGGCAGCATTCAGTCGGGTAGGGAGTCGATGCTTGCATTGCTCTCTATGTTAGTAGCAGCATTCAGGTGGGTAGGGAGTCGATGCTTGCGTTGCTCTCTATCTTAGTGACAGCATTCAGGTGGGTAGGGAGTCGATGCTTGCGTTGCTCTCTATCTTAGTGACAGCATTCAGGTGGGTAGGGAGTCGATGCTTGCGTTGCTCTCTATCTTAGTAGCAGCATTCAGGGTGGGTAGGGAGTCGATGCTTGCGTTGCTCTCTATCTTAGGAACAACATTCAGGTGGGTAGGGAGTCGATGCTTGCGTTGCTCTCTATCTTAGTAGCAGCATTCAGGTGGGCAGGGAGTCGATGCTTGCGTTGCTTCCTATCTTAGTGACAGCATTCAGGTGGGTAGGGAGTCGATGCTTGCGTTGCTCGCTATCTTAGTAGCAGCATTCAGGCGGGTAGGGAGTCGATGCTTGCGTTGCTTCCTATCTTAATGGCAGCATTCAGTCGGGTAGGGAGTCGATGCTTGCGTTGCTCTCTATCTTAGTAGCAGCATTCAGGTGGGTAGGGAGTCGATGCTTGCGTTGCTCTCTATCTTAGGAACAGCATTCAGGTGGGTAGGGAGTCGATGCTTGCGTTGCTCTCTATCTTAGTAGCTGCATTCAGGTGGGCAGGGAGTCGATGCTTGCGTTGCTTCCTATCTTAGTGACAGCATTCAGGTGGGTAGGGAGTCGATGCTTGCGTTGCTCGCTATCTTAGTAGCAGCATTCAGGTGGGTAGGGAGTCGATGCTTGCGTTGCTTCCTATCTTAATGGCAGCATTCAGTCGGGTAGGGAGGCGATGCTTGCGTTGCTCTCTATCTTAGTAGCAGCATTCAGGTGGGTAGGGAGTCGATGCTTGCGTTGCTCGCTATCTTAGTAGCAGCATTCAGGCGGGTAGGGAGTCGATGCTTGCGTTGCTTCCTATCTTAATGGCAGCATTCAGTCGGGTAGGGAGTCGATGCTTGCGTTGCTCTCTATCTTAGTAGCAGCATTCAGGTGGGTAGGGAGTCGATGCTTGCGTTGCTCTCTATCTTAGGAACAGCATTCAGGTGGGTAGGGAGTCGATGCTTGCGTTGCTCTCTATCTTAGTAGCAGCATTCAGGTGGGCAGGGAGTCGATGCTTGCGTTGCTTCCTATCTTAGTAGCAGCATTCAGGTGGGTAGGGAGTCGATGCTTGCGTTGCTCGCTATCTTAGTAGCAGCATTCAGGCGGGTAGGGAGTCGATGCTTGCGTTGCTTCCTATCTTAATGGCAGCATTCAGTCGGGTAGGGAGTCGATGCTTGCGTTGCTCTCTATCTTAGTAGCAGCATTCAGGTGGGTAGGGAGTCGATGCTTGCGTTGCTCTCTATCTTAGGAACAACATTCAGGTGGGTAGGGAGTCGATGCTTGCGTTGCTCTCTATCTTAGTAGCAGCATTCCGGTGGGCAGGGAGTCGATGCTTGCGTTGCTTCCTATCTTAGTGACAGCATTCAGGTGGGTAGGGAGTCGATGCTTGCGTTGCTCGCTATCTTAGTAGCAGCATTCAGGTGGGTAGGGAGTCGATGCTTGCGTTGCTTCCTATCTTAATGGCAGCATTTAGTCGGGTAGGGAGTCGATGCTTGCGTTGCTCTCTATCTTAGTAGCAGCATTCATGTGGGTAGGGAGTCGATGCTTGCGTTGCTCTCTATCTTAGTAGCAGCATTCAGGTGGGTAGGGAGTCGATGCTTGCGTTGCTTCCTATCTTAGTAGCAGCATTCAGGGTGGGTAGGGAGTCGATGCTTGCGTTGCTCTCTATCTTAGGAACAGCATTCAAATGGGTAGGGAGTCGATGCTTGCGTTGCTCTCTATCTTAGTGACAGCATTCAGGTGGGTAGGGAGTCGATGCTTGCGTTGCTCGCTATCTTAGTAGCAGCATTCAGGCGGGTAGGGAGTCGATGCTTGCGTTGCTTCCTATCTTAATGGCAGCATTCAGTCGGGTAGGGAGTCGATGCTTGCGTTGCTCTCTATCTTAGTAGCAGCATTCAGGTGGGTAGGGAGTCGATGCTTGCGTTGCTCTCTATCTTAGGAACAACATTCAGGTGGGTAGGGAGTCGATGCTTGCGTTGCTCTCTATCTTAGTAGCAGCATTCCGGTGGGCAGGGAGTCGATGCTTGCGTTGCTTCCTATCTTAGTGACAGCATTCAGGTGGGTAGGGAGTCGATGCTTGCGTTGCTCGCTATCTTAGTAGCAGCATTCAGGTGGGTAGGGAGTCGATGCTTGCGTTGCTTCCTATCTTAATGGCAGCATTTAGTCGGGTAGGGAGTCGATGCTTGCGTTGCTCTCTATCTTAGTAGCAGCATTCATGTGGGTAGGGAGTCGATGCTTGCGTTGCTCTCTATCTTAGTAGCAGCATTCAGGTGGGTAGGGAGTCGATGCTTGCGTTGCTTCCTATCTTAGTAGCAGCATTCAGGGTGGGTAGGGAGTCGATGCTTGCGTTGCTCTCTATCTTAGGAACAGCATTCAAATGGGTAGGGAGTCGATGCTTGCGTTGCTCTCTATCTTAGTGACAGCATTCAGGTGGGTAGGGAGTCGATGCTTGCGTTGCTCTCTATCTTAGTAGCAGCATTCAGGTGGGTAGGGAGTCGATGCTTGCGTTGCTCGCTATCTTAGTAGCAGCATTCAGGTGGGTAGGGAGTCGATGCTTGCGTTGCTTCCTATCTTAGTTACAGCATTCAGGTGGGTAGGGAGTCGATGCTTGCGTTGCTCTCTATCTTAGGAACAGCATTCAGGTGGGTAGGGAGTCGATGCTTGCGTTGCTCTTGTCGCAACACACCCTGTAGCAACACATTGTGTCGTTACAAAGCTGATGCACACAGGCATGTCTGACTGTCTTGCTCAATGCAGTAAAACATGGGACTAATCAAGCAGCAGCCATGCTAAATGTCTGCTGTATACGATTACGATTACGATTACAACATGGCCCCTCAAAGGGGGCGCCCGTACGGAGCCAACCTAGGCTCCATGGGCAGAAATACTGGAACCTGGTCCATCAGAAGTGAATGTCTCAGCAATATCACCTCTTGGTCCAGAAGAAAAGGTATCGAAAATACGACCTTGCCATTCATCCCCGAATAATGACAAATCAAAGTAAGGATTATAGTCCTCACATTCCTCCGACCAAAGTGAATCTTGTAACTATGTAAGGACAGGGCAGGCAGCACTTCTGCACAATCGGGACTCGTAATGGCCACGCTACTCTCGGTCAGATCGTATACTCAATCAGCTTATCGGCTCTTTGCGCTCGAGCCCTGTGTTTCGTCCGTAACGGTCCTGCCAAGGTTCCAACCAATCGATGCCGTTACATAGAGTCTTCAGGGGCTACCAAAGTGCACCTGAGCAACGATACCGTAGCTCAGGATGCGTACATATGCCATTCTCACGCTCAGCATCACATCGCTGGCTTGATTCATCCACAAAAGAATCTGAATCTTGATTTCTCAGTGCACTTTATGGTCGGCACTAGTGCTCAGACTGCTCGTGGCCATGTCTCCAAGATATCTTCCATATTCACGTAGTGACACACAACCCTGCATTTATCCATACTGTTCGCATATACATTCTCATCCGTACTGGCCTCGCATCCTCAGGATGACGCCCAGTCATATCAACCCTTCACATCGCATGTCAAACAGTTGCCTGGTCAAACACATTGTACAACCTCATCAACCGTCGATATCTCATGCTCATAATGCAGTCTGACCTAACACACATATCTTATCGACATTCTCAACAGCAATCACCGATACAACCTGTCAACGAAGCCTTGCACCATGACAGCTGTCGCAACACACCCTGTAGCAACACATTGTGTCGTTACAAAGCTGATGCACACAGGCTGTCTGACTGTCTTGCTCAATGCAGTAAAACATGGGACTAATCAAGCAGCAGCCATGCTAAATGTCTGCTGTATACCAAAGTGAATCTTGTAACTATGTAAGGACAGGGCAGGCAGCTCTTCTGCACCCCCCTCATGGCAACTGCAGCCAGAGCAGGCACTGCAGACATAAAACCAAACCAGGATAGGCACAGCTGGGTGCAGGTGCCATGTAAGCAGCTGCCCGCCCCACAGTATGCATTTTATTGCCTGGTGATTTGCATCCAACTCATTGTATAGGGTACCTTAAAACCATCCAGACACTTACATCCCGACATCATATCAGCATCAGACAGAACCAAGGATGCACTCGGAGCAGGAGAAAAAGTGTCAGCACACCAATGTAATGCTGGCATCTGCCCCTCAAATTTGTTTATTGCGCCAGGGTTGTACCTAGCAGATCTAACAGGCCATTCCCAATGGGAACTAAACCAAAAGGCAGCCTGGGAGCACACAGGCCCACCCAATGGAAATTTCACTCAATAATACGCCAAAACAAGCTGAATCGATCCCAGAAACCCGTAGCATATTACCGTGGCGCTGGAGAAGTGACCTCCTCACTCTCATACCTATCAGCCACCATGACCTCACTAGCCTGTGTGGCATTGAGGCGGCAGTCCCGCAGGGTGAGCACATGGTTAGCATGCCTCAGAGCCTCTAACTCTGCCTGTAAATGTTGGATCTGGGCCACAGCGGCAGACTGCACCCGCTCATTGGCAAAAGCCACTCCCTGC
Organism: Pseudopediastrum boryanum; assembly: GCA_963556185.1. Lineage (NCBI taxonomy): Eukaryota > Viridiplantae > Chlorophyta > Chlorophyceae > Sphaeropleales > Hydrodictyaceae > Pseudopediastrum > Pseudopediastrum boryanum. Next base: position 4,575,781 of record OY744509.1, on the reverse strand, counting down.
AGGAACCCAAATTGGATAGCTTGCAGCCGTGATGCACCTTCCGGGCCTAAAGCCCCCCCAGAACTTACTAACGTCGATGCCCACATGTTTGACACACCCTGGTCGAGGGCTGGAGCATAGTACTCAATCAATTGGCCGGTGGCATCGCCAAACAGTTCAATGTCACCCGAAAACCTGAGTTCATACATCTGCATTGCCAGCCAACCCTCCAATGAGGGGGCTCCAGTAAGGCTCCTCACTGTGGTCCTATCAAAAGCATGTGATGCTTGATCAACTCGTCTCACAAACACAGCGCGGGCTTGTCGGGCCTGGACGCGCCTGTATAACATTGCAGGACATGTACCACAGCGGTCAGTTCCTAGGTTAAAGTGCTGCTATCAGCCAAGCCAGTACAACCCCTAGGCACAGTGGCCCAGTCCAGCCCATGCTCCCAATGCTTATTACCTGACAGTCTTGAACCTGAACTTACTTGATAAATCCAAAACCCTGCAATTCCCGCCGAAATCCATCCCAAACGGCATCCATAGCCGCGATATTACCAGTATTTAATTAGTAGAAGCAGCAGCGCTCCTTGTGACCAAGGCCAGCGCTTCTGCCATGATCCTGTCGGCATCAGTAGTGTTACCATTGGCCGCTGCAACCCTCTGACTCGCCTCCTGCATAGATACCAGCAGTTGGCGATGGCTCTGCTCAGCCATTTCCGCCCGATCCCGCCAGTATTGTACAGTCAATATGGCCCCGTCCTGCACCCTTTCATTGGCCAGCGCCACACCTTGCTCAAAGGCATACATCATAGCACCAACCTGCTCAGGGTAATTGGACCCCTGTGTGGTGACAGTAGCTGCTTCCGGCATAACACTATTCCACATTTCAGCCAACGATACCTCCCATTCCAACTGGTCAACTTGCAGCTTTTCACCCTGTACGTTTGTGAGGGGCTGGATTTCAGTATCAAACCTCAATTCTGCCATCTGTTGTACCAGATACGCCTCATATGGTCCAGCAATCTCCGTGTGACAAACTTGGTTGTAATCAAAACTTGCAGCTGCGCGAGATATACGCGCCTGAAAAGCCCCTCTGTCAGAAAGGTTGAGACACGGCCTGTGCACAGTAAATGGCACAAGCGTCACCGCCGTCAGGGGGTTGGTATTTAGTCACTCTTACTAGATGACCTGCCCCGGTGCGGCTTAGTGCCCCTGTGGTCCCTTCCCGGAGGGTTACCGCCCGTGTGCCTGGGGGCCGATGGGTGGTGTTCCGGCGGAGACCGCTCCCGCGCCCTCATTGTGTCTAGCTCCCGCTCACGCTCCCGCTCAAGCTCCCGCTCACGCTCCCGCTCAAGCTCCCGCTCACGCTCCCGCTCACGCTCCCGCTCAAGCTCCCGCTCACGCTCCCGATCCCACGGCACCGGCTCACGCTCTCGAGTGGTGGCAATGTATTGGTCGAGTGGCACGTCCAAGGGTTGCCGTATAGGTTGCTGAGGGGGCAGGACTGGTGCTGGAGCTGGGGGGCGGTACCCTGCAGCCCACGCGCCCATAGTGAAAGCCGCATATGCTTGGTACATCAGGGTGAATTCCAACTGTTCTGGGGTGAAGTGATGGCACCTTTCCGCGTCGGGGTCTGCCTTGTAGAAGTTGTCAGCCCGCAGGAGAGGGTTCCCAGGATGACACCCCCTGAGCAGGTTCATAATTACCACCTCATCCATAGCCTGTCCCCTTACCGGCTCATGGGAGCGGTAGAGCCTCACCAAAGTACTGGTAGGGTCAAGGGTACGATTCCTGTATTGCTCATGTGCCGCCCGCCACGGGATACCATTGCAGACCTCCTTCTTAATGTGCCTGGCCACTAGCGGCCTAGGGTCCATGATATCCCTGTGTAATCATTCAAGGCAACATGCAGTGTAAGTGAAGGTCAGTAACGGCCCTTGGTTGTGGGCAAGCAGTGGTTGCAGTTTGAGTATAGATGGAGAAATAATAACCCAAGCACACCGTGTATTCCCTGCCCCTCTTGGTATGCCCATAACAATATGAACTCTGCCTTGCTGCGCCAGCTTCTGTAGCCACAGCTGTCTTGCCACTCTGGGGTTAGAAATCCAGTGACCCGGCACGTGGATACAGGCTGCCACAGCAGCCTTAGTTGCCAACAACGGTACTGCAATGTCCAGAACCTCAAACGGTGGTGAAGTTACGATAACGTCGTATGGTAGTTGGTAACTGTGCGGTTGCAACGCATCAGCCGTAGTAGGGTGTCCCCACGCTGGGTTCACATCATTCTCTCGCACCGAGTAACCTGCAGTGTTGAATTCCTTAGCGATAGTACCAGAACCTGCAAAAGGGTCATAGAAAGTCGCACACCCTGCAAAGTTGATTGCAGACAGTAAAGCCTTAACCTCCAAGGGGTCTGTTGGAACAAACCTACATCCAAAGGAGGGTTGTGAGCTAGCAGCATTGGTAAGTGTCTCTCCAATCAGGTTGCTGATACGTGTAGCGTCCTTGCGTGCCAGTGTTCCCGGCATCAATGTTTGCAGTGTTGATTGTACCCCATCTGGTGAGGTTAAATCCCAGTATCGTGGCCAGACCGGCTGAACCACTGATGGCAGTGTTACCAGGCAGAGCTGGTCAGTAAGTGCGACAGTAGGCGTCCCCACTGTTACGGCACCAACTAAAGGAAAGTTGGTGGCTGCCATGAGAACAGGGTCTGTAGGCAGGCTTGAATCTGTAGCGCTTCCGGTCGATGCAGCTGTAGCAGCTACAGCCGGCTTGGTCTTGGAAGCCAAGCGGTTACTGCGCCGGGTTGCTTGGGGTTTTGGCCCCTCAGTGTTAATTGGATTCCGTGCCATAGCAGGTTGGTGCCTGGCTGATGGTATTGGTATACGATTCTTGATTCCGAATTCCGCATCTTCTGGATTCTGAAATGATACATGCGCAGGTACCACAGTGCCTTCAGGTTCCCAAGCCACCTTGTCCCGAGCCAGCTGCCAGCGAGTAGTAATTTCTGCATCACCATCCTCATAGATGACCAGCAAGTTACCGTCGGGCTGCCTGCCTCGGAAATGTACGCGGCCAGTGAACCATTGGGTCACATTGGGGGCTCCTGGCTTAGCAAACTGCTTCTTTAATAGCCTACCATCCAGTGCTCGGTCCTTCATTTCCGATGGATACATTTTTTCAGGTGCCAGTTGCTGAGCCGCCTTTAAGTCGGTTTGTAACTGTAGTGCTCGCACAGTTTCCAGCGTAATTCCCTGGTCAACACAGCCCTGGCATACCCAGGTACCTTTTGGTTGCTTAGCCAGCGGTGGGGAGTGACATCCCAAGTGCCACCCATCATTACAGTTGTCGCAGAACACAATTCTGCCTTTCTCCAGTGAGTCATCTTCTTGGCACCCTTGGCAGAGCGCTGTGGCGTCCGGCCTACCCAGGCTCCAGTCAATGTTAGGATCAATATTGGGCAGGTGGCAAGGGGCACACTGTGTAATGTGTACTGCCCTTTTGGTGCCGCATCTGCCTTGCAGTATTAATACACCAGTCGGTCTTACCTCCAAAACCCTCAGTATCAGTTGCTTTGCCCGAATATCAAGCCCCTCCTTGTCCTTCTTTTTCACGTATACGTAATCCCCAGCCAGATACCGTTTCAATTGTGGAGTGTAGTTACCGCTTCTTAGCTTGGCGTAGCGGAGAGTATCGCGATGTTGAGCAATCAGTAGGTTGTCCCCAGCCATAATAGTTCTCTCTTTTACCAGTTTAGCCCTTGCCAGAAAGTCAGCTGCTGCTGCTTCTGGACTATCCAGATTAATTGGTTGGTCAAGCCGTGCCCTGACACCAGGCGGTACAGTTGGTGTAACAGCATGCATCAGTTGGTAGGGTGACAACCCTGTAGACTGCTGTGTGCTAGCGTTGTAGCCCAACATTACCCATGGCAATTGAAGATCCCAGTTGACTTGACTTCCCTCCTCAGCACAGAGCTTGCTGAGCGCTCGCTTTGTAGTCTGTACACAGCGCTCTGCCAGCCCATTTGCTGCCGGGTGTGAGGCGGAAGTGTGCCGGTGATCGATCATACAATCTAACAGGAGGTGTTCAAACTCCTGCATCCATTCTCCACCTCGGTCAGTTAATATTTCTGCAGGGCTACCGTACCGGCCCAAAACAGCAGAAGCCAAAGCTGCAGCCGTGGTAGCAGGGTCCTTGTTCGGTATTGGTACCAACTCCAGATGCTTGCTGTAGTGCTCCACAGCCACCATCACGTAGTTATTGCCTCTGTCAGTAGTAGGGAAGGGCCCACATAGATCCACCCCCCAGCGGTACATAAGGCCACTGATGGGTAGTGGTTGCAGTTCTGGTTTGTCAGTATTGAAGCCTGATCTTACTCTACTGCAGAGGGCACACTTGCTTAGCTCTGTAGCCACGTCTCCCCACATGCCCCACCACCAGTATTGGGTGCTAATGAGGGAGCCAGTGCGCCGTATGCCGAAATGTCCAGTACGTTGGTGGAACTCCAGTATCAGCTTAGGCCTGGCCGAGGGTATCGGCACTTGCCTAGTAGAGCCGTCGGGGAAGTGCCGGTGCAGATTCCCATCCAAGCCAAAAGAGTACTTAGTAACCCTTTTCTTGACTCGGTCTCTTGTAGCAGGGGGCCAAGCAGGTAGGTACTGCTGCTCCCGCAGATAGTGTAACGCTTCCAAATCCTGCCAAATGTCAGTGTTGGAACCCTCCTGTGCTTCTGCTGCTGAAGCCACTGCCATGGAAACCAGATAATGTTCCAGGCAGGGACAGTCGTGCAGGCCATCAGTGATGTTAGGGCTCTCAGCCAGTACCATGGTAGCCGCAGTGATGTTAGAAAACTCAGTGTCGATACAATGTTCCAGATTGGTAGCAATTACTTCCGGATAGCCCACCGTGTTAGCCTGTCGCCGGTGCCAAGCAGCAGCAATGGCCATGATAGCCTGCAGTACATTCGAATCGATGCAGCGTCCCAGCACTTCTCTGCGTTGGTCATCCGTCGGCCCAGGGGCTGCAGTATCGTCCCGGTAGTAGCCCATTGCTTGCTCCCTTTCAGTGGCATTTGGCTCAGTGTTACCAAGACGGGGGTCCCATACAGTTCCATCAGTGCCAGGGAGGAAGCCCCTCGACATTTTGTAGGACACAAATGTAGGCCAAGCCGAGCGTGCTGTTCCTTTGAAGTTGGCAGGATACCGACCGTTCCTTGCCACTTCATCAGTTGTCACCGGTGCCACAGTACGCCCAGTGTGCTTGTCGATGATAGTATCAACCCGTAAACCTTGCCTGCGTTTAACTTGAAGCACTGCGGTCTGCAACAGCACTGGTGCACAGAGATTGGTCCAATAGTTACGTACCCTATGCGCCAAACTGTCAAACTGCGTAGCATCAATGCACACAGGTTGCCCTAACGCTTGGCATATCAGTTCATACTGCGTGGTTGCAACATCTGGATACCGGAGGTTGAACTGCATGGCAGTGTTCTCCACAATGTAAGCAGGCGGCAGCTGGTGCTGGCACTGCTGTAAATCGGCCAGTATTTTTATTAAAGGTACTAATGTGTTACTGTGTGGTCCCTTCAAACCTGCCCCTTTACCTGCAGGCGAGAGATCCTGGCATTCCCACCCCCCCCACTACTAACCATTGGCGCTGGTGTAGTGTGGAGAGTTGCTGGAGCTGAGCGGTAGTGATAGCCCAGACATCTTGTGGTAGCGCAGTAAACGTAGACAGCAATGCTGATGGTGGTAGTAGGCCAGGGTACCGTGCTTGCAGGCGGCGGAGCCGGTGACGGGCCACCTTCTGAGCAGTAGGGTCAATGTCACAGTAATAATAGGTGTGGACTGGTAACCGGTTGCGGAGCACCATTTCTAAGCCAGCGCAGAGGCCCCCGAAGGGCTCAAAAACAACCAGTCCAACTTGTGCGGCAGGGAAGAAGGTGGGAGCCACTGATGTCACCGTAAGACTGCCCTGATCCCTTGGTGGGTGGGGGACAACCATTGTGGAGACTTGTGGAGCAGCAGCAGTAACCCACCCTGTAGCTGCCTGTAACAACTTGTCCTGCAATTCCTCAGCCCAGGGTTGCACTTGACAACACAGTTCAGGGTCAGCAATCTGTGAGTAGGGTAACTCCCATAACTCCATAGCACTGAAAGTGTAAGCATCAATAGCCTGGTTGGGCACAGCTGTCAATTGCTTACGCACATAGGCAGCCCGACCACAGGCTGCTAAAGTACTCAAATGCATTACACTGATAGCAGCTTCATATGGTTCTACCTGGGCCAGAGCTGCATAAGGAGAATCATGCAATTTGCGGTACCTAGCTCTGGACATCTTTTTCCTGCCCCCTTGAGCAGGGGGAGCAGGGTTAGAGCCAGAAGGCTGAGCAGGGGCTGGTAAAACCCTCCTGCCTGTGTTAGGATAATGTGGGGGAGCAATAGCAATCTGATCACTAGGAATTTCAGCAGGGGTTCCTGTGCCCATAGGCCCAAAAACCACCAAAGGCAACCTAGCATGAACAGGATCGCTAGCAGTGTCTAACTGAGCCCCTGTTCCATCTTCCTGATCTAATTGTGGGTACCTGCTAAGTATGTCTGCATTTACATGTTCTGCTCCAGGCCTGTGCCTGACATGGAAATCGTATTCCATGAGTGATAGCACCCACCGGGCCTGCTGCCCTGTAGGTTCTGGCTGATTTAGCATCCAGAGCAAAGGCCTATGGTCAGTAACTACTTCAAATGGCAACCCATGCAGATAAACTCTGAAAGTTTTAATACCCCAAACCACCGCTAACAGCTCCCCTTTCCATGGTGTATAATTACGCTCATGTGTATTAAGGCTACGGCTAGCGCAGGCCACCATGTATTCATTTCCGTCATCATCTAACTGCGCAAGCACTGCCCCGATACCGTTTTGAGACCAATCTGTGTGAACTATGTACTGCCTGTGGGGGTCAGCCTGACGCAGGACGAGCCCCTCAGTACATAGCCGTTGTTTCAAAGTGTCAAACGCCTGCTGCTGCTCAGCTTCCCATAAAAAGGGAACGTTCTTTTGCAATAATTTATTTAAGGCGGATGCAATTGCAGAGAAGTTAGGGATGTAACATCGGTAGTAATTTAATAATCCCATAAAGCTCTGCAAGATAGACGTTGTGGCAGGTACGGGCAGACTAGCCATTGCAGCTACCTTGGCTGCCTGTGGCTCTAAACCCTGGGGTGACACAATATGGCCTAAGTACTCCATTTTATCAGAGCAAAACACACTTTTTCCTGGGTGCACCCGGAGTCCTACATTGTGTAGTGCCTGCAGCACTGCCTCAACCTCCTTGATATGATCCTCCAGGGTCTCACTGGCAATTAAGACGTCATCTACATATGCCCAAGCACAGGAGGTCAGCCCCGCTTCCCTCAAAACCTTATCCATGATCTTCTGAAACTCATAAACAGAGTTTTTACTTCCATACGGCATTCTAGAGTACTGGTTCAGCGCCTTCCCATGCTGCTTTGTATTTCCGTAAAACGCAGAGCAGCTACGAGCATGTCCCAAAGCCAACGGCAGCTGATGGAACCCAGATCTCATATCAATAGAACTCAGGAAAGGTCTGCCTTTTACTTTCTGGAACAGCTTCTCTGGAATTTCTTAGTTATATCGTAACGTCTTGGTATCAGAGTTTTGTTTCCGGTAATCAATGCTGAACCTGATGTCTGTCCACTCACCCTTCTCATTTTTTTAGCAGGCATGGTGGGACAGCTAGCATAAGGGTTGTATGGATCCGCCAATTCTATAAACCCTGCCTCCCATAGCTCTTCACACTTCTCATCCCTGATCTTCTCCTCTAACTGGCTGTAAGAGCGGGGTTTACTTATGATGGGTTTATCATGCACTAAATGTATTTCAACCGGTGGACCGTTATACCCTGGCAAATCATGCATGCTATAAGCAAAAGCTCCCTTGTTCCTTACCAACATATCTTTCACCCGTGCCAGTTCCCCTTCACTCACCTGTGGGTGTGCCCCATAACTCCATTTGTGCTCCTCATCCACTGTATAAGAGTCCTTGAGTTGCCTGAACCTTTTGCCATCGGGCAGCAGGTCATCCAACTGGAGCGGGTTCACAGCCCCAGGGTAGTTAGGAAATTCACCAGCACGGGTCCTACCAGCGTCTGCGTCTGTCACACCGTCTTGCTCCGTGGCTGCTGTATACGCAGCGGGCGGGTAAGCACTTGGAGATCCATACAGTGATGAAGGTTGGTAACCGTTGTAGGCTGCAGCTGCTGAGAAACCTCCACCCCGCCAGCTGGGAGAGTTCCCATGCAGCGAGGTTATCCGTCATTTGATGAAGGCCGTTGATACCGTCTGGTGTTGCCACAGCACAAGCAAGCAGTGAAGTGAGGGCCAGCAATAGTATAGGACGACCGAGCTTGAAGCCCCAGCCCCTGTCAACCGTCACAGCCCGATAAATAGCACGTTCTCGGCAGTACGTCTGTACTGCCAGGTTGTAGCGCCTGGCGTGGCGGCGGAGGGAAGCAGTCAAGAGCTTGCCAGTGTTTGCATACCTACACAGTTGAGCGATCCAGTCACCACGTGCCTTCTTACGAGGCCTGTTACCTGTGATGGGCGGTAGAGTAAACTGCGGCCTTTTGCGTTTCTGCTGCAGCCATGAGTACAACCTTGTCCACCACCCGTTATCGTCAGTGGCATAACTCAGTAAGGATAGTAAATCATACCGAGGCAAGCCCATGCACGCGACTGTTAGCAGAGCAGTTTCTACCAGCAGCAGCATTGCTAAGGCAACTAGCCAGTGTGACACAGCTGCATGCACCCTAAAGTAAAGTGGGGGCGGTTCTGTGTCCTGTGGCTCCTCACTGGAGTCTAAATCAGGGCTAGACCTTGGTGCAGAGGTACTCCCCTGCTGCTCCACAGTATTCCTTCCTAGCTGCTCCTTAGTGATACCAGCTGAGGCAGCTAGGTAAGCTGCTAGACCTGGTGTAACTGGTACCGTCACCACTGGCTCTCTGCCGTCCGTATCCACCCCCCCCCCAGTATTAGTACTGTCAGCAGGCAATGAATCAGTGTGCCCTTTGCACTCACCATTAGTGGTTATAGGGGTAGCAGTATGGTTAGCAGTGGTGGCGTTGATTGTTGCAGCCAAGTTGAAGTCACTCAGGCCAGCGCAAGCATAGGCAGTAAACGCCTCGTTGCTAGCAGTGACGCTGTGTACATCACCGGAGTCCTCAGTGGCAGCAGCACCGTCGTGGTGCATAAGTGCGGCGATGGTAAGAGAATATTCCACAAAGCACTCCACTGGTACAGAGCATCGGTGCCCTGCTGTGGACCTATAGCAGAATTGCTGTGACGGTTGGTCCACCCAAGCATCCATGGTGTGCAATACATCCTTTGCCATCAGTCCATCCAGGTCCTCCGGACAGTCTTCCATTACCAAAGCTTGTGCCATACCTAGTGCTTCATTGGGCGTTCCCTTTGCGATGATGCACCACACCGGGTCGGTAATCCCAATGACTCGGCCCATGGACGTGTCAGCCAGCTTGAGTTTGATATCGGTGAGGCTGTAGTTCAAACTTACCCTGTGGCACCAGTTTTTGTTGACCAAACTAAAGGTGGCACCCGAATCTGAAGCAAAGTTACCCATCACTGTCTCTCCATTGGGCAGTAAGTATGAGCAACCATGCTCCATGTCCTCATTAATAAACCTGTCTAGCACAAACCTGCGGTTTTGCCGAATCTTCATGTTGATACCAATCGGAGAATGCGTATCCCGGAGCTGCTGCAGTTGCTTCACCAGCTGTGCTTGGTAATTAGCGTTGCTGCTGTTCCTTATGTGCACCCGATCCAACTCATCCGACCACCGCAGTTTACGCCCAGCCAGTACTGGTGTTTCTGTTGAGTAACCAGCGATGTTGTAACTGCTGCTGCTGTTTGCTGCAGATCCAGCTGGGGGTTCAGCCACAGGATCCTGCAGGCCAGCCAGCAACTCATCCAGCTCCTGCACCAGTTCCCTAGCCCGCCCAGCAGCAAGTTGCCTATCTGGGTGTGTTGGTGACAGTCGTGAGGTAGCTGCCTGAGGCGGAGCAGTTGGCTGTGCATTAAGCGGCGGCAGTACTGTAGCAGGTACAGGCGGTACAGTAGGTAATGGTACAGTCACCAGCGCAGGCGGTACAGCAGGTAGCTGCCCAGTAGCTGGCGGTGCTGTAGGTGGCAGTGAAGTAGTAACCTGTGTAGGCGGTACATTAGGTAATGGTACAGTCACCAGCGCAGGCGGTACAGCAGGTAGCTGCCCAGTAGCTGGCAGTGCCGTAGGTGGCAGTACGGTGGTAGCTGGCACCTGCAAGAAGCTGCATGGGTACGCAGCAGCTGTTTCTGTGGGGCAGTAGGTGTTAGCACTGGAAGAGCAGGTATTGGGGAACAGTGCTGGCTGGTACCCCAAGTTAGATTGCTCCTCTAAGTAAGCCAGAGGGTGCATACCCAAAGTGCAGGCCATATTGGCAAACTCCTGCATCCTGGGTACCCTAGGCTTAGCACTCATATCAGTTATATCCCTAGCCATCCGCTCACAGTGCCGCGGCCCCAAAGCCTCCCTGTACCTGTCTAAATAGTCAGGTAGGCACCCTCCCAAAGGCATACCTGGGGGCATCTTGCGGACATTCTCCTGGTACATCCCCTGTAGCTCAGGGCTGGTATTAGGTGTTGGAGGGAAGAAGCGGGGTCCAGCCAGGTGCGGGTATTTGAAGCCGCATGGGTAAGGTGCGTGGTTGTATCTCATACCACAGATGGTACAGGGGTCAGTACCCTGGACTGGCGGCGGCAGTGGTAGGTTGCCCACATTCACATTAAGAGGACGACCCCCTCTGTTGCCTGGCGGCGGCTTAAGTGCTTGCTGCCGTTGATCTTTCAGTGTACCGCCTGCAGCCATGCCTAGCTCTGAAGGTGGAGCTGTAGATGGGGGGTATACAGAAGCTCCCGGGTAGCCCCAAGGTGGGAATGGTGGCCAGCCTGGGTGGCTATACATGGAGCCTGGTTGCTCCCACGCAGGAGCAGCATACCTTGCTGGCGGCGGCTCCACCGTCGGTACTGCTTGCAGGGCGTGCGCTGTCAGCGCCATAGGTGCTCCTGCATTGAACTGCTGCTGCAAGGGTCCTAGCTTGGCCTTCTGTTTGTAGCAAGCTTCGTTGGAGTGACCAGCTTTGGGATGCAGTATACATGTAGACCTGCAGTAACTGCGGTAAGCCGCAGCGTTGCGGAAGTCTGAATACCTGCTCTTGAGTTGGCCCCCATCTGCTGCAGCATCGTCATTACCAGCAGCAGTAGCCTTAGGGTTTAGCCCAGGCGGTACGTTACCCATCAATACCAGCATCTCCCCAATCCGTTTGTTGGCGTTAGTTTTCTCACCGATGGAGGTTTGGGCCGAGTCCACAATCTCGCTCAGCATTTCTACCTCCCGGTCCGCCAGCTCTTGAGCCAATCGTATCAAGCTTTCCAGCGTATTGCCAGTCTTTGGATTGTCCGCCCGGTGCTTCTTGATCCGTGCCTTCAGTGCAGAGTCAATGATACCCTCCTGATAGATTCCCCGGTGCTCATCATCTCGCATCTTAGGGAAGCTGGCAGCCATAGCTTGCACCTTGCTGCCCCAGCTCCTAAGGTCTTGGCCTTTGCTCTGCTTCAAGCGGCGGTAGCTTTCAGCATCCAAAGTGCCAGCAAGTTGGTACACAGCCTCGTAAGTAGCACGCAGTGTGTAGTAAACCAGCAATGATGGAGTCATAAACAAAGCCCAGCTCAGAGTGATGGTAACCCTGTACAGTGCTGGGTTTCAGGGCCGTGGCCTGTTGGACAGCAGTAGGCTCCGGAGTCATGAGTTGCCGGCGCCGTTGCTCCAGCTCGTAGATTCGATCGTCTGCATTGCGAATGTTATTCTCAGCTTGTGTGAAGGCGTCAAACTCAGCGGCGTACCGTAGCCAGTCAGTCTCAGCATTGATGCAGCCCAATTGTGCACCCAACACCACATCCAGTTGCTGTACCAGTAACTCTGTTTGCTCCATAAACTGCTGTTGCTGCTGCGGCGTATATGGCGGAGCTTCCTGTAGCTGAGCTTCAGTAGGAGCAGGCACCTGATTAGCCGGAGTTACCCTGCTGTTTACCAGCTCCCGAATGTCGTCAATGGTGAAGTGCAGGCGGCCAAATTGTTGCAAATCGGTGCGGGCCTGAGCGGCTTGGTTGCCCAGTTGGTTGAGGGTAGCATCTGCTGGCCGTACAGAATCGGGCCGAACCGGCATTGGCACAGCTTGACTTGCAGCATTAGACCTGATACCCTCCATGCGGGACAATTGCTGTTGCTGAGACTCCAGGGCTGCCGCCTTGGACGCTTCAAGTTGCACCTGTTGATTTTGAGGCAGCACTGGCACAGAGTATTCTACGAGCTGCCCTGCATTCCTATCCCTCACATATGTAAGCACCAGCTTGCCTGCAGGGTTTGTGTAGTAATCTAACTTGGCCAGCAAGTGATCATTGCGGTGCTGCTCAGATGTGAACTCAGACAGCACTTGAGCACTGTATGCTGCAGCATCAAAGGCATGATCAAACTCACCCTTTCCTGCTAACTGCACCGTGCTTGACATAGTATTCCACCCTTTCACCAGCAGCGAGCGCTCACCTGTGTTATCTGCTGTCTGATCCAGCAGCGAAGAGTACAGGGCATTAGCCGCGGAGTCGCCATTGTTTCTCCTGATTTGCTCACGCACAGAAGCATCGGCAATGTTAAGAACTTCTGCAGCAGCTTCTGCATGGGTTGTGATAGCATTGGCGCGCTTGGTAGTAACCAACTGCCGATTGCCAAGCGTAAGCTGCAGCATGGTGCTGTACCGTTGGGGTTCAGCAGTATGGTACTCTTCACAGTCAAAGTCGTCGTCGTTATCACCCCAAGCTGGAAGCTCTGCAGTATCAGCTGGTATTGGTGTATCAGCCCAGTGAAGTTGCCTTGGAGGTCTCAGCCCGGGAGTAAACAGTTGTACCGGCTGGTATGGAGAGAATAGCCCAGTATTGAACCCTGAATTCCCACCCTGGGTAGGAGGGGTTCCAGGCAGTACCGTACTGCCCCTTAGAGGGGTGTGGTATACAGTTGGTGCTCCTGTGGTTGCAGGAGTGTTGTAGTATGGCGTAGCTTCTCCTTGATATGGAGTGAAGTTGTGAAGGGTGTTCCTTCGCTTGGGATACCTGCTTGGTAGCGGAGTGTAGGCCAGCTTTCCGGAGGTATACCAGTCACCAATCGATTCAGTGGTGCTCCACCGGGGAGGCTTTTAATGTAGAATACCGTGTGTAGACAGTGATGTTGAAGGCGTTGTCACCGATTCCGAGATTCCAGGATTCCGATCGTTGCTGTCTAGTAAAGCGTGGCCAGAGTCATAAGTGGGACTGACAACGGTTGCCGGCTGCGTAATACCGTGCTGTCATGCATGCTGCATGCCACCTTCCTTACCCCCCCTAGTTACAGGCAAATATGCAGGATTCTAGCATATCGAGTCTGAGACATAGGGGTAACCTCGCATGAGGTTCTGCAATTGTACTAATGAATAACAGCAAGTGATCAAGTCGCTGCACGCATTAATGCAATCAAAGGGTAGCTCAGAGGGCACCGCGCAGCAGATACACGAGTCTGCTGGGATGTGATCGCAATAGCATTTTCATGGCAGTTGGTGCTGGGTGGCTTGCTATCAATGCAATCAATATATTCACGTGAGGATAGCGACTGGCGCTCGTGAATAGCTATCTTTCGCACTGTTACCTTCGGCGAAGCGCCACTGAGTGGTTGGGCGCACGAGGTTGGGCGCACGACGCTGGTCGTCGGATCCTCCGAAGTTGGCCATTCCGTCGTACGATAGAGGGCCAATAATCTTCTGTCAAGAGTACCGCGTCGCCTCAAGGTAGCACGCCACCGTAGTTGCTCCAACTGCCAACCCGTTACCAGGAGCCCAGGGGGAGCTCACAGTCGCATCTCAGTTCGGTGCAGTGTACAACTGGCTCATTAACGTGGCTCAGGTGCAATCGGGACTCGTAATGGCCACGCTACTCTCGGTCAGATCGTATACTCAATCAGCTTATCGGCTCTTTGCGCTCGAGCCCTGTGTTTCGTCCGTAACGGTCCTGCCAAGGTTCCAACCAATCGATGCCGTTACATAGAGACTTCAGGGGCTACCAAAGTGCACCTGAGCAACGATACCGTAGCTCAGGATGCGTACATATGCCATTCTCACGCTCAGCATCACATCGCTGGCTTGATTCATCCACAAAAGAATCTGAATCTTGATTTCTCAGTGCACTTTATGGTCGGCACTAGTGCTCAGACTGCTCGTGGCCATGTCTCCAAGATGTCTTCCATATTCACGCAGTGACACACAACCCTGCATTTATCCATACTGTTCGCATATACATTCTCATCCGTACTGGCCTCGCATCCTCAGGATGACGCCCAGTCATATCAACCCTTCACATCGCATGTCAAACAGTTGCCTGGTCAAACACATTGTACAACCTCATCAACCGTCGATATCTCATGCTCATAATGCAGTCTGACCTAACACACATATCTTATCGACATTCTCAACAGCAATCACCGATACAACCTGTCAACGAAGCCTTGCACCATGACACTCTCTATCTTAGTAGCAGCATTCATGTGGGTAGGGAGTCGATGCTTGCGTTGCTCTCTATCTTAGTAGCAGCATTCAGGTGGGTAGGGAGTCGATGCTTGCGTTGCTCTCTATCTTAGTGACAGCATTCAGGTGGGTAGGGAGTCGATGCTTGCGTTGCTCTCTATCTTGGTAGCAGCATTCAGGTGGGTAGGGAGTCGGATGCTTGCGTTGCTCTCTATCTTAGTAGCAGCATTCAGCTATGGCAGCAAATTGCAGAGGTAGGTAGGGAGTCGATGCTTGCATTGCTCTCTATATTAGTAGCAGCATTTAGGTATGGCCTCATGCATATATGTGCCCACTGATGAGTCCCTGTGGCGGGGGACGAAAGGTCTTATGCAGTACTTGCAGCAAAGACCTATGGGCTGCCGATATGCTGCCGGAATTACTTGAAGTTTCCTGGATGGATACATGTCTGGGTATCAAATTTGGCACACATTCATGTTGGATCCATCTTGTGGGGTCCTCTTGCAATCATTGGTATTGGGTGAGCCATACAAAGCTGAACCCCTCTGTCTTATGCTGTGCTGCCTGGGTGTACGAAGGTGCTGCAGCCAAACATGGTGTTGCGGGTTCTCTTAAGGCTGTGTATGAGCACGCCAGGGAAGTACCTGCATCTGACATGACGGCACAGGGGGCTGGTCCAGGTGAGGAAGGGGATGGTGGGGGAGAGGGTAGAGCTGGTGCAATTGCTGGTGCAGAAGATGCAGTAAAGCACAGATAAAACTCAGGATAACTGAGAGGGATTGTGGTCATGCAAAGAATAGGGGCATGGGGACTTCGAAGGAAGTCCCAGGTGAGAATGGGTTTTGAGTGGAGACTGCGATTGTAACTGTAGCTGTAGCTGCATCACCAGCACCTCCCTAAGCCCTGCTAGGGCCATGTGAAATTTGTCTGGAGGAAACTGGAGAAGAGGCTGGTGTCTATTGTGTTTGTCAGGAGGGGCTATGAATCAGGTGAGCTGCTTGGGGCCCGAAGGTGGTGAGATTGGGATGGTTAGAGTCACTAGGGTGCTAAAGGTTTAGGGAGTTATCTCACAGGGTTAATATTTAAGTGAGCTGTTTGGGAACTGGAAGTACTTAATTGCATTACATTGGGGCTTAGGATTTAAAGGTGCTAGGGGGCTTGATGCAAAACTGAGGGGCGTCAGGCGTGTTAAAGGGGTAAAAGATAGTTGAGAGGAAGATTGGGGAGACTAAATAAGGATGGGATGGGAAGGGAGGGGGGGACTAGGAGTGGGGATGTTGCAGGACACATCTCATTGGGGGGGTTGGGCGGCGGATACAGGGGCAGGACAATCAAGGCAGGGGGTAGGGTTTAGCGGCAGGATTGGCTCAGGTGATGGTATGGCAGGGAAGTTAAGATGGGTTGGGTACTGATAAATGCATGTGACCGCTGTGATTGTGGAAAGGGATTGTTTGTAGCCAGCAACCTTGTGCTGCAAGTTGAGACCAGCAGTGGCCAGCAGTTGTCCTTTTTTTACGAGAGACCACTGCACAGCCCTTTGGGCCGTGCAGCACCCAAGCATGACTCCAGCCATTTTCTGTTGCGAGAGCACACAGCATTGCCAGGAGCCCCAGGCCTTGCCAGGGGAGGGGCCTGGGGCTTGCAAACACAACGGAATCAAGGGAGGACTGCAGATATCCCGCTGGTTGGTGGTAGACAGATACAGCTGGGTTGATAAAGAGTCTAGAACAGGTTAAAGCATCAGATGGTACTGCTTGGCTTTCGGTGAGGGTCATGATTGTGCAGCTAGGGGTGACTTGCATGGGAAGAGCATGTTCTTTGCAACAGGTTCTAGGGTGCACTGTTTTGCTGGGGCGTGCTGTGCATTACAATAAATTGGTGCATTACAATAAAATTTAGAGTATGGCTCATAAGCTCATGCAGCTGTCATTAGATCAGCTTGTAATCCTATGCTAGATGATCCACTATATGTTCCACCTCGCTGTTTTTCTGAGGGCTGGAGGTGCGGGGCCTTTGGCACTACTTTTTGCTATGGCATATCACACTATAATAATAGAATATGTTCCTGACATGCTGCCAATGTGTGTTCTGATGCAGAGTTGGTGGGCAACACCCATGGGCAACACCTGCAACTGATGATATACAAACAAACAAACAAACAAAATTTAAGGTGCGGCAACCGCAAAGGGCTGCTAGGTCGAAACCGACACACACCATCGGATGGGTCCAACAAGCTAGTAGACCATGAGCACCTCCCACCTGTCTTAGACTCTGATGCTAAGTCACTCATCCAAGGCTGGGTCTCTGTCATGATGGCATGCCGCCCAGCACGTTCAAGGATTAGTCTTACCTTTGAGCAGCACCCACAGGCTTTATGGCCCATCACAGATCCATCAACAGCAGCAGCAGGGGGTATCAGGGCAAGCGAAGTGATGCCATATGTTGTATTTGATGTATGGTTTAATTGCTTGGCTGGCCTGCGCTAGCACAATGTTATGACATACGCTCTCCACTGGTCGAAGATGTGTTTGCATGTTGGGATGTCACTTTTGGTTGAGTTTTCTCTTTGTGGGTGGTGCTGCCCCTATCGGCGCTCTACTTTGATGGGGCCATTTGTTAATGTTGTAAGTGTTTCTCCCATGTGGTATGGGGGCTGATGTGGTGGACTTAATTAGATGTCTTGCTTCCGGAAGGGCAGTATTTGGATATACTTGATTCGAAGTCCGATCATTCTGATGATTTTGAGATGATGAACTGGTTGGAATGTAGGTAAAGTACATGCGGTATCATTCATCGCTGGTGGTCTGGAACCGGTTAACAGCCCTTGCCGTTGGGAATGGCGCCAGGCGATGTGTCATTTGGTCGGTTCGACCTTGGAGCCTCTTGCGGTTGCCACACCTTCAATGTTTGTTTGTTTGTCAATGGAACCCTGCTCTGTAGTGTGAGTACCATGTCGCTTGGACTGCTTACTCTCACTCCCACGCCCAGCTACATGTCCACGTACCGAGGAATGACACTTAATCAATGTGTCGAATGCACCTCAGGTCCTTCGCAGGCAAACACACGTACCGACCACGGCCTCACTAGCATAGCAGAACATCAGTGGGTCAGGGGCCCTGAGCAAGGCATTAAACTGCTTGGCTTGCTGTTGACTGGGTCAACTGGTCAGCACATGGCAAGTCGAAATGGGCTGGCCTGACATACATTGGCTAGCAAGGGATTTAGGGTGGGCTGGTGGCAGCCGTTGTGTGAGTTTTGGACAGGAACTTGAGTATGCCGTTGGAGCCTAAGTTGGCTCCTTGTGGGTGGCGCTGCCCCCACCGGCGCCCCGCTTTGACGGGGCCATTTGGTAATTGGTAACTGGTGGGTCTGATTCTCCCTGGCATTAGGTTGCTGGACCTTGACATGATACCCGAGCAAGGCATTAAACTGCTTGGCTTGCTGCTGACTGGGTCCACCGGTCAGCGCATGGCAAGTCGAAATGGGCTGGCCTGACATACATTGGCCAGCAAGGGATCCAGGGTGGGCTGGTGGCAGCCATTGGGCGGTATGCTTTGACAACCTGATGATTAGCCTCTTCAGACAGCTGTGCAATACGTTGTGTCCCGTGGTGCGCAGCAGCAGCTTGCCTATGCAGGGGGGCCAGCTGTTGCTGGGCTGGCCTATAGCACTCCATGCTTGTGGCCAGCCATTATGGTTGATGCAACTTTCTCTTTGATGCTATTTGTGGACTGGCATTGGAGGACTGCTGTGTCCCATCATCCGCACCTGCCTGGCACTCGCTAGGAGCGTTGCCTTGACCTTTGAGGGATTGATTCGGCCACATGCATTCCATGTTGGTTGGGTCTGGTTGCATATATCCCTCTGTGGTTGAGTCCTTTGCATGGTTCTTGTACATCTCCAGCCCGTGGTAATCGTCGTTGTTTGCCATGCCATTGCAACCGATGGAGGAGTGGGTGGTGTTCTTGATCATGGGCTCTGTCTCGATAGGAGCGTTGCCTTGACTTTGGAGGGATTGATTCGGCCATATCCATGGTGGCCACATTCCATGGTGGTTGGGTCTGGTTGCATATATCCCTCTGTGGTTGAGTCCTTTGCATGGTTCTTGTACATCTCCAGCCCGTGGTAATCGTCATTGTTTGCCATGCCATTGCAACCGGTGGAGGAGTGGGTGATGTTCTTGATCATGGGCTCTGTCTTGCCTGGATACATGTTTCGGTATCAGTACTACTTGGTTGGTGGTCTGAAAGCCATTGTGTTTGGATCCATCCGATGGTGTGTTTGGTCGTTTCGACCTAGCAGCCCTTTGCGGTTGCCACACCTTAAATGTTTGTTGTTGATACTACTATTTCCTGGCACTAGCTACAGTAGATCCTCACTCCTCAGTCCTAAGTGATTACAGTGACCGGATGTCAGATATTGGATGGCAAATCTGATGAGGAGAAGCTGCATAGCATGCTTAATGAAGAGTTCTGGGGTGTAGACGTCGATGAGGAGTCTGGCTTAGTATATGGCCCTTTCAAGCATGCATTTAAGTGTATAGCTAAATATGTTGCAGCTGCTTGGAAGATTAGGAATGCTTATGCTCACCCTTCTGATGTGGCGTGAGGTCCAACCAATGGGGTTTGTTACCAACTATTGCTTGCACCCGGGCTTACAAGCCCTCCTTGCTTTCTCAAGTAGGAGGGAGGCTCTTACCCCCATTGGGGCAGTGGAGGTTTTGGGTGATTTTGACCTAGCTGCTGGACCTCATGTTTAGGCATGCATATATTGTCATACATGTCGAAGTTTACCCGTATTCTGTTCCACCTCGCTGCTCTTTGTGACAGCTTGAGGTGCGGGGCCTATGGCACTTATTGCTATGGCATATCATGAAATGTAATAATACAGTAACCGGACACGAGTTCATCCAACTACTTTCGGCAGCTGTGATAAGAAGATCCTCGTATTCTCTGACTCCAGCATGCTTGCCACACATTGGTACTGTGACTAGATCTGAATTGAAGATCTCTGCTTCTGCATCTAGATAAGGCACTCTACCGATATGCTGCTGCAGCAGCAAATGGCACACTAAAGTCGTTTGTACTGCCAGTAGTGCTGCATCCTGAACAACAGCAAATCTCCCCCCGTTCACCTTCCATTATCCCATGCTCTACCACACTTCTACGAGACAGATCACTGCACAGCTCTCGAGCCCTGCAAGTATCACACTTATGTAGATTTCATCCCTTGAAGTGCCCTTACACAGAACGTACCATCATTTTCACATGCATGCCCATTAACAGGACCTGCCCAACCTGAGGTGCAAAACACCCACAGCCTTTTCTTCACACATTTCTGCATGCTCCTACCATGATGCACCTTCTCAATATGTCAATTCCAATGATTGCATACTCATACCACATCCTCCGTGAAGCTTTGGCTCGAAACCATTGCAGACAGAAGAGCAATTCGACCAAGGGCGCCATAGCAGCGCACTACCAAAACAGCCCGAACACTATTTGACTGCATTGCCCACATCTTTGCACTCACTCTCTATCAAAAAGCTGCTCTGCTCATTCATTTATGGATATTCCATGCAACAGCTGCTGGTGCATGACAAAGGTCCTGCACTCCAAAACAGGCGCAGCTATCAACAATCCACAACTGTAGTTTCTAATTCGTTCTTGTGCAGTTCATGCGCTCTCAGGTATGTCCTTCAGGCACATCACCATCTTCACAGAATTGCTGCTTTGGGGGTCAAAACTGCCAGCCTAGATCCGACAGATGACCACCCTGCCTTCACGCTATAGAGCCAACAACCACATCTAATGATCAATTTATCATCTCGATAAACCATACACCACCCAATAAAGCCCTCCAGTATGCCAATCTGACTCCCTTAAACCACATCGTGCTGAGGCTGCAAGAAATGCAGTACAGCACATGTATTGTGTGCTCTGAGCATTCTGCATGACCAGTGCAGTTCTCCCGGCAGTTCTCTGCTTCACCCATACCACCCACAGCACTTCCACCTCCGTCACATAGCATCCCACTCACACCCCCACAAACTGCACACCAGGCACCCCCTGCTCCCACACCATCGCCGCCTTCTCAAAGGGACTATCCCCAGCCACCCTCCCACGAGGTGCCTCACCAGACCCTGACCTCCCAAACAGCCTGCAGCGAGCCTCCTGCTCATCCCCACTGGATGCCCCGCTGGAAATCTCATACTCACTGTTGCTGTCTGTGGGAAGAGACGCGAAGCTCGGCATGTGGCGCAGCACGGCTGACTTGGAGCGCAGCATGCTGCGAGAAGGACCAGCCGCAACAGCAGCAGTTGCCTCCAGGGGGCTGAAGGTGTAGTAACTCACCCGGCCACCAGTAGCTAACTCCTGGCAGGTGGCACTTTGGCACCCATAACCCTGGGGCAAGTTACCCAGAGTGCCCCAAGAGTAACCCCCGCTGCGGCTAGCGACATCCACCGACAGACTTACAGACACCTTCCCAGGCTGGAAGATAGCAAGGATCTTATGCAGCATTGCCGAGGGGTCATAAGCAATCGGGTCGAAGCCGGTGACCTCAACACTGGCGTAACTAAAGCCGTCCTCCGGAGTGATATGGATGGTCATAAAGCCACCGCCCAGGATGCCATTCATGCTGTACCCGCAGGGCTCGAAGACATAGTCGTCAATGTCCAGACCTGGGACCAGAGCACGGATACCGCTGGTGGTGGTGGTGTGCTCTGCACTGACGAAATCCTCATTCCTGAAGAACTGGTGTGCAGCCTCCTTGCCCAGATCTGTCATGCAGACCTCCAGCTTGTGGGTGGGCTTCACGGGGCAAAGGTGGGGGTAATGAGAGAGGTGGTCGTCGTACACGGCACCGAGGGCATCCACCACGAAGACATGCCACTGCAGGCCGTTGAACATGTCGCCTAGGACATAGGCGCTGCCCCCGTGGCCCAAGTGGCTGAAGTGCTTGCGCAGGAAGAAGGCCTCGTGCTCGAAGCTGGTGTGGGGGAAGGGCTGCAGCAGGAGAAGGACATGGACGTGAACTTTTAGTCAGGACTTGCTTTGTGTGGGAGCATCCCAATCTATATTATAGACAACTACACAGCCATCCGGGCGATGGAACACCCCAGCATGACTTGGGAGCATGCCATCGTGGAAATCAAGAGACTATCAAGTTGAGAAGGATCCAACAATTACAGGGCGGCATTAGAGTAGGATAAAGACCAAAAAAGGGGTAGGGACTCACTCAGCACAATTGATCATGAAGTGCTGCTCCAATGCCAGATACACACAATGCATCAGCTTGTTTCCGGGGTGATGGGAAATGCACACACCACAGCTGCTGCCACAGTTGCTGGTGATACCATGAGCCATAATTGCCACTACCATATCGCACTGACGTTGCCAAGATGGATTACTGATACAGCCGTCATGGCATGCCCGACTGGCAAGCGCCTGAGGCATGCAAATCATGATCGTTCTCCTCAGAGCTGACGTCAGCCTTGGCAGTTGCGGGCTGCCTCAACCGTGACAGACAATTGGCCAACATCGCTGTGCAATGGGCAGCTGAACCCACCTGTTGCTCAGGGAACAAGAAGCTTGCACGTGAGTACTTGCAGCGACGTGGCTCCATGTCGAGCTCCTCTGCCATCTCGAGCAGACGGGGCACTGCGTTCAGCAGCTTGGTGGTACCGCACGTCTTCAGGACCCACTTGGTGGGGTAGATGAACAGACTGCTCTCGGACAGGACGTACGCATCCAGCTTGTCGTTGGTGCGGCTGGAAACGATGGTGCAGGCAGCCAAAGTCATGAGCTCGTCCAGCTGAGCACGGCTAAGAGCACGGAGACCATTGGCAGGACTGTTGGGGGACAGGAAGAAGTCGATCTCCACACGCTTTTCCGAGCCTTCAAAAACGGGATTGGGAAGAACAGGGGTGGTAGTGGCTACCGTCATTGTTGCTCTATAGTATCTAGATCGTGAAGGCAGGGCGACCGTCTGTACTG
Organism: Pseudopediastrum boryanum; assembly: GCA_963556185.1. Lineage (NCBI taxonomy): Eukaryota > Viridiplantae > Chlorophyta > Chlorophyceae > Sphaeropleales > Hydrodictyaceae > Pseudopediastrum > Pseudopediastrum boryanum. The sequence goes on along the minus strand of OY744509.1, from coordinate 4,553,135 downwards.
GTATCTAGGTCTGGAAAGCACGCGTCCTGTTAGGATGGCTTCTTCACGCACTGCACACAAAAAACAATTGCCGTTAGCGATGGTCATTAATGCACGCGAGAGCCCGGCCTCGCCGCCAAGATGCACTCGTTTCACTTACGTCGCAGAAAGCAGGGCTATACTTGGGGAATCCACCGGGCCTCAGGTCTCCTACAATTTCTATTGTCGGCGGGTAACTACAGCGCATCCTGTCACAACGTAGAATTACAGCGGGGCTCGCTACTACTGCTAGGAGCTGCCATTCACGTAGAAGACCACGTTGCAATTAGGCCAGCGAGCTCGACAATGGGAACTGATAGGAAACACCAGAGGGAACCCAGTACCCCTCAAGTAGGCAGCGCAAAAGGCAGAATGCAAGTAGGATTGCCCATATGAATGTTGAGCACAAGCCAAGTGACTTCATTGGTGGCAAGGAGCCTGAACGAACCCTAAACCCAGGGAATGGCAGATGAATGGGTGGGATCACAATCGGCGCTCCGTGACGGGCGCACATCCATTCCGCAGCTTTCTGCGTTGCTTACACGGCTCAGACGGGCAAATTTGGCTCGCAAAGTTTCCTTTTGCACACCTGCTATAGCCGGATCGTGCCGGATCGCCTATGTGCCGCTGCCTGTACCCCATTGCATCGTAGTGCTGTTTGAACGCTTCTGACTGTGGATGTACGGCCCCACCTGCCCGAGATCATCTACACTAGCATGCACTTGATAGTGGGCTCGTATGAGCGCTTCTTACTGGGGTATAGTATCCCACAAACTCTGCAGGCAAGGTGACATGGCTGTGCCGGTGTAAAGACACTGCTGGGACTTAGCGCGCTTTCCCCTTCTGTAGGATACAGATGTAGTACTGAAGAAGGCATTCACCCATGCTGCGCATCAGGTAACGTGCATGCAAGGCAGGAAACCTGTGTTACATCCCATGGCAAGGCTGAAGTCGCAGAAACCTCGCAGGGGCCTGTGCGCTGCTTGGACTCTGCCGGCACTTTCGTTGCATCAGGAGGCCAGGATGATCAACTTCACCTATATGATATCAAGGTGAAGACTACAGACAGCGCCCAGGCAGATATGTCAACCGCAGCAGCAACAGCGTGCCAGTAATGTGCAATCCATGCGCAGCTTCGTTCGAAGCACTCGTAAAAGCTATTTTGGCGTGGCGGATTTGCACTCTAGTGGGAGTGTGTTGTGGGCCATCCATCAGGACAGCAGCATTGGCAAGGGCCTGACACTTGTCAATCCTAGGACACCGTCACTGCCTTCCAATCCAATGGCTTCCTGATTCTCTGGTACCATGCGCATATAGCAGCAGCACACCACAAAGCACAGATTCCGAGGTTCCTCATGGCAGCAGTGGGAAGCCGAACTCTATGAAACCATCCATGCTGCATCATCTCCAAGTACAGAGTGCATGGGTTAACAACCACAACATTTTGAGGCAATTCCTGCAGGGCCTTGGCCTGAATGGATTTAACCAGGTCCACAGCATGCTGTCACCCCTCCAAAATAGCAGCTGGCTCTCCGGCAGCAGGCAAGAATCTAGTTTACTTCCTAACCCCGTTGCACCTATTCAGGGGTATCTGCAGGACACCCTCCCTGTTGTCCGCCCCTGTTCTCAGCACCCTTCCCCAGATCTTCCACAGCTACCTGAAACCTCCCTCCTTTGCATGTCCCTCCTGCAGCACAACAAAGACCTAGGGTTCCTCATAAACCCTGGCGATGGCGCCATCACCTGTGTACAGCTCTTCACCCCTCCCGGCACCACCCGCCCCAGCCACATGTTCAGCGGCAGCGCAGATGGCAGCATTGCTATTTGGAAAGCAGGGGGCGATTGGGAGCATCTCAAGCTGATGAAGGGGCACAAGAGCAGCGTGAACAGCTTGGCAGTGCACCCCAGTGGGCGGCTGGCTCTGTCTGTGGGTCATGACAAGGCGCTGAGGATGTGGAACTTGCTGAAAGGGCGCTGCAGCTACACCACACCATTGGAGGCTGAGGCTGATGTGGTGCAGTTTTCACCTTCTGGGCAGGTAGGGGATGGGGCTAGCTCATATGAGGGGCTCCAGGGTAGCTGCCGCAAATCACTATATGCTGTTGCTGCTGTTGGTCCTTTTGCATTATGCATGAGAATCTAGGTAAGAACAGATAGTGACATTACATCGCAGATTACATGGATTGAACTCTGCATTATGGACCTGTGTGGCTACTGCAGAAGCTTGTGGTTGGTGTGTCGTCCAGTGATAGAGGTTGAGCTGTACCCAGGAAGCATCTTCCTTTTTTCTAGGACGATCTCAGAAAACATCTTCTGACTGGAGCACAAGAGGCTGTGCTCCCTCATACCACAATGCCACTGTTCTCCAGGGCTTGGGCAGGATGGGTGCGTCGGGGAGTGGGGTGGAATGGATGGGTTTACGGCTACTGGGAGGGGGGACAGCAGATTAGAAGGCAGAAGGAGCAGCAGTCTTGAATGTACTGGCGAGCAGACTTTAGCAGGAGGATATGGGAGCAGCTGTATTCTCACTTTAGTCAGCACTGAAGCCATTCCATCTGTTTTACGCAGCGGCATATCGGGCTCCTAACATTGCATGAGATGATTTAGCAGCAGAGTTCTGCAAATAGCAGCACTAACATGGCGCTTGAAGCAGCCACATGTGTGCATAGCAACAAATGCACTGATTATGACATGTGTTCCCTTTGCTTGGTGCTCTGATATTCGCAGGCCTACACTGTGCTATCTGGCACCACCCTTTCAATACATCAAGTAGCTTCTAGCGAAGGCAACAGCAGCAGCACTCAGCTCACAGCTCCCAGACGGGCCCTATGCCTACTGCAGCAGCAGGATGAGGCTCTGCTGGCTGGGCTAGAGGATGGCAGCATGGCACTATGGGACGTGAGGAGCAGGAACCTTGAGGTGCAGGTCTCAGGGCATAAGACGCGGATACGGGCTCTGGCAGTAGTGACACCTGGTGAGCATGGGGTGACTGTGTAACTCGGGTGTTACTGGGTGCTGGCATAGCTCAGAGGTTCAGGGGGACGTGGTATGGTGTTTGCGATGGGGAGGACTGTAGGGTGTATAAGTATGTTAGGCAGGGTGGTGCTAGCGATACTGCACATGGTTTCCATTGTGGTTGTTGCGACAAAGGGCTGGAGGCGAAGGTAGGGGTCAGGCACATCTCGCCCTTGATAGTACATTCAATGGTTTTGCAGGTTTGCAAGTCCCCTGCTTTGACTACATGTATTAAGCCGCAGCGTAATGTTTTGAGGTGGAGGGGCATGTTGAGGATCTATCCGTGGAACAGGGTCGTACTGCGATTAGCATTCAGCCATCTTGGCAGGCAGTGCAGAAGGAAATCATGAGGCCTGTCATATGGGTTACTGTAGGACTTGAGGTCAAATGGTAGGGTAGAGGATGGGCTGGTTGCTCTTGAGTGAACAGAGGTTAGGAAGCTGAACTGTTGACGCAAATTAGTCCTTTGCAGAAAGGGATGACGGGTAACTCTCTCTTCATCTCAAGTCTCAGGATAGCGTGTGTCAACTCCAAGATGGGGTGTGCGGCATTGATTTCTGGGAACAGATTGGCGTGTGTCGCGCTCTTTGCACATATTGTTCTGCACCTCTTTACTGTATCTCTTGTTGTTCCACATTGGTTCTTCTGCAGACCCAGGTGCTTCTGTGCCCAGAAACTTTGCTAGTGCATCTAGTGATGGCGTGGTGAAGGTATGGGATGCACGGATGCTCAGCAGCAGCGGCCAAGCACAGGAGCTTGCTGCTTTGGAAACACATGCCCGGATCACATGTATGTGTGTCAATGACCCTACAAGGAAGGCTGCTGGTGGCATGGAAACACATGAAGCTGAGGAGCAGCCTAGGACGGTGAGCCATCAGCAACAAGGCAATCATTACATGTCATTAGATTTGCACTCTGCTTGTCTCATGCAGCAGAAACTGTTAGAAGTGGCACCGTGTACAATGGGGCAAAGGTACGGTACAGTTTGTAGATGTCAGCTTAAAAAGGAGAACCGGATCGACAGAAAGTATATGCCAGCATTTGTTTCATTCATGCCCTTGTTGAAGCTGCTGAGATGGCTTCAGTGCAGCTCCTGTGGTCTTGTGGAGGTGGAAGCTCTACGCCAAAGCAAAGGTATGCTAACTGAGCATGAGAGATACTTCTTCTGTGTCTATTTGCTTCCATGTCTCCTCACTGCCACAGCTCTCCCGCATCCGGCTTCTCCTCTTCTGTACTTGGAGCGTACGAATGCCATATCAGTGGAGCTAATCGCTTTCAGGATTGCGCTCTTGCATTGTATGAATAGCATACTAGAGCCAGCTGGTTTTGGTCCATGCAGCAACTACTGCTTGATGCTGTGGCCGTCTGGCTGAATGGTGTCATGTTGTCCCCATTGGCTGCTGCAATCAGGTGTCAAAAAAGCCACACAATGATGAGCAGGAGCAGCATCCAAAGCAACAGCATCCAGCAAGCAAGCAGCCAAAGCCACAGCAGCAGCAGCAGGAGCAACCACATGAGGGGCAAGCCAAGAAGCAGCAGCAGCAGCAGCAACAGCAGAAAAATAAGAAGCGTAAGGGGCATCAGGAGGCTGTGGCAGAACCAGAGCAGCTACAGCAGCAGCAGAAGCAGCAGAGACCACGGCAGCAGCAGCAGGTGCATCCTCAACCGGTGGCTGCTGCTGTTGTGCCTACTGCGCATGATGCAGCTGCTGTGGCTGCTGGCACTCCCAAGCAGAAGAAACATAGTAGAAAGCAGACAAAGAAAGGTAAGTTGGGACAATGTGGATGTTGCTCGGCTTTGGCAGCAGAGTTACCTTCAATTAAAGCTATGCCAGTTTGCTGGCAAGTACATACCGGTATATTTGTATGAGATAGATTTGGGCCGTGCAGCACCCGCCACATGACTCCTATCAGTTTGTTAGTGTGTGTTGAGGGAAACCGATACTGAGAGCTAAGACGGCGAGAGCGTAGACAATCAGACATCAAGAGAGCTAGCGGAATTACATAGCTAAGAGCAGTACATACTGCATGCTTTGTGACTGGCCAGCAACCCCAATACCGGTATATTCCAGTGCAAAGGGTGTGGGTCAGTGCCACTATATGCACCACATAGTTTATACCAGATGGGTACTGGCGGCTGCCAAGCCAGCTTGCAGATGAGATGGCACAAGTTTGCAGATGGCTTGCAGCTACATCATAAGCACAACAAGCCAGGTTACACCACCTGTAGTAGATAGTGTTGCACAGCCTCATGGAAGTGGAGATGCTCGGAAACCATGGACTGATCTACCCCATATATATCCAGGGATCTTTAGCGGGTTCAGCCTACAGCTGGCCACCAGGTCCACAGCCTCCCTTTAGTTGCCTGGGTCTGGTTCCAGGCGTCCTGGCTCTTTCTTTAACCCCAAACCCCCATTTGCTTAGCCAGGGACCACACCTCAAAGATGATATGCCTGTCTGTTTATATATATCCAGCCTTTGGTTTGCTTGTCGCCGCCTCTCATGATTTCAGCAGCTCTCTGTCTCGCCGTCTCTCTCAATCTCCCACCCTCGCCCGAAACAAAAACTGGTCATGCTCGGGTGCTGCACGGCCCGGAGCCCTGTGCAGTGATCTCTCTTATCAAAATTACATATCCAGCAATATACATGCCCATATCCTGAGCTGTAATTGAGGTGCCTGGATTAGAGCGAAGTCGGAATGGGCTATAATAAACTACTGTACAAGTTGCCATGTCATTGGAGAGGAAGAGTCGATAGGGCAGGCGTCTGGTACTGACCATGGCTGTGCACTGATTCATGGGTGGTGCTCCCATTGGCAACTACTGCAGGTACTTCTGAAACACTTGTCCCTGTGGTCAAGAACACACTGCTGATGAAGAAGAAGAAACAGAAGATCATGGAACGGCATAAGGCACGCTCCTAGCTTCTAATCTGGTGGTGCTGCAGCAGAGCCAACTAGCCAAGCGCCGTGTTGACCTAAGATTGGGGCTAGTCTGCTCAGAACGGGTGCAGGCAGCTGCTTGGTATTCTGGTACAAAGTATAGTAATAGTGGCTAGCTCTGCCGATGCTTGCCTGACCATTAGAAGTGAGCTGCAAAACCATTACATTGGCTGCTGCTGAACAGTCGTAACTGGCAGGCTTTGATAGGCCCTGGTCACGGGTGGTGGTTTGATCTTGTGGCGCCAGAGAGTCGAGGATGCAGTACTTCCCACTAGTGTAAGCGAGGGCCGGGGCATGGTTTGAGGGTGTCCTAGCCGTTCCTCACCACTCTGGCAGAGACGCCCTCCTGATCAGGAAGAAAATGCGGTGCTAGCTTGCTGCGCAGGCAGGTCTATAGACGGTGCATAATTCAAGACACAGAAGAACCTGGCACTTGTTACTGCACGGTGCACGGAGAAACTGACGGAAAAAATACCCTTCAAGGGCATGGCATGGTGCAGCGAAAGGTCGAACGTGGGAAGTTTGCATAATTAGGGGGCCAATAGACACGCTTCAGGCTCCATATCGTGCCGAGAAGTAAACAGGCCCGAGAGACTCAGGAAAGGGGAACTAGAACTCCCACAGCCCATGGCCGCTAAAGCCGGTGCTACAGCCAGCAGCCTTTCTCTCGACTGCCTCCTTTATAAGCAACTTGCGACCACCGCCAGCTCCCTCTTGCACAGGCTTCTCCTGTCGTCAATAGCAACATCTTGTAACAATGAAGAACGACGAGGGTGAAGTTGTGGACCTGTACATCCCGCGCAAGTGGTGAGTCTGCGGCTGCCATCTGGTGCTTTGCTCAGCTGGGAAGGGTAACGATTACTAGCAGTGTGCCAAATGGATATTCCCATGTTGCAGCGCGTGGACGAACAAACTGATCACGGCCAAGGATCATGCTAGCGTACAGATTAACGTCGGACACCTGAACGACGAGGGTGTCTACACCGGCCAGTTCACAACCTTCGCTCTTGCCGGCAAGGTCCGGGCTCAGGTAAGCCCAGGGGTGGCTTGGCAGTGATGGCAGTCATGCAGCAGGGTACGCTGAATAAGATCGCCAGCAGCAGAAGCAGACAGCTGAAACAGTCCAGGGCCCACTTGTTGGGAAATGGATGTGCAATAGAGCGAGAGCTGCAGATGGTAGCACAACAGGGAGTTTTGGTCGCTGGGGTACTAGTTCTCCTACCATCTTCTTATCCCTGCTTGTTCCTCAAACAAGGAATATCAAACCAGCTGTACAAGCAGTTGCAATCCAGCAGCAGTAGCAAGCAGGGGCTAGGGCCCAGCAAGCAGCAGTAGCTTGCAGGGGCAAGGGCCAGCAAGCAGCAGTAGCAAGCAGGGGCACGGGACAGCAAGCAGCAGTAGCAAGCAGGGGCAAGGGCCAGCAAGCAGCAGTAGCAAGCAAGGGCAAGGGCCAGCAAGCAGCAGACCCAAGCAGTAGCGATTGCCGTCAAGCAACAGCAGCACGCAGGGGCAATGGCCATCAAGCAACAGTAGCAAGCATCATTAAGCATGGCACGCAGGGGCAGTTGCCGTCAAGCAGCAGCAGCAGCACGCAGGGCCAATGGCCATCGAGCAAAAGTAGCAAGCAGGAACAATGGCCAGCACAGGATCGTCAATGACCAACAGTAGCACGCAAGAAGGGCATGTAGTAACAATGTGGGCATCAGAATCGCATCGGTTCTGGCTGACCCAAGCAGCTGACCGTACAGGTACAGCATGTATAGAGTATGCTCTGGGTCTAGTCATACCTCTGTGTTGAGGACTGCAGAGGGCATGGTGTGTGCCAGAGTAAAAATTGTGGACTTTGATCAGGTTGAGCCCCTCAGGTGGCGTTATTGGAGCTAAGAAGACCTTAGCAGAGTTTAGCAGGCATGGCACATACGTTTTTTCCAGGACTTGTAAGGACTCAGCGTTTTATACAGTGGTTGTGATTGTATCATCATTGACACGCCGCTGCCGCATGTAACAGATGCTGATGGATTTTGCTGCTGCTGTGCACAGGGTGAGGCCGACTCTGCTTTGGACCTCCTGTGGAGGAAGAAGCAGACAGAGGCTGCTGCTTAAGATGGTCATGTAGTATCTGCTTGCCATGTGGTGCTCCGGGATGCCTGCTGCGGGGAGTGAACAGGCATGGCAGCTTTGTGCGGCATTAGGTGCAGTGCTGTTGCTGTGACAGTGAGAGTCGGCAGCTCTGGAGAGTTTGACAATGGCTTGTAAATGAAGCTCAACTCTCACCCGCAACCAGTTGGCGATGCACCTCGGTTGCATCAGCTTCGGCCTGCGTAGTTCAGGGAGCATGTGCTGAGGGCGGGCTAGCAGCAAGGGTCGGGCCGTGCAAATGCTCTAAAAAGGAGATGGAATCAGCAATGCGCAGACTAGGGGCCCCCTGGGTTGTGACAACAATTGGTGGGTAGCCAGCAGGAAGAAACCAGGAGCAAGGAGCAGGCTTTGACAGTAACCGAATGTATTATACGTAGAGTATGTTGGCTAGATAAATGCGGGGCTTTATGGCACTTTCTGCTATGGCATATCATGTGATCGTAATCATAAAGCAGCAGCAGTAGGTATGTGCCATATGAGAGATAGCAGACTGCACAGCAGCTGACTGCAGCTCTCGGCTCGTGCCGCAGTTGTGATGTGTAGTGTGGTAAATTTTTGTTTGTTTGTTTGTTTGTGGATGCAAGCAGTGGTGCAGCAAACAGACACTGACATTGGTAGGACGCTCATTTGCCACAGCAGTGGGCTTCGGAGTTAGTGTACTGGCAGAAAGTTCAATGGCAGAGGGATGACAGCTATGCATACTTGCCGAATGGGATGCTTGAAAGTCAGTGCCTTGGGTATCGATGGTAAGACAGGAGTCATAGCTCTGCTAACAATTGATGAACAGTATACTGTAATCAATTTGCTTCATAGGCAGCAGGAAGCACCGTTCGGCAACTACACCTCCCATCGTCCTGAAATGCAGCCTTATCAGTGTTAAGAGAGACCACTGCACTGCCCTCTGGGCCGTGCAGCACCCAAGCATGACTCCAACCGGGTTTGTTAGTGTGGTGTGTTGAGTAATAGCGAGTAATAGAGAGCTAGAGGGCTGCGAATTCGAGCGAAGCGGATACAAGTAGACCTGAGACCTTTCTTACACTGCTAATTCTGAAAGCACTTCCACTCGTATGCGGTATGCCTGGCCGTTATCTCCCCTTCCCTGCCTCCCCCTGACCTAAACGAGTCCGAATGCATACTAAGCTGCATAGGCTGCTCAACAATTACAAGTAAAAGGACTTAGGTGACAAGTAGGCATACTCGCGAAAATACAGGGAAAACAAGCGAGTAATACAGGGCATACGAGCAGAATGGCACTTAGCAAGCGAACATGTCGAATCTTCCCTGTCATCTGCTGCTGCGGCTGCTACTGTTGAACCTTCTGAAAGTATGACCAGCACTCCCCTCCTCCCACTAGGCCAGGCGGCCACAAACAACAAGAACACACCTGCATGGTGCCACAAGATGCGCGTAAGTCCAGGTCCAGACGAAAGTCCACGATGCGGATGAATGAAGCCCAAGCACAAGATGCCTAGGCCACAAAGGTCCTTGCTGGCAACAAAAATGCATGCACAAACCATGCTCCACCGCCATATAAGGAAGAGCTGGCAACGAATCCCCGTATCACAGGGTGCTACTGCCGAGTGCTACAATATCACCCGTGCACGTCCTAGTCGTAGTTTTCGACGTAAACACACAGAAAAGCCACTGAGGAAACGCCACTGTGCACTGATGGCCAGCTGGACTGTCCTCCACACAAGCACAACCAAGGCGGGCACACTACATGCTCCCCACCATAAGACAGAAAACAGGTAGGCAAGCAGGTCATTGTGAAGGAAACCAAAAACCCAAAAAGCTGCGAGCGAAGCGAAGCGAAGGGAGAAGCAAGAAATTCAGTAGAAGCCAGCTGCTCGTAGTGCGGCGATGAGGCCATGATTTAAACCCTGCAAGACAATCAGCTGCACTACCATCTGAACCACCCATCTGACATAAACGCGGCCTTGGCCCCTGAACCCCCGTAGAGCGCCGTAGTCATGGAAAAGCCGGGAAAGCTTAACCGCCAGCATAGGGGCCATATACCCTTTCGCCAAAAGATCAACTATAATGCACGCCAGATTGCTGTAAACATCTGCATGATTGGTAACCCTGCGTGTAATCCTGTGAAATTCAGTGGTAAGGATATTATACTTTGCCTGCGATGAGATCATAGACGTAATATGCGGATACCTGCAAAGGTCCAGGTCCTTGAAAGGTCCATGCACATGTTTAGCAAACAGATAGGTCTCAAAGTCCGCGATAGCTCTGGAACTGTAAGCATATGGCACATATTTGACAGACATGCTGATCCTCATGTCCATGTAAATCACTTCCGCTCCGTGATGAGCTACGGCCAGATTCAAACTTGGGGGGTACAAGCCATGCAACCCGAACCACTGCTGATTGGTACAAGCCATTGGCAACCCGAACCACAACCAACTAGCAGCCCTTTGCGGTTGCCGCACCTTAAATTTTTGTTTGTTTGTTTGGTATAGGTAAGGTGTTCAAGGATGGGATTCGCCAAGGAGTACATGTCATCAATGTAACGCGCAGTATAAGCGAAACTGTCCAACACAAGGGCTGCCACATCGGCAGAACCCCCTGGGGGTGGTGCACCAGAAACCATCATGGCACGTAGTGCAGAGACAGATGCTAACCATTTGGTGTAGCCGTTCTTACTGTTGGTGTATGAAACAAAGCCGCAATGCCACTACTGGACCAGCGGGATCAGTTGTTGTACGATGATTGTGTTCCGAGGTAATTGTGCACCATGGAAGCAGCAGTGAGCAACTGGGAGGCTCCAGCCGTGGAGCATTGTGCAGAAGACTACATAAACTGATTGGAGAGACCAGAAATAATCGGACGTGTGCGTGGACCGCAACCTGATCAAACAGCTCCTGTTCAGCTAGTAAAATTGCACTGAGTCTTTTTGTGACATGCTCAACCTAGCTGCTGAGTCCGTCCGCTTGTTTACCTGACCAAACAGGTTAGGACTGCCCATACGTTTGGCCTCTAGTGTTTCTTGTAAACAATGGTACACTGCCATTGTTCGTCCTGGCCAATTTGCTGCCACTGTTAGTCTGCTGCTGTCGGTAGGCCAGGCATCCGGCCGGCTGCTTATAATAATGGTCTATTATGAGCTTGGCACAACTGATTTGTGGGAGCATCCAGCTCGGTAGACTATGCATATGTTGTTGCACACAAACGATGGCATATACTCGCTGATTTGGCTGAGGGCAGACTACTGGAACGCCTCGAGGCCGCGAGCACACCCGTCCATTTGTTTGAGCACTATTGCAGCATCCCAATTCATAGAAGTCGTCAGAGAGTGAAACCATATGTAGGTGAGTCCAGCGCTTGCCTTGAGACACCGTCTCTGCTCAGATCTAAGGTTGCCGCTCACGGAAGCTGGGGTCGACGATGAAGCCCTCAAACGTAGTCTACTGAAGGTCCGGAGAGGTCCTCGCCCGCCCCAGCGCACATATACATTACAGCCACCTAATAGTACAACCTTGCGCCTCCATGTGCTGTGTACTTTCGTGGAAAGCCATTTTGGCGTCCTACCGGTGTAACTCGGTGTCACTCCTTCGTCACTTGCCTATGCTTGGGAACATAGAACGGTAAAGAGCGTGCTGCTGCTGCTTGCATGGGACGCAGCTGTGCATAGAAATCATACTCATATGTATGCAGATAGTAATTGCTGATAAAAACGGCTGGAGATATGCCCATAGGGATGCCCATTTTCTGCTGGTAAACTCGTCCTGTAAAAAACAAAAAAAAACAAAAATTTAAGGTAAACTGTAAACTGTAAACTGCACATAGGTATGCTCAACCAAGAAAGAAAGCAACCACTTCAAAGAAGCTGGGGTGAAAGCTTGGAATTGCTGGCCATTTTCCCTGCCACAAAGCTCAGCCTGGGGGGGCACTTGTGGTAGCCACGTGAGCGGAATACCCTTCTGCTTCCAAACCAAAACTGCCACAGCACCTTGATGCATAGCAAACACTTCATCTACAATGCGATGTAGACGCAAAGTAAGACCTTAAATTTTTGTTTTGTTTTTTTTGTTTTAAGATCATTCTGGGGCAGATTGGTATACAGACGTTCAAAGTCTAATGCCGATTGCATATTGCGCTGAACCAGCTCAGACCAAGGGAGCTGGCGATTGCGAAAAGCTTCCAAAACAGGCATGAGCTTATCACTAGAAGTGATCATCCAAGGAACATGGTGCATGCCAGGAATGGCCGGCAACCCCAGCTCAACCATGAGCTGATGCCACTGTAGTAAAAGATCCGGCTGGATGCCCTTCAGGAAGTTAGTAACATACTTCTTACAAGCCCTCCTTGCTTTCTTAAGTAGGAGGGAGGCTCTTACCCCCATTGGGGCAGTGGAGGTTTTGGGTGATTTTGACCTAGCTGCTGGACCTCATGTTTAGGCATGCATATATTGTCATACATGTCGAAGTTTACCCGTATTCTGTTCCACCTCGCTGCTCTTTGTGACAGCTTGAGGTGCGGGGCCTATGGCACTTATTGCTATGGCATATCATGAAATGTAATAATAATAACATACTTCTGCGCGGTGGTAGTGACCACCTTGGAACTGCAGCATATGTAACGCATTTTCAGAGGCATTTTGTGAAACTTGAGGGCGCCACAGTAATAAGGCAGATCAGGGGGATCAGAAGCAAGGCACTCGTAATTTCCCGACTGTAGAAGCTGGGCTTGTAGTGTGTCCGCCAGCGCCTCCGGGGAATGATGAGCACTTGAGACATCCAGATAGAAGAGGTTGGGTGGGGCATTCTGCTGCTGGCCCTGCTGCTGCTGCTGCTGCTGTTGTTGCCCCTGCTGCTGCTGCTGTTGTGGTTGCCCTTGTGGCGGCTGTTGGTGCCCTTGTTGCTGCTGTTGTGGTCCTTGCTGCTGTAGCTGCTGCTGTTGCTGTGGTTGCCCTTGCGGATGTTGTGGCCCTTGCTGTTGCTGTGGCTGCTGCTGAATAGCTGGCGGAGGTTGCTGGTGTAGCTGCTGTGCTTGCCCTTGTGGTGGCTGCTGCTGCTGCTGTAGTCCCGGTGGTCCTTGTTGGTGCTGCTGTTGTGGGACTCGTTGTTGCTGCTGCTGCTGCTGTTGACCTTGACCAGAGCCTTGCTCGAGATCTTGACGCATGGCTTTAATGTAAGCTTTCTTGCACATGAAGCAAACATTATTGGCTGCTTTGTCTTATGTGAGGACATAAGACTGCTGCATACGCTGCACAGTCTGTCGGAAACGATGGAAGGAGCCAGGGAGAGTGTGCCCCACATAGTCATTGGCTTTGAACAATTCCCTTGCAAACGATCCCGTGTGCTGCAAACTAGGCAGATTTGAAACCAGATGTGAAATGCGACCACGTACTTCATCCGACCACAACATAAGAGCACCTGGATGCTCGAGCGCCAGCTCCATACGCTCAACATAAGAATGCACTGCCGAATGCAAGCCAGAAATAATATTAGTGCGAAGCGCTGCAGACATTTGCATTGTTTTGTGATGCACCGGCCTGTACTTGCGTCCCATCCTGAAAAAAGCTTGTGCATCTGGATTCTGGCAAACGCCAGGGTCCATGGTACAAACACACCCATCAAAGCCAATATAGGGAGACATAGCTGGGTCTGCACAAGAACAGGGAGCTGCTAGAATCTGATCTGCAGCTGCTTCCGAGAGGTGTGCAACATTTTTGTAGTTGCTGTACATCATGTGGAGAGGCATGTCATACTTGTGGACAAAAATTGGTTTAGGCATGCCAGGACCATGAGGGAACATGCTTGCAACAACAGGGTCCCGTAAAATATGGTTAAGGGGCACCATATCCATCCATTGGGAAATGAAGGGAGCCACGAGCATCTGCGGTAGGAACGGATCATGCTCCGCTGGCTGGATGGTAGCCAGACGGTCTGTCACTGCTCGCTCCAAATGACAGCCAGTATCCGATGTTGTGCATCCTCAATGCCGATCGCCGGTGCTGAGAAGTCCTTCAGTATGATAGAGTATGCCTTCATAGAGGAAGCTAATGACGGGCGGCAAATCTGCAGGTCCGTCAGCAAGGATTCTGGGCTTTGCTCAAGCCATGTCTTACTTGTAGCGTATGCCAGATCCAACTACCTGAAGCTTTGCACAGCCAGTCGCCCATTAGCGGGCCGGTAATGTGCATGTGGTGCATGTCAGGCCTACATTGAAAAGCTGGCCTCCTGGGCAAGCTTAGGTCGGGGAAACTGGGCCGATTACAAAGTATCCTGAACGGATGGCAGCAACATCGGACCTGCCACTGCTGTTAGGCTGGGATGGTCGCTTGTCCTATTCAGGCCTTGTCTGTTGCTTCAAGTTAATGTGCAAGGTGGCATATATATATGTGCCTCAGGAAGGGCTTCTCAGATCGCACCCGAGAGCGCAATGCAATCATCAATCAGCCTCTGCCAAGAGAGAACCGCATGAGGTCATGCCCGGCCGTTGTAATCCAGCCCAACGACTGCCTGCGCCCCGCACTGCTCAGAACCGTTTGCAACGCGATGTGCTGCGTGGGCCGTTGTCCAATGCGCTTTGCCTACGTTCCGGCCCAAGATGGAAAGAAACGGATGTCCGTGAATGATGGAACCCCTTCTTGAGCCCCATCCAAAAGTGGACTCGAATCGTCCCTACGTCTTCCGCTTGAGGGTGCCGCTGCGCTCACTCACTTGCTTCGCTCCTGTCTTTCAGGGAGACCAGGGTAAGATGAGCTTAGTGTCAGCCAGCAACGCTTGTGACAACTATTTCCTATATGTGTTTCTTGCGTCTCACAGCGATTATATAGCTCTGGAATCCTCCCAGGTGTTGTCCTTGCTCTAGCGCCCCCTTGCCACACGGCCCCACGATGCTCTCAGCAGCATTTTGTCGGGAGGGTACAGGCTGCAGCACCCCAGAGACTTCAACTCTGACAGGTGGAGCCTATGCTCACGAAGAGGCAGAAAACGGCAAGGTTCGTAAACGATGCCTCCACCGATCGGCTGGGCCTCCCTCACAGGCCAACTAGGGACGGGCCTTATGGTTTCCTGCGCTCCCGCAGGTGTTGGCAGAGTACATATGGTTAGGGGAGACTGGTGCAGACCTTTGCAGCCGCACCATCGTCTTGGAGAGCAAGCCTGACTGTATTGAGGACTTGCCGATCGCTGAAATCGACGGCAGCACCTATGGGCAAGCGCCAGAGGACAACTGTGAGCTATATCTGCAGCCACGGAAGATATTCTCTGATCCCTTCAGGGGCAGCGGCCACATTCTGGTGCTTTGCGACGTCTATGTTCCGCCGCTGGTGAGGATGGGACGGGCAGCGCGTCCTTTGTTTGTTGGCTCATGGAACATGCGCTTTCCTGCTTGTGTTCGACCGATTAGACGGTGCTGTGTTATTTCGTACCTGTAACCGCGTGAATTTGATGACGCTGACATGAACTGTTGCTTGGCTACAGATGGACGTGCCTGAGCCCCTGGACCATTTGAGGCCCCACCCATCGAACCGCAGGCCAGCATGCGAAGCAGTCATGGAGCAAGCAGCAGCCAGCCAGCCTATGTTCTCCTTTGCCCAAGGGTACAGCTTGGAGGACACATCTGGGGGAACATACTTTGGCACTGCAACTGTCCCTGTGCCCATGCCCAAGAGTGCCACAGCAGCAGGTGGGTGAGACGGTATTCCTGGAAAGACAGGAGATAGAAATTGCAGCAGGAGATTCTTACACGATGACAATTGCCTCATGGCCTGGGGATGGCTTGGTCAGACGTATGCCCTGTCACGGATGCTTGTCTGAGCTGTGTTGGGGTGTAGACTCACTAGCAGCAGCAGAGCAAGTAGTGCAAGAACCATGTAAACATGCATATGATTTAGTAGGTTCGCGTGGAACAATGTTTTGGCCTTGTCCTCCTTTACAACTATTGTAGCAAGCATGATGAGATAGCAGATGCGTCACACATGCCCATTTACATATCCTCGAAGAATGATAGTCCAGTTGTAACTGGGAGTACTAACTTGTTTTGTCTATGTTTTGCAGCTGCCTCCCAGCGACTGGGCCGGGAGATTCACGAGATGCACATGCGGGCTTGCTTGAAAACTGGCCTCTTCTACAGCAGCGGCCATGCAGCAGGCGAAGGAGTATGGAGTTACAAACTGGGGCCTGGCACTGGACTGGAGCTAGCAGATCAGTTGTGTCTCAGCCGCTTTCTGTTGATACGAACAGCAGAGCAGCGGGAATCATTAATAAACTTCTCCTCCGACCCTCTGGCTGGTGGGTGGGGAGGTAGCGGCTGTACTATTGAGTTTAGCACGGCCCAGGGACGACAGCCTGGCAGCGGAATTGTTGCTATTCAGAAACAGTTGGCTCTTTTGCAAGCCAACCATGCGCAGCACGTCTTTGGTTATGGCGGGGGTGGCATCCAGCGGTTACTCATGAAAGGCTTGCAAGATTGTTTTCAGCAGGTTATGTGCTTCTCAGTTGGGGTGGGGAACAAGAAGGCTTCCATTATGGTCCCCACCTCCACTGTGATGAACAAGTGCGGTGCTTTTGTGGACAGGCGGGCCCCCGGGGATGTGGACCCCTACCTGGCAGCATTGATGCTCACTACCACATGCCTGGACCTCCCCTTCCCAGCAGATGTACGGCTAGCACCCACGAAGGTGATTCCCTGCAGCAGCCCACCTTGCTCAGCAGGCCAGCTGCCTTCCTCTCAGTACCCCACCAACAGCTGTGCCACTTACAGTGCAGCAGGCGCTGCCTCCGTGTCACGCGCCTCAGACTCTGTGTCGTTTGCAACGGAGAACACAGAGGATGTGTTGATCAGCGAGCTTGACAAAATCGACCAGTTTGCTCCCAACACGCCACCCATGGATGTGCGTGGTGCCAGCATGAGCTACTGCGATGATGCATGCAGTGAGACCTGCAGCGATGCCTGCAGCCCTCCCACTGAGTCGTGTGGGCTTGCCTCCAGCTTAACTGAGGAGCTGGCTAGGGATCTGGATATGTTTTTTGAGTAGAGTATCCAGCACAAGGCCATGCAGAGAAGGGAGGTCGTGTGCTGTGGCTGAAGGCCTTTGGCACTGTGCCAAGTCAGGGGTGAGCTTGGTGGCATAGCAGAGCATGGGTGGTCGCTGTATTGTTCCTTCGCTTATACTGACAATTTCTTCAGGAGTTGGTGGGAAGGAGTTATGTGGGGGAAGTTGCTCCTGTTTGAGTGGCCCTGTTTCTTGTGTGGGTGCAAACCTGTTGCAGAAGTGGTGTGCGTGGGGAGATGTATCTGTCTTGGTCAGATTGCAACTGATAGCAACAGTTGGCGAAGTAATTGTGGGGGGAGGTTTTTTGTGGGGGACTTGATTGTGTACTCATTGATGTACCTGCAGTACTGAGTTGTGAGGGTGCACACCTGCAGTAATGAGATGTCAGGCAATAAGTAGGGGGTGGTTTACACTACTGCATTGGGATATCGGCTACCTATTGAGGGGATTGACCCTCTCTATCTATCAGAACTTGGCCTGTGCAAGCTGCATGATGTTTTGCCATCCCTTTGAGGGATCCTTGCCTGTGGCGTGTGTTGCCTGTGCCACCTAGGCAGAGCTTCTGTCTTTTTGCCTTCGCCCAGGGTATCGTCATGCTTACAGTCTATGTCAACAGGAGGGGTCTGCAGGTGGCCACTAAGGCTGGCTGCTTTGATGTATGACCTGCCATGGCCTTTAGACATATATATACCCATCTACACATGGGTCTCAAGTAGGTTCCTAGATGACGATGATGTGCTCGCACTCAGGTTACGATGTTTGTGCTCGCAAAGTGGTTAGAGACTGTGGCATTGGGCTGGATAGCCCATATAGAAGCAGGATGAGGTACTGGTTTGCACAGCTGACATGCACGTCGTATGGAAGCGTAATGTGGGTGTTCCAGACCCGCAAGTGCAGATTTTGCTTCCAACTTCTGTTGTTATATGCATGGTTGGTTGAGGAGATGAGAGGGGTGCTGCCATTGCGCATCTGTTGCATCTCCAAGGGACTGCCATCAATGTTACAGTGTACCTGAGTGGCGGGTAGGAGAGGGTTGGGCATGTGTGTTTATGTCGTCTATCTGCCTCGCTCATTGGCGGCTGCTGTCTCCATTGATGGACCTGTGGAGCAATGTCAGATGCTCTAAGTCATGCGGGCTGTGTTGCATAGGAGCTTATGGTTTGTGTAGGTGTGGTAGCATGCAGCCTTGCTGCAAGGAGTTCGTTCTTTTATGCAATCCATGTACCGTTGTGTGCCTACTACACAGGTTGCTGGCAAATGGTGTGGGTTCAGCCACACCTCTGATGTATTCATCAACCCAACTCGCCATGTTATTCTTTACCAAGGCCATGAGCCATATGTTTTGCATAGGGACTTATGAGAGCCTTGCAGGCTAAATCTGAATGGTTGTTTCAGCGTTGTGGCGTCGTCTGTGTCCAACCACAGAATGCTTCGGCTCCAATGTGTCAAATGTGGGGGAGAGTACCATGCCTGGTGATAGGTGCAGTTTTCTATGCTGCTAGTAAGAGAGGTTGCTCTCTTTCAGTCTGCGTCTGGGCTGCAGCAGCTTGTTTACTTCAAATGCAATTTAAGTTACCGGATGGTTTTTAGTGCCATGGTCCTGAAGCATTTGTCTATCTTGCGTGGGCTGCTCTACATCCCTCTGGGATGAAAGCAACTTCTTTCAGCTCCCAGTTTGACACTGTGCGGGATGTACTGTTGGGAGCATGATAGGCTGTGACTTGATGGTGGCGCCCAGTAGATCGGTGCTTTCTTTTCACATTTATACGGCACGACCTTACGCTCTGTCACTGTTTGGTACCCTTGGCTCTCAGCTTTCAAGGGCTGGTTTGGGTTCGTTCGGCAGTACTGACAAGCATCATTATCTATCGAGTGGAAATGGATATATGTGGATGTCTGGCATCGAGCTGTCGCACTTGCATTCGTTCACTAACATGCGGGCAGCACAGTTAAAGACTGCATGGCTGCTGATAACATGGTTGAGCACAGTCCTGTCGCCTTGCAGAAGATTATGTTGTTCAGAGGCTTGTATACTGCAGTTGCAGAAGGGCGTCTTCAGCTGTGGAGCAAATGCTGCCTGCTGATTTTACCAGGCTTGGCATTAGGTCCTTGCATATCGGAGGTATGGTGTGCATTTCGGAGGTGTGCTGTGAAGAAGTTTGGCTATAGAAGGCTCTTGCAACCTGAGGGAAGCAGGAGCCTGGCCTCTGCTGCCGCTGGTTTGTATGTTTTGATATGCATTTCTTCTGGCTCTAGTTACGAATTGCATTGCTTGAGAGTGGTGAGTGTTTTGCTGGCGTAGCCGAGAGACCTTGCCTCTGCCGCCAGAATGTTTGGTCATGGGTATGGCTTCCCCTTGGAGACGCATGCAGTGAGGGGCTGCAGGACACAGTTGAGGGTACTGAACACAGGAAGGATTTGGATTGGGCTGATGCTGCACAGAGGCTAGTGTGGTGCTAGACTGGAATGGCTGAGTGCACTTGGCAGGAACATACAGTTGTGTATTGGAACATAACGGTTTGACTGGTGCGGGAGTTCACCACCGGAGAACATGTGGGTGTGCTAGGCTGCTGAATCAGCTATCTACCCCATTATGGTGCACGTGCTGGTGCTGGCCAAGCAATGTACTTCTATATCAGGGCCATCATTGGAAGTGAACTGCTGTATTTTATCAAGTGGAATGAAGGTTACCTCTGATGCCTGATTGATAGCAATGGGGGCTACAGGCATGGCTTTGATGCGTGCTGACTGCCATTATGCCACACCTTAAAATGGTGTTTGTTTGCTTTGTTATGGCCAATGCATTTTGCTGTAGACTGGGTGCGAAGCAGCGCGTAGCTTGGTGCGGTGAGTTCTATTTCAGCGGTCACATTCACGCAGGTCACTTACTACGAAAGAGATCAGTGCACAGCCCTCGGACCGTGCAGTAGCGGCCACAGACTCCAACTTTGCTAGCGTGTCGAGAGCCGAGGAGGCTGAGGCGACGAAGGCTGGTGAGCAGGAGAGTACCGAGAGCGGACGGCCGGGCGATGAGGCAGTTTGACAGTGGATTTTTGAGGTTGCAGAGTTGCCATTGCGGGATCCCGCACGGAACTTGAGCGATCCATATGTCAATCTTTCGTGCAGCGGAGGGCCACGGCTGCAATGGCTGTGGCCACTGCAACGATGATTACCATTGGACATTTACCATGCACGATAGTTACAGTCAGTGTGCGCACCAGACCCAGCAGATGGCCGAAGAAAATGGTAGGGCTCCAATCTACCATTTGAGTAGTCTAAGCATTGGTACCCCAGAACGCGACAACATCCATCTACTTTGCCGACGAGTCTGGTGGCCAGTCAGTCTGCAGGATCACGACGAGTCATATCCATGAGGTAGATCACAACACGTCATATCATATTCCAGATCTGTCTGCTCGTCCAACCACCCTTGGAACCGACCCCGTACAATCGGCTCACTGGTCATGCAAGTCCTAGTCACACAAATGCTGATGAAGTACTGAACCACCAGACCACTACAACTGCACGTCTCAATTGATGCCAGCACATTGTCGTATGAGCTAAATGATAACCGGGACAATCAACTTAGCCCTAGACAAGAATTAAATAGGAAGATTGTAATCCACAGTCCACATGCAGCCTCCTAAACCCTAACTCCGTTGCCTGGGAATGTCGAAATGCCCCAGGACCCTCATTGAAGCCAGACTTCTGCAGAGAAGCCGTTCTGCGTGGCCACTGACACCCTCTGCCTCGCCGGAATGGAGAAAGCCACACTGTGGCAACAGCCAGCAATCCCAACTACCAACCACCTTGGCGCTAGATAGAAAGAGGATTAACTCCAGCCTGGACGGGCTACTGAAGCACCACCCATCTGAATTCTATGGCCATTTGGGGTCAAAACGTGCTAGGTGAAACCCGTTTTTTTAGCCAAGTTTGAAGTTGCCATCTTGCAGATGGTTTAGCCTGCCATTGCCATCTGACCAGCGACCCAAAACAAGCTGTATCAAGGGTGGCAGGCACCAACTGGAAACACTTCTGCAACCAGTACACTGGGATTAACAGGCCTCCTGTTGGGCCACAACAGAGGGATGGACCAATCCTGGATCAAAAGATACATGTGCACAACCCTAGCAGCATATCTGCCAAAAAGCTCCTTGCCGCTTAATCAACCCATCCTCACAGCACAAAGCCAAGAACATCAGTAACAAAACATGCCATTCCGTAGCAGCACAACACACATTACAGGTGTCAATTACCAATTACCAAATGGCCCTGTCAAAGCAGGGCGCCGGTGGGGGCAGCGCCACCCACAAGGAGCCAACTTAGGCTCCAACGGCATACTCAAGTTCCTGTCCAAGCTGAAACAATGGCTGCCACCAGCCCACCCTAAATCCCTTGCTAGCCAATGTTAATCCCTTGCATGCTAGTCAGAATGATGCATGCTGTTGTCATCCTCAAATGCTGCCCCAAACTGTTCACCCCAACAGCCCAGCACAGAGTTGGCTGCTGGCCTCCCATTGACTAGTCTAGTCTCAGATACAATGTCATATACTGCGCCAATAAGCATATATACATTCTCCGCGATGGCACACCCTTGATCGCAATGCTGTGGGGCCAGTGCTCTACTCAACATGTGCAGTTGAATCACCTACGTGCTTGCGCACAAAGACCAGATGGGGAACCAGTAACGTGGAACCCCCTACACAGACACGATACGGCGGTACTTCCCAGAAGATAATCTTCACAAACAGAGCAAATAGTCTCATTTTAAATCTTGCAAAGTGTCTTCTTGCAGGATGCAGGGATATGCCTCACTTGGCAGACTCATGCACTGCAGACTCATTACAAGGCTTGTAATTGCAGCTACATCATCCTGCTACCCCTCTGAGTGGCATCTGCACAAATCATGTGCATTGCTTCCCCAGGTTCACATACAAAAGATGCATTCGTCCCATCTTACCTCCGTCTTGAAACTCACAGAATGCACAGCACAGGTATGGTCCTGCAAAGTGTCTCAACATATGCAGTGGATTCACAATATACCGTACCTTCTTTTGCACCGTAACAGCAGGTCATCCAGAGCGGTCTTGATGCAGTAGACCCATTCCAAAGGGTCACCGAACACACACAACACAGGATGTACAGCACTCCAGGGCTGCTCACACCATGTTTACTAAGGCTGGCATGCATTACTAGGCGGTCCACCAAGTGTAAGCAAGCTTGTCGTCTTGCAGGAGCCAACTGTGGTGTCCAGAATCACCGACACATACATCCCGCATGCAATAACAACTAACACAATATGTATGTAGCGCTTGCTAACAAATCCAACGTTCAATCTGAGTTGCGGCGCAAACGCACAAGCTGGCATAAACCAACACATTTCAGAATGCAACTGCATCGATACCCCAGATAGTGCCCGACATTGAATTGACGCGTCTGGTCAACCGCCACTTTGCGTTCCAGGAAGATTAAAACCAGATTTATTTGCTGGTCTTACAACCCTTGGAACCTGTACATCAACTCCCTGCTATTGGCAAGTCTTGCATACTTACTAGTCAAACAAGTTCAGTGATATGTACAACCGCCAAACCACCAGACCACATGTCCTGACGCCACCACACTACCAGTGTATGAGATGGGTGAGACATGGTAAAGTTAACTCAGCCCTAAGCATGAGCCAAGACAGTCACAGACTACAGAGCACAAGCAGACCCTCGAACCCCTTGAATCCTTGCCTGGGACCCTTCTTTACAATGGCTAATCTGGCAACACTGCTGCAGCCAATACACTGGACCTGACAGGCCAGCTTTGGACATCCTTGAGCACAGTAACGGTCTGGGGCCCAGTGGTGTCTGGGCTGGCCAGTACGGGCTGTTTGGAAAAGTGCACTGTGATATGCGCAGTAATACAGGTCATACGAGCAAAACGGTACATAGCAGGCAAATAGGAGGAATCTTCCCTATAAGTTGATGCTGCGACTGTTACTGTTGAACCGTCTGAAAGCATAACCAGCACCCCCTTCCTCCCAATAGGCCAGGCGGCCAAATGTATACAACCACTTGGCACACACCTGCATGGTGCCACAAGGTGCCCGTAAGTCCTGGTCCAAACAGAAGTCCACAATGCAGATGTTTATTAGAGGGTTTACATAATCAAATCAAACCAGTTGTACATGGTCTGCAAGTCTACATATAACACGCGATGTGCAATTTGAGTAGGTCTACCAGTGAGAACTCCCAGAACAGAGCACAGCCAGAAAGTCCGCACTGGCTCATCAGATAGCCACGCCCTGTGTACACACTACCATCTCAGCTCCATATCAGATGAGACTGCTGCCTTAACTGCTCCCCTGCTCACATTGGATCACTACAAGAGAGCGAAAGTACAAGGGGCATCCTCCATAGTCTACCATACCATGACGTGCATATGTGAAATCGGTCAATGCATAGCCCTCGGACCATAATCAGTGTGTAAATGTGCATCATATGCGCATCGATATAGACATGTACACCATCAGAACAAACAGTTGCTGAGGGGTTGGTCTCACAGACGGCCAACCCATGATATGTTAAGAGAGACCACTGCACTGCCCTCTGGGCCATGCCGTGCCGTGGCCAACCCATGATATGATAGCTAAATTGAAAAAGATGTCATGAACCAATGAATAGGGGCAAAAAATTTGGCCCAAAAATCGACGACTGCGGGGGCGGCAACGGGCAGTGCAGAAAACTAGGGCATGGCCCAACATTCATTCCGAGCATGTGCAAAAAGAAAGGAAAAATAGGGAAGGCCTTCATCAGTAGGGTTGATTGACGGCGGCCGTACTGCGGGGTCTCGGAAAGCGGTACAATTTCGGAGCCTTCGAAACAGTCAGCATGCATCAGTTCTCCTTTGCGGCATTCGCTGCTGTTGCAAGCCCATATATGGGAGCGAAAGGGGCCAGGAGCGCCAAAAGTCTTTGTCAGCCTTTTAAAATCGTGTTTCGCAACGTTGCCCGAACACACAGTGTGACATGCGGCAGCTGTCGGTTGAGCGAAGCAGTTGCGTTTGCATCACATGCCTCTATGGAAGCGATACTATCCTGCTCTTGCCTTGCGCACACCACTGCGGATTAGCGAGGGTCCTGCTTTTGCCTTGAAATCTCGGTTGAGTTGGCGTCTGCTCCTGCGATGGCTTGGAGCCTCCGACACGGCAAATGAAGCAGGCTTGAGTATGGATGGCCTAAGTGTGCCTGTTACGCCTCCCAGCACTCATATCAGAAGTTTCTGCCTGGCGCTGGGCTACTATGCTCTGTTCGGGGTTTCGGGAGATTGGCATCTTCGAGATGGTTCCAGAGGCATGGAACTCGTCTACTCGTGTTCATAAGCATTTCTCACCCTTTCGAGCAGCTCGTGGTCTTATGTACGACGCATAGGAGCAGCCGGTCGGGGACTTGAAAAGTGTGAGAGTGTGAGGATCGATGCGCTGCTCGCTTCATCACTGGACTTATCCACCGGAAGGAAGCTGCTAGTCTATCGTGTTGCATTTGCAGTCTACATGTTTGCAAGGGTGCTTTCAATCTGCACTCTTGCTTTTGGTTTTTCTTGACATCGATTTTTAATGTTTGTGCAGGGAAGAGAACATTCCACCCCAAGCCACCCACACACTGAGATGTCTTTGCAAGTGGATGATATGGGCCCTTTCTATACACTAGGTAAGGGCCCCCTCCCTTCACACAGCATCTTGTATCATAGCAACTTAAGATGCTTTAAATGGATTCCCCAGTACTGACCAACATCAGGATGACTAAGCCCTGACACTGGCTTGTCACTTTGATCACTTACTCCCTGTGTAGTGAATTCGCCCTAAGCCCGGGAGGGCTTAGGCAGGTTATAAGCTAGGCCTGTGAGGGCTTAGTCAGGTTCTAAGCTAAGCCTGTGAGGGCTTAAGCTGGGTATAACATCAAGGCTAAAGCCATAAGGGCTTAGGTGGGTTGAAGCTAAGCCGTGCAAGGCCGGAGGGCCAGGACTTAGGCTGAGACCCTGAGATACCATGTATGGTATGTATATCATACTGTTAGGCCTGCACCTTACCATGTAAGTGCAGCATTGACACGTCAGGCTTAAAGGACAGTTGCAAGGAGCAACTGGCGCACTGCTTATAAAGGGAAACTGCCAAGACATTGGCAGGAGACTGTGAACACAGCAGGTCAACCTACAGTCAACCTACAGTCAACCTGCTGGCAGAACCTCCAGGGCTCAGGAGGACTTCGTTGCATTCATAGACCAGAGGCAGCCAAGGGTGGCTAACTAGACACTTTGGGATTGTACTATTCCTGTCAGGGTTATATAGTATGTTTGGTGCTCTGGATTGTGTTTGATTTGGACACACCAATCAGTCTTCTGCTGGTGATTTGTTTGCTGGTGCTACTATTTGCCGTGTCCGTAGTTGGATGTCTGCTTGGGTATTCCTCTTGCTTGGTGGTATGGATTCCATTGTTTTTGGACCCATCCGATGGTGCGTTTGGTCGTTTCGACTTAGCAGCCCTTTGCGGTTGCCGCACCTTAAATTTTTGTTTTTGTTTGTTTTTGGCCCTGAGTTGGTAGTGACATATTTGGGTCGAGTAGCATGAACTCAAGTTACGTTATTATTTGGCCTTGAGTTGGCCTGAGTGTACCGCCATAGTGTTGAGTGTACCTGCCAGTCTCGGAGCCACTTGCACTTTATCAAGTGGTAAGGTATCAAGTGTCAAGGGCTGTCACAACCCTTTGCCTCATTTCGGGCTTTCACCAACCCTATAAATAGGGCTGAGTTGAAGGACTCTTCACTCTTCTTCATACACTCTAGCTCTTCCTTTGAGGCTTGGGCATTGCATATTGATTTGTTGCTTATAGCAGCTGGCTTTTGCGGTTGCCGCACCTTAAATTTTTGGTTTGTTTTTGTACGGGCTATACAGATTCATCTGTATATGGGCCAGCTAGCGTTGTGTTTTGTTGCATTGCATAGATGCATGCTTGCACGGACCCCACCTATCGGGTTCCTATGGCATTACTTGTGGCAGTGCGCACCAGCATGACTTGTAACATTATGGAAGATCATGGGGATAAACGCGCTACTCTACAGCGAACCTCCGCTCTATAGGTCGGACCGTTTCCGCACGGGCTGTGTTACAGATGACATGCACAGGCAGCAGGGACAACCGAGGGGTAAACAAGCTGTCCGGACAGCCCGGGGCCTGACCGGATAAAGCATAGGACGGAGATCGCGGCACCTGGTTTCGGAGCTTTGAAGCTTTGCGATAATGTGTTAAGGTAGGTGTAGCTTGCGACTGTTCGACAGACATCGCATGGATACAACTGCAACTATTGAGAAGGGAAGATACGTACAAGAGCATGACTGTCATATGTCGAGTTCTCATGCTTCTATGTATCAGAACAGAAGCAAGCATATGCGACGATAAAAGGAAAGTCGGGCTGACACGCATGCACTGCGAGATATGGCTATGGCGATGCGACTACTGCGGCCTCCTAACTTTACATGGAAGGACAGCATATCACGGAGGAAAGGGTAATATACTTTATATCCATGACAGCGAGCCCATATGTATACAGTTGAGAGCTCGAAGAGAAGACGTGCTTTGTGTGACATGATTGATGGTCACTCGAGCCGGGCAGTACAAGTGACAAGAGCGTAAACCTTGGAACCTTGGACTACAACGCACGTTCGCGGCCTTCCAAGAAGATGACCGACGACCGGCCAACATTAGCAATGGTTCCAGGGCGAGCGACAACAGCAGTATCATCTGATTAGAGAACCCGTGAACATTGCTGAGTGGACAGTATATACTTGATAGTCTGAATTACATGACTGCATCTTTGAAGGCGACAGCAGTTTTGATCCCAGCCAATTTGTGCATTTGTTTTGACTAAGTTGTTGTTGTTTACAATACCTTAGCAGCAGCAAAGACTGCAACCACGGATGACATGACATGACTTACGATTACGATTACGATTACATCATGGCCCCTCAAAGGGGGCGCCCGTACGGAGCCAACCTAGGCTCCATGGGCAGAAATACTGGAACCTGGTCCATCAGAAGTGAATGTCTCAGCAATATCACCTCTTGGTCCAGAAGAAAAGGTATCGAAAATACGACCTTGCCATTCATCCCCGAATAATGACAAATCAAAGTAAGGATTATAGTCCTCACATTCCTCCGACCTCCGAAATTCCATGCATTCATAAACAAACTTTGCAACTTGGAAACTTGGCTCTTGGTCCATGAACAATCTCACGTTGTCTGAATTATGCTTCATTGTACTAGAAGCTTCCTGGCAACCTCCAAACTGTGCAAACAAAACGGTATTATACTTCTCACGAATTCTATCATATGCTGGGCATTCAAAAAGAAAGTGTACCTCGTCCTCAACCACTGTGCAAGAACATTTTGAACATACACGATGACTTAGTTACTTAACAACTGAGATTGTGCACTCAGTTCAGATTATGGATTGACAGAATGGACTATGACAGTTTGTATCGCGTTGCACAATACTGGATATGCCAGGTTGGCATTGTTTGCTTGAGAAATTTGCAGAAAATTTTCACTTTTGCAAGGAGTAATAAGCACATAGCACAAGGTAGATTGCTTGTACGAGTTCATACGTGCATAGTGGATCTTCATAGTCGGATGCACGGACTGAGAGGAGCAACGCACTTCTTGAACGCCAAGCTCTACTGATAGTAAGCAGTACCTACTTATCTGCCTATGTGGGGGCAGGCACATGTGAGCTGAACATCCAAGAGTGTTTATGGGATTATGTCTCCTTGGCCTATGGGATAAACGGATCAAATACACATGTTGTTTGTTTGCATCAGATGAGTCACATACAATCAGTATGATGGTATGGTTGGCACTAACCTGCTTACATGACTTTTAAATGACTTATCCCATTGGACAGTATGGTTTATACCATGAACTTCATTACAGTCTGCCACTATGGGGGAATTACAGTTTGACTTACGTAAATGGAGTTACACAAAAGATGAATCTTGACTAGGATGATGTCAGAAGTTGACACCTACCGGCAGAGATTCATGGGTACTATAGGCAGAAAGTCCAGAATTGTATCTTACCAGTATCATGTTTGTTGGGCACTGGACCCAGGATTACAAGATATGTTTCGACAGCAGCCAAGAGACTTGGAAGTGTGCTGCTGGGAGATTACATGGCCCGCATGTTGGATCAGTGACTAATCACCAACGGGTGTGGCTTGGTACAGGCCACGACAAGGTGACATCAGGTTCAGGGATACACACAGTATAGTAGCTTGCTTTGAGTGGCACTGCCCCATTGCAGCTATTATACGGGTTTGTGTGGGTGTTCTTTTGTTTACTAGGCCCTACCAAGCTTAGTAAGCGGACGTGATGTTGTAGCTACTACATACATGTCATTTGGTAGAATGACCTGGAGCAACATCATGACTTGTCATGCAGGAGCGCAGGGTACTCTAAACTTTAGGACACCTGCAGTACAGGCCGTAATCTTGGTATGGGACAAGATTATTTATGACCTGCCAGGGATACAAGTTCCTGAGTCTTACTGAAATGTGCCATCCAAGCGCTAATGTGTACGATGATCACATAGAGGGGAGTTACCGTCCCTCCGGCATGACAGGTACAGCGTATGGAGTTATTTCTGTACGTTACTTCAGTTTTTTTTGTTTCATTCCCCATGGCAGAACTGACAAGGTTGCATTATTGTTATCCTTTTGCCTACGCACCTAGCTGAAATATTAGTTGATTTTCCACATCATCAGTGGTTTGCGCGTGTCATCATTACAGACTTGTCATCATTTGACCTAATCATGCCTGCATTAATTGTTTTCATACCTCCACCGCATCCCCGCCTCCGCCCATCCTTCCTTGTCCCCTCTCTTTGGGCCAGTAATGCTTAGGATGAGCATCGAGGACGATGCTCCCGGTGAGGAGGGCAGAGTGTAGTGAATTCGCCCTAAGCCCGGGAGGGCTTAGGCAGGTTATAAGCTAGGCCTGTGAGGGCTTAGGCAGGTTCTAAGCTAAGCCTGTGAGGGCTTAAGCTGGGTATAACATCAAGGCTAAAGCCATAAGGGCTTAGGTGGGTTGAAGCTAAGCCGTGCAAGGCCGGAGGGCCAGGACTTAGGCTGAGACCCTGAGATACCATGTATGGTATGTATATCATACTGTTAGGCCTGCACCTTACCATGTAATTGCAGCATTGACACGTCAGGCTTAAAGGACAGTTGCAAGGAGCAACTGGCGCACTGCTTATAAAGGGAAACTGCCAAGACATTGGCA
Source organism: Pseudopediastrum boryanum (assembly GCA_963556185.1). Lineage (NCBI taxonomy): Eukaryota > Viridiplantae > Chlorophyta > Chlorophyceae > Sphaeropleales > Hydrodictyaceae > Pseudopediastrum > Pseudopediastrum boryanum. Next base: position 4,523,696 of record OY744509.1, on the reverse strand, counting down.
GGAGACTGTGAACACAGCAGGTCAACCTACAGTCAACCTACAGTCAACCTGCTGGCAGAACCTCCAGGGTTCAGGAGGACTTCGTTGCATTCATAGACCAGAGGCAGCCAAGGGTGGCTAACTAGACACTTTGGGATTGTACTATTCCTGTCAGGGTTATATAGTATGTTTGGCCCTGAGTTGGTAGTGACATATTTGGGTCGAGTAGCATGAACTCAAGTTACGTTATTATTTGGCCTTGAGTTGGCCTGAGTGTACCGCCATAGTGTTGAGTGTACCTGCCAGTCTCGGAGCCACTTGCACTTTATCAAGTGGTAAGGTATCAAGTGTCAAGGGCTGTCACAACCCTTTGCCTCATTTCGGGCTTTCACCAACCCTATAAACAGGGCTGAGTTGAAGGACTCTTCACTCTTCTTCATACACTCTAGCTCTTCCTTAGAGGCTTGGGCATTGCATATTGATTTGTTGCTTATAGCAGCTGGCTTACGGGCTATACAGATTCATCTGTATATGGGCCAGCTAGCGTTGTGTTTTGTTGCATTGCATAGATGCATGCTTGCACGGACCCCACCTATCGGGTTCCTATGGCATTACTTGTGGCAGTGCGCACCAGCATGACTTGTAACATTATGGAAGATCATGGGGATAAACGTGCTACTCTACAGCGAACCTCCGCTCTATAGGTCGGACCGTTTCCGCACGGGCTGTGTTACAGATGACATACACAGGCAGCAGGGACAACCGAGGGGTAAACAAGCTGTCCGGACAGCCCGGGGCCTGACCGGATAAAGCATAGGACGGAGATCGCGGCACCCTGTAACCTATGCAATCCTGCACGATAGGACCAAAAAACCGATCATTAGGCAGACCGCCCTGCTAACCTTGGCAATATGGCAGAATCATCATTACAAACTATACCCCTGGTGCCATCAGCAAGTTAAGGGTTCTACATGAGTAAAAACACAAGGCTACTGTCAGTAGCTAGCCTCTCTCTTACCAAATCCATGCTCCTATTGACCTCAGCAGTTGTTGCATACAGCCGGTCTGCTGCAAAACCCTGGACTCAGACCAGTGTTTATACCACACCACAACCCAGCTGCCAGCTTGAGATCACCTCTTATGAGAATGGCATGTCATCTGTGGAGCCATATAGATGCAACACATTAGCAAGCAACCTCCTTGCTGCATATGCAAGCTCTGAACCTCCTTAGTTGCACGCATCAAGAGAGCAAACGGCTGGGCCCTGCTGCCTCACCTGCTTTCAGATTTGCTGGGACATCTCAAATACTGCTGCCCTCAAATACGAGTGGAAGTGCTTTCAGAGTTAGCAGTGTAGGAAAGTTCTCATGTCTACTTGTCTCCGCCTCGCTCGAATTTGCAGCCCTCTAGCTCTCTATTAGCCCTCTAGCCCTCTAGCTCTCTATTACTCAACCCACCCCACTAAGAAACCGGTTGGAGTCATGCTTGGGTGCTGCACGGCCCAGAGGGCTGTGCAGTGGTCTCTCTTAACAAATACTGCTGCCCTGAAGACCACTACGTACTGATGCATTCATCGTGCTCAGAAATTCCCACATGCCCGTAGACCCAAGTCCAACCCATGCAGTCTACCCATGCTAAGCTGCATTGGTGAAACCTCAACAACTGTCCCGTCGTACAATTGCAGAGCACCTTGTGACTGCAGCAAATGCTGCAGCTCAGCTGTGTTAAGAGCCTGCCAATGAGGGGAGGGTGTGGACTTCACCCAACCAAAGTCATCCACCTGGCACCACAGCCCACTCTCCTCTGATAGCTGCGTGCCTGCAAGGGCTTCACATAAGTGAGTGACGCTGCTGCTTCCTCAATCATGCTGAAGCTGACCCCGAAGAACCCATCAGGACCAGCAGCTGCAGCCTCTAGGAGGGTGCCGGCATGACGAGCTGCATCTGCTGGGGTCCTGCTGCTACTGCTGCTATCCATACTGCTGCTGCAAATGCCAGCACTGCTGCTGTTGTTGCAAGGCCCGGTAATGCTGGCAGTAGCGTTTGTCTCCACCTGCTGCTGCTGCTTCTGATGGTGGTTGGTGCATGATGAGTGAGTGGGAGTGCCGTTGCTGTGAGCAGCTGGTGCAGCACCATCAGGTCTGCTGGCTATCTGCCCATTCTCCTGCTGCTGCTGCTGCTGTTGAAGGTCCGCTTATGCATTGCCACTGCCACCTGGACAAAAAGTAGACTATGCCTGATTCCTGCCTGTTGCACGGCCCGCACCAGATCCTCAAAGGCGACAGGTAAGGCTTTTATGCGTGCCGACTGCCACTAGGGCTTCGCGACACAGTTGGGGGTACTGAACACAGGGAGAATTTGGATTTGGCTGATGCTGCACGGCAAAGTGGGTTGTGTGATGCTGGAGTGGATTGGCTTAGTGCACTTGGCAGGAACACACAGTTGTGAGTTGTAACATAACGTCCTGGCTGGTGCGGGTTTCACCACAGGAGAGCGTGTGGATCATGTGCTAGGCTGCTAAATCACTTACCCCATTATCATATGGTGCACGTTCTGATGCTGGCCAAGCAATGTACAGTATCGGGGCGATCATAGGATGTGAACTGCTGTATCTCTGTCAAGTATCTTGTTGGAATGAAGGTAACCTATGATGCCTGACTGCTGCTTGTAGCACGCGGGCCAGCATCAGATGGCTTGGGGGCGACGGGCATGGCTCCGATGCGTGGTGCCCTGCCATGATGGCCAATTCATTATGTTGCAGAGGTGCCAAGCAGCAGGTTCTGGTGCCACGAGTTCAATCGCAGATATGCCAAGTCTCTCAGTGTCTTGCAGTGAGGATGTGCAGAGTAAGGTTCAGTGGGAGCATTTAGTTGCCGTGTCACACTGACTCGATGGTTTGCTTAATGTGTTGCAATGCTGAGATCCGGTCGCTCAGTGCATTCATCTCTCTTAAAGTATGTTTCACTGGTTGCACACCTGCCGATGGGTTTGCCAGTGTGACATTCACATTCACGCAGGTCACCTCCTACGGCACACATACTCTGCACAGCCCTTGAACCGTGCAGTAGCAGCCACAGACTCCAACTCTGCTAGCTTGCTGAGAGGGAGGAGACCGAGACGACGACGGCTGGTGACCAGGACACTCAACTGGCGACCGGCGACGGAGCACTCCGTAGCATAAGTTCGATCCATCGATAAATGATTGCGCTGTCTGTCATGTGCGCGATCTAGCCATTATGCCTGCATGGATGTAGTCTACAGAAGCCTCCGTGTGTGCTCACCGTGCGGCCGCTGCTTGCCTGTCTTCTATCGCAGTACCCCACTAGACCCTGGAAGGCGCCAAGGGCTCGTGCTCCAGCTGCAGCAGCCCTGCTCCCATTCTGCGCGAAACTACTGAACGGTAAGGACTCAGAGAGCCTGCTTCCAGCGGTGTACAGCTATGATATGGGTGCTTCACGCAACAGTACCCATGTACCTTGGGGGCTGCTAAGAGGAGACGTGTATAGCTCTATCACCCAGTCCTTACAAACAGCAACACCCAAACAGCACCCAGAGACTTGGAAAAAGTATTGCCACCAACAGCAGACCAGCCAGGGGCCAGCGCTTCAGTATCTTAAAGGATATGTGATACCGTGCATAAATGAAGATCATGGGGCATAGATGTGCCAACATTCAGGCATAACGAACAGTCCCCTGGACCCATACGACAACAGCTACCATTGATAACAGCCCATACATGACCTTAGCAGCCCCCTGCAGTACCTTTAGCGGACTCAGGACGGTCCGGTTATCATGTAGCGTCTACCTGGTAGAATCTGGTGAGTTAAACCTCAAGGGCACACCACCGAACTCACTCGCGCTGAGCAGCAACAGCTCAGTCAAGCATACCCACCCCTGTTTGGGGACTTTTCTTATGCCACCGAGTGGAGGCAGAGGTTTGTTAAGAGAGACCACTGCACTGCCCTCTGGGCCGTGCAGCACCCAAGCATGACTCCAACCGGGTTTGTTAGTGTGGTGTGTTGAGTAAGAGCGAGTAATAGAGAGCTAGAGGGCTGCGAATTCGAGCGAGGCGGATACAAGTAGACCCGAGACCTTTCTTACACTGCTAGGTAGGTCACAACAAGTCCTCTCATACACCAGACCCGCATCTACTCGTTCAACCATGGTGGCCACCCAATATACGCAGTGTAATGGACCCCGTACACTACATCACTGGTCATGCAAGTCCTGCATACACTAGTCAACTCAAGACTTGCTGAAGTACTGAACCACCAGACAACGGCATGTCTCAATTGATGCCCGCACATTGGTGTATGAGAAGAATGATAGATGGGGCAAGTAACTTAGCCCTAAACAGAAACTAAGTTGGAAGATTGTAATCCACACTCCGCATGCAGCCTCCTAACTCCTAAATCCGTTGCCTGGAAATATCAAACAACCTCGCTGTCCCCCAACCTTCCAATCTGATCACACCATTACAGGCCATGGCCACGCCCCAGGACTTCTGCAGAAAGCCAGACCTCTGCAGAAAGCCAGACTGCTGCCGAAAGCCAGACCTTGGCAGAAAAGTTTTGGCATTGGCTTTTGTTTGTTTGTTATGGACACTCTCTGCCTCTGTGCAGATGACAAACCCACACATGACAACAGCCAGCAATCAAGAGACCAACTGGAGTGGCAGGTAACGGTAAACACAAGATCAACACCAGCCTGAAAGGCTGCTGTAGCATCACCCCTCTGAAGCCTATGCCCAAAGCCCTCAGTTGGGATGAAAACCTGCTAGGCACACCCAATCATGAGAGTACGTCGCTCCAAGTTGCCATTTTGCAGAAGCTTAAGCCTGCCACTGCCATCAGGGACAACAAAACAACCAGCAGACACCAACTCGAAACTTACTCGAAACACCTCTGCAACCAGGACACTGGACATACCAAGCCCCTGTTGGGCCACAAAAGAGGGATGGACCAATCCTGCATCAAAAGTTACATGTGCACAAGCCTAGTCTCCGCACATCTGCAAGAAAGCTCCTTGCCGCCTGGACAGCCCCTCTTCACAGCACAAAGCCATTCAAGAACATAGTACCAAACATGCCATTGCGTAGCAGAAAAACGCACACTACAGTCTGCAACATGTTGCATGCTGTTGTCATCCTCAAATGCTGCCCCAATGTGTTTACCCCAACAGCCCAGCACAGCTTGGCTGCTGGCCTCCCATTGACTAGTCTAGCAGATACAATGTCATACACTGCACCGGCAAGCAATGTACACAATCTCCGCAATGGCATACCCTTGATCACAATGCTGTGGGGGCCAATGTTCTACTCAACATGTGCAGTTGAATCACCTACGTGCTTGCGCAAAATGACCAGGTGGGGAACCAGTAACGTGGACCCGCCTCTACACACTTCATACTTCCCAGAATTTTGTTTTTACAGAGCCTCCTTGTCTTGCGAGTTGTCTTCTTGCAGGATGCATGGCGATGCCTCACTTGCCAGACAGACATGCCAGTGGAAAAGGCAGCTACACCATCATGCTACACCTCCGAGGGGTGCTTGTACAAATCATGTGCATTGCTTCCCCAGGGCAGGTTCACATACACAACATGCATTAATCCCATCTGAGCTCTTAGCCTCACAAAATGCCAGACGGTGCAGGTACAGTTCTGCAAAGTGTGTCAACATATGATTGCAGTGGAATCACTGATAGGCCTTTTTTGCTTCCTAGAGGTAGGTCGTCCAGAGCGGTCGTGATGCATTAGACCCATTCCCAAAGGCGAACAGACAAACATAACAAAAGGACGTACAGCACTCCATGGCTGCTCATATCATGTAAAGCTGGCATGCATTACTAGGCGGTCCACCAAGTGTATGCAAGCTTGTCTTCTTGCAGGAGCCAACTGTGGTGTCCAATAGATACCTTCTACACACAACAACCGATAACACAGAGCATTCAAAGCGCCCAAGAATGTGACAACATTCAACTGATGCGTCTGGTGACTAATGACTCTGATCACACTTCATGATCCAGAAGAATAAAACCAGATCTTTCTGCTGGTCTTAGCACCCTTAAACCCTTCACACCAACTCCCTGCTATTGGCAAGTCTTGCATACCTACGTTACTAGTCAGATAAGTTCAGTGAAATACACAACCACCAGACCACATGTCCTGAAGCCACCACACTACCAGTGTATGAGATGGGTGAGACACATGGTAAAACCAATCCAGCCCTTAACATGAGCTAAGACAGTCACAGGTTACAGTGCACAAGCGGCCCCTTGAACCCCCTAGATCCCTGCCTGGGACCCTTCTCCACAACTAATCTGGCGACACTGCATGCAGCCTATCCACTGGGCAGATTTGGACCACAATAACGGTCTGAGGCCCAGTGTTGTACTGGGCTGACGGGCCAGTACGGGCTGTCCCAAATAGTGCACTGTGACATTGTTGTTAAGTTGCAGCGTAACAACAATATCACCGTCCAACCAGATCAGTAACTACATGCCTGCACGGAAGGAGCGCATGGTGAGGAAACCAGCAATGTGGACCCAGCTAAAGACGACTGAATGTCCAGAGGAACCTATGCAAACAGAGCAGGACAGAAGACCAGGCCCACGGAACACCCTCTGTGCCTCCTCGATTGCCGAAGTTGCAGGATGCATGGGGTTGCCACACTTGGCACACATGTGAGTGAAAATGGCAGCTACATCAGCATGCTACCCCTCTGAGTGGTCACCAAAGTTGCACAAATAATGTGCATAGCTTCCCCAGGTGCACAAAACATGCATCCATCCCATACTAGCCCTTGAAACCTACCGAAGGCAGTGTGCAGGTACAGCTACCGGTATGCAGAGTGTCTCAACATGTGCAGTGAAATCACGAATATGCGTTTATTGCATCATAACAGTAGGCCATGGCCCAGGGCCCCAGTCCTGACACATTAGACCCAATCCCAAAGGTCCAAACAAACACAGGATATACAGCATTCAAAGGCTGCTCATATCCCGACTACTAATGCAGGCATTGCAGGTGGTCCACCAAGTGTAAGCAAGCTCGTCGTCTTGCAGGAGCCAACTGTGGTGTCCATCATACTGCCATTGTGCTAGATGAGAATACACAGAACAGCTGTTGTCATCTTGTATCGGGCATGGAGCCTGCAACACTCTTACCACGTATTCAATAAGACCGTTGCTTCCTTTCACCCTTAATGCAAAACTTTTACCCAGACCCGTCCACTCAGCCAGGGTGCAAACAGCATTACTTGCCATGCAGCAGCTTGCTTGCTTGTTAAATATGTGGCAAAACACACTAGGCAGCAGCAAGCATTGTCCTAACACCAGTAGACCCCTGATGAAGAACGAAAGCAAGCTTATACTTATGCTGCACTGATGCAGCCCACATACGAACTCACTCTAGCTTGACCCGTTATGTAAATAACAGGTAAGACAACTTGTTGCAGATCTTCCCCAGAAGAGGACACAGCACCCTTCCCTACTGGAGGGTAACTGGAATTGTATGCATAACCCCTGTTGTATGATAGCGCACAGCTTGACACTGAGAGGGCTCTGAATTTACCTGCCCCTAGTTGCGCCTCCCACCACACAACACGCAGCTTGGGCCCGTAATACACAGGTACCGGTCAGTGCCACATTCAGGGTATACGCACACTTGATACCAGCTCCTGTAGTAGTGGTGTTGCCGTCGTACTGGTTGTGATTGACAATGGTGATTTTTGCATAATCGTTTGGGTCTGAGCAAAGGACGCTGCAAGAACCACCGATCACAAGGCCTCCTGGGCCTCCATTTATGACTGCGCAGCCAGCCCCTCCAACAGTCTCACAAAGTGTATCACCAGCGGGTACTTGGTAGGGACAATAGTTACCCTCTCCGTCAGGTAGGGTGGCATTTGTAACATTGCTACTAGCATCAAGTTCGACCTCAATAATGTCGCCGGGTACGGTTGTACAAACTGCAGGAACAAAAAGGTGTGATTGTACGTGATAGGTTAGTGTCCCCACGAGTAGCCTTGACATGCACATACATCATTGAAACTAGTAGCTACACTGCCCTGTGTTGTAGATCAACGTACTTGGAAAGGTCACAAATGAATCATTCTTGCAGTCAGTGAAGTAGAATTCGATGGCGGATTACTGGTGAATGGAACTGGTGTAGTCTATTATAGCAGCAGCAGCAGCAGCAGAAGCAGCAGAAGCAGAAGCACACAGTGGTTCACTCATACAACTTGTATTTGTCATCTCAGTGGCTTGGTTTCTGACTAGCGGTGATGTGAAATTTAATTAATATCACTTCTATTGGGAAGATCTGGTGACTGTGGCATTGAGTGGATCGTGGTGCCCAGCTGAGTGGGCCCTCTAAACCTAAAACCCCTGGAACCAATGATGCCTGTGGAATCCTATAGGTGCAGTTGGCCCTGCATAGGTTTCCCGCGATGGGCTGATAAAACAAACGGCTTTGGACGATTCAACCAAACACCGTCCTTGCAGGGCCCAACAGGGTGGGTCAGCATTTATGCTTGGCCGTCCCCCCCCCCTCCCCAGCGCCCCTCGGTCATCCTTGCATGCTGCAGGTCCTAACAACCCCCTGTCACTAGTTACGCACAGTCCTGAATGATTTACTGACAGCATCCCCAAGCCAGGAGCGAATCCTGCATGCCAGGAGAGCTGGGAACCTTGAGCCTCATGCACTAGGGAGGCCTACTCCCTTCTTGTACTGGGCAGTACAACAATGGTATTGCTCACATCCCATATAATATGACCTTTGCACCCCTTGCCTTTTGTCTATTCGACTCTTATTGCAGGCAACGTGCTCAACTAGACAGCACAGTACACCTATCACATCAAATGAAAGAGCCTACCCCACACAGTGCTTAGGTGGAGATCTCTGCATATGCCTGCAAACCAAATCTCTGGATTACGAGAATCCAGAGGTTGATACCGGTATTAAAAGCAGTGGAGAGTGCGTACAAGAAAAGCAGGGTCTGTCATGCAGTGCTGAAACGAGTAAAAGCAGGGTGCAGCGAAAGAAGCAGGTTGCGGCAACCACCACCCCAAAACCTATAACAAGGGTCCAACAACTAATGTTTACAATAACTAGCTGATAACGAGAATAGTTATCACAGTTCAAGCCTTACCTGGGGGAAGCAGTGAGTTCACGATGCTCTGAATCAACCTATGGTGCACATGAAAATGAACGGAAGTGTCAGCAAAACATGTTGCCTTCAGGGTTGCGGCAGCAAAAGAGGCGGGGAGTCTGGCATCGGCACATTCTGTCAGCAGCCTAGGAAATGTATTAGTTAAAGCTCCTGTAGTAAGGGATAATCTCCAGCGGTAGAAAGAGTATCCTATGGCAGCATTCCCAAGCGTGTGGTGCTAGTATGTATCCACCTTCATGTGCCACGGTGAATACGTAGGCCTGTAAGGGGATTCACACTGTAACGTTTGAGATGCATCGAAAAGGCGATGCCTTGCTTGGGAATGAGGTCAAGCGTATATATAGGACGCTACAGAGGTCCCCATTTCATTTGGCAAACATCTGGTCATAATCATGCTGTGGCAATGACAGAGCTATCTAGCAATGAAATGGTACAGGTTGCCACTGGCCAGTCTGCACTGAGCTGGATTGCCCTTCCCATGGATCTGTGAGGAAGAGGATGTGCATCACACCACAACCCTAAACCATGGCCCCCGAGCTTCATGGTGCATGACAATCATCCAGTCCCATGCATAAGTAAGGATGCCAGGCGATGAAATTGTTGGGCAGGAGCATCAAAAGTGTACATTGCCTGGAAAAAGAAGTACCTCACATGTTCAGATGCTCAGTGGCAGCATCACTTACGCAAGAATGTTGGGGCAGTTGCCGATGGCTTTGCACAGGCCATCCAGCCAACCATAGCAACCAGTTTGACCCGTGAAGGTGCGGGCTCCAACAGCCATCACAGAGCAGGTGGTTGGTACCTGGTGGGAGGCACAAGGTTGCAAACACCACGTGGAATCAGACACTGACAATGTATGGGGGTCAAAGTGCCGTGCATGGCCATGTGTCTAGTGGTCGTGCATGGCAGCATGTCCCCCAACACCTGCTCAGGGGAGCCCCTTATATCACACACGGGGCTGGATGCAGAGGGACCGGCCCCTCCGGTGAAGACGATAACCCGTGAAACATGAAGCAAGTCACGGATTAGGACATACAGCAAAACCTTCCGATACACAACAGTTGCTCCACCGCCAACATTCAGCCAAGTTAACCAAGAGGCACACAATAGGGCAGGGTTACATTTGCGCTGGTGACGAGGTAGTTACCCTTGGCGGGCTGCCTATTCAGAGGCCTAGGCAAGATGGCTCCCAAAGCATTTTGTTCTACCCACTAAGGCAAACTTACAGCATGGCAGACCGGCACCTCAGCCTGCACCAGTCCAGCGGTTGGAGGATGGCGATGAAGGCCTAAGACCCCAGCGGTTGTTCCAGCTCCAGGTTGCAAGCAGGCTACCTTCAGTCCAGGATTGCTAGTGTTCACAATAGCTCAGAGTGTGTTCAGCACGTGCATGTTGGGGAGAAATGCAACAGACGCCTTTCTGAAAAGGACGCAGTCCAGCCGATCACACCATGTGCATATCGCAAGGGGGGCAATCCGGGGAAGCATGTGGCCTTGCCCATAAACTATGCACCAAAGCAAGTAGGAACATGATAATAGGAAGCCAATCAAGGCAGGCACAGCTGCAAATTGCCATGGTGACCTCTGCCCTGGTTACAATTCAGTTCAATTCGCCCAACTCCGCAACCGGTGCGTGGAACAGGGCATAGGGTTCGCTAGGGTATTGACTACCGCTGCCCCGCCGACCGCGGCGATCCGTGCAGGGTTTAGGATTCTCACTAATCTCACCGCAATTGTAACCCTGCCCTATTGTTTGCTGGGACATCTCAAATACTGCTGCCCTGAAAACCAGTACGTATCGATGCACAAATCATGCTCAGATGTTCCCACATACCTCACACCCACATTCCGCCCATGCAGTCCAGTCCTGCCAGGCCGCATCGGCAAAACCCCATTAACAGCCCACTCCTACAATACTTGCCCACAGCACCCACAGCACCCTACTGCACCAACTCCTGCAGCTCAGCTGAGTTGAGAGCCTGCCAATGAGGCGAGGGTGTGGACTTCACCCAACCAAAGTCATCCACCTGGCACCACAGCTCATTCTCCTGTGATAGCTGCGTGCCTGCAAGGGCTTCACATAGGCGAGCGATGCGGCTGCTTCCCCAAGTGGAAGCTGACCCTGAAGCAGCTTGAGGAGCAGCAGCTGCAGCAGGTTGAGCCGCTTGCAGGGTACCTGAATGGCCAGCCTGCATCTGCTGGGGTCCTGCTGCTACTGCTGCTGCAAATGCCACTGCTGCTGCTGCTGCTCTCGTTGCAGGCCCCGGAAGTACTGGCAGTAGCGTTTGTCCCCACCCGCTGCTGCTCCTGATGGTTGGTGCATAATGGTAGCACCAATAGCACAGCAGTAACAGCATTAGCACAGCAGTAACAGCATTAGCACAGCAGCAGCACCAGTAGCACAGCAGTAACAGCAGTAGCACAGCAGCAGCACCAGTAGCACAGCAGTAACAGCAGTAGCACAGCAGCAGCACCAGTAGCACAGCAGTAGCACAGCAGTAACAGCTGTAAAAGCAGCCAGCAAGCTGCACATTATTACATTTCATGATATGCCATAGCAAAAAAGTGCCATAGGCCCAAGCTGCACATTACAGACAAGGCAGAGGATCAAGGCTGCATGGTGTGTTCATCGCATTCATTCTGACATCTAGGGTCAAAATCCCCAGAGGATCATCCTTGCAAGATAGAGGGAGGCATTCAAAGAGTGCAAAAGCTGCAAGCTACATTGTAGCACCCCTGCAAGCAGAGCCAGCATCAGTTTGCCCTTAGTAAAACAGAACTATCATGGGTAATTCAAAACCTCCATTGCCCTAGAAGATACAAGTCTGCATTTGTATAGCCTTTGCTGTGCTCTTCAGTGCCCTTTGCATTCCCTCTCAGCCCCATTCTTACAAGGCATGCACCAAACCCAACCCTGTGACACTGCATGAAGAGTGGTTACCACCTGCATTGGCAAGCTTCTAGCAAGATACTGGTAGTGCACATGTATGTAGGTCCTGAAAGATCTTGCTCTATTACAGCAATGACTGGAAAAGGCAGCACATAGTGGCGTTGGAACAACCGCAGCTGCTGTGTTATGGGCATCACTGCCATGATGCCGCTGCCAGACCTTGTTTGGCTAAGAGATTGCGTACACTCTGCATTGCTGTCTGCATACACAATTTCAAGAGACAGTATATGAACTGGTCACCTTGTGTACCAAGTGAACACAGACCTCATATTCTGCTAAACTACACAGGCATGATCATTACAGCCACTCACCATAGAAAGCTATCAGCAGCCGCCATTGTAGCTTCATGCATAAGCTGCATACGGTATGTTTGCAACTGGCAGTCCATCTGGCGCTTTAGGTCGACCCTTGGCTGCTCCTGCTGTTGAGCACTTGCTTGCTGCCGCACCCACACCATTTCTTGCTCGCGTTGCTGCCCATGCTGCTGCTCCTGCTGTGAAGGACGTGCTTGCTGCTCCTGCTGTTTCTACTGTTGCGAAGCACTTGCTTGCTGCCTTTGCTGCTGCTGCTGTTGGGAGCTTAATGCTGCAGCTGCATTGGACATTGGGTGCAGCCCCAGCAGCTGCTGCAGATGCTGGTGTTGGCGTTGGCACTGCCAAGGACTTGCTTGAAGCTCCTGCACTTGCTGCTTTGGCGCTGCTGCCGCTGGTATGGCTGCTGCTGAGCAGTCTGCTGCACAGGATCCTCAGCTGAACTGCCCCTTCATGTCCTCCGTTAGCCTGCAGACATGTGGCTGGCGTGTGTACCTCTAATGTGTAACGTGCACCACGGGCATGGTCTGGAGCTGAAAATAGAAAAGAAAAGTGCTAAAGCCCAGGTATGGAGAGCTGCCCAGGTTGACATGTGGCCCTAAGCACAATGCTCACTACAGAGCCTCTGCCAAGGAACTTGCCAGAATCTTGACGCCAGCCATTTTGCTATGCCTACTGCCTGCCGACAGGGCAGGGCCCTACTTGTGCCTAACTTTCAATAATGCGAGCGTGGTTCACTCTTGCAGACGACCTAACATGCATGCATGCATGTCAGCAGTATGGTTTTGTCCAGCTGGTGACACCATATTGCAGTGCTGATCAGCTATTTGCAGTCATTGCAGGTGAGATGCCAACACATGTGCACCTACCAAAGTAATGCAAGCACTGCTGCCTCAATAGCAATACCTCACTGAGAACCACCAGCACTGGGCAACTAAAGAAGATACTCTATGAAAACACTGAAACTCCAGAATGTGTCCAAGTAACTGAACAAAATTCAAAGCAGAGGGGCCGAGTTGTAATCCGCATGAGGAAAGGTATCGTGCACATCCCCTTAACATCCCCAAAAGGGACTGGATCATCCTCATTCTGCCATTGCGAATGCAGAGACTCAGTAACAAACGAGCGAAAAAATTGGCTCTTGGGTCATAAACTCAGGAACCTTCCCTGGTTCCCGCGTGAGGATCCTGATTGAAGACTGCATTATCAACCCCAAAGCGCGAGAACAACTTGCTTGCACATTCCAAATACGGTAGTCAATCAATCAAAACGCAAAATCAGCTGTCCCAAAAGTTACTCAAGACCATGCAGCACAAGACCCATGATGACTGGTCAGGCGCCACACAACCCCAGGCCGGCAACCCAAATGGATACCCCTCGTACAGGTCAAGCACTTAGGCGACAAAAAAAGACAGAGAGTTGGAGCCAGATGCAACGGCTTGCACACCAAGAGGGCTATTCAAACTGGAGCCCTACACTGACGAAAACATGGGTAGAGGAGGTCCCTCCGCATTAAGCAAAACCCTGATGGGAGCTGCTGTTGCCTCCCACCAAAACAGGTTGCTGCTGCTGCTGCTGCTGCTGCTGGACCTGGAAAAGGTAACGAGTAGCGCTTTGCATATTGCCCTGCAGTTTGCTGTCCCTCCTCCCAGAAGACATTAGGGATCTGCTTTCTTGCCCTGGGTGACCGAAGTCCCAGAGCATCTTCCTCCAAAACCACTTAAGCTGACACTTTGACCCCATCCTCCTCAGCCACACCTACCACAGACTCCCAGATCATTAAGCACACACTTCTTCCACCTCAGGGCAGGTGCCCCACGCCTTTTCCTCGTTGAGAGCCCATATAAGGATGAAACCAGAGCTGCATGCGGTAGCCTGCCTGGTTCCATGCGACCCACATCGCCCAGCCACCTCAACCTGTTGGTTGTGATGATAACAGCTGGAGATGCAATACCACATACAGACCTGACATGTGGATTGCTGTGCCATCAGAAAGCTTGAGCCCAAGGATGCCTCTAAGACAGCTAGTGTGCACCCGCTCAAGCATAAGTGACTGCTCTTTTGTCAGGACCCATGTCTCACTCCCAAACAGCAGAATAGGCAACACATAGGCCCTATAGCGCTTGACTTTGGTAGACACACAAAGATGCTTAGACTCCCACAGCATCTTGAACTCGTTAAACCTGCCATACGTCCTCCCCATCCTAATGTTAAGCTCCACATCCAAATCGCCATCAGTACAAGCACACTGCCCAGGTACTTGAACTGTGACACCTCCTTCACCACCTTCTCGCCAGTAACCACCCCTTCTGCCTCCCCCTCAAGTTTCATACTACCCTTCTTCTGCTTCAGCTTGATGGCCATGATGATCCCATATTTGATTCTGATGTATAGGTAAGCATGGCACTCAAGGAGAAGATGCATTTCATCCTCGACAGCATGCCTACACCTGAGATACACACGCTCAACCCTAGGGACCGTGGGTTGCTGCCACCGTCCTGGTCCAATTGCCGAATGATGTGCTCCTGTGCGCAACATCCGTCAAATGTGAACATGTGCAAAGGATATCCCAACCTGTCTGGCAAATGCACCCGGCATTGCAGGGGGAATCCACGTCACATTTGCCATCCTCCTCCACCTCAGAGGTAGCAGACCACCAGTAACTTGTGGCAAGCTTGACCCTCTTAACTGTATATGGTCTTGGGTTGACACCCTCATTAGACTCCAATGGTCCTTTCAGCACAAAACCCCATGCATCCCATACCACTTCGGACCTTAACTTCATCATAAGGTCTCCAGTTTCAGGGTTCCAGCCACGGCATTGAACAAACCGACCCCAATCCATCTGGTTGAGTCCCTGATCACTAACAACAAGTTATTCACAACATCATTGTGAAGCAAGACTGTATGCATGCACTGATGCTCCCCTCATTCAGACTTGCTGTAGCTACCTCCCACAATGATATCTGAGACAATATGCTTCCAAACACTTGCTCACAGTCGTCATCTTTCTTCAAGGCTCAGTACAGCAGCCATTCCTGCTTCGAGGGTGGCTATAATCGCATGCAAAAACAATTGTTGTATGGTAATGGCATGTATGGTTACATTTAAGATTTTAGCAAGGGCTGTGAGTCTACTTAGGCGTTCAAATTCCTGGCACACAGCAGACCGCTACGGCGCTGATACGACAGACATCTTGAAGCGTACTACCATCAAAGTAATAACTACACACCACACCAGGCGTGTCGCCCCTGGTGCCACCACTTGTGGCGTCGCCAATGAACTGGGTGTGACCAAGGTAGAGGAACTTCGCATAATCTGCAACATTGTTGCACAGCAAACCGCAAGTCCCACCGACAACGACGCCACCAGCGCCTGTGCATTCTTGTGAGCTGGCTGCGTACGTTCCAGCGTTGACACCGGTGAAATTGTATGTATCAATTTTGCCGTCGGTGTAGGTGGTACAAGGGGCAACTGCAGTAATAAGAACAACAAGGTATGATGGCACAAAAGTCGAATGCATGTCACCTGGAGTGTACCGTGGCCTTCTGCAAAAACAGAGTTGATAAAGCATACTAGCAAGGTTGTGCATCTGGGTAGGCCCGCAAAATTCAAGCAATCAATCATGCTTAAAGTCAGTGTAGATATCCTTGCCTATCTATCGACTGGCCAATACCAGAGCGAGGAGGCGGCAGGAGTAGCGGCGCAGCAGCACTTTGAGAAACACTGCAGGCCGTACAAATCAACTACTTTTCAGTTAAGCCTTGGCTGAGCACAACTTCAATAGTGTCCCACATGCTCAGCAGTAATATCTGTGTGTGCCTGGAAAATGAATGTTTGGAGTGAGTTGTGGCCTTCCAGGGCTTAATCGGCATCCGAGCTTACCTTGGGGCGGGATCAGTGAGCGGACAATATCCTGAATCAACCTAAAGTGCACATAAAATCAGTGAAAGAAGTGTCAGCAAGAAGATGTTTCCGTTTACAGTAGCTGTCACAGCAAATGAGGCGGTCTCCTCAGTAACAAGTATCTTCTGCGGTAGTACAGTAACCTAGGGCAGAGAGCCCATGCATTATTGGGTGTACACATATATGTGGTTACATGTTCATGCTCGTATGCCACTGTGATTTGGTTAGGCCTGCATGCAAGGGGGCCTTCAGATTGTTGGTGAGGTCCCCAAAGGACCTTGATAAGCATCTATGGCGATCATGCTGTCGCAACAGCAGAGCTATCTAGTAGCCATAAAATGATATCGGCTGATACTGGCCAATGGCGGGCGAGCTGGACCGCCATTTCCAGAGACCTCGATCAGTTAAAAAAAGAAAATGCGTATGCCATGAGCCTGAACCATGGCCCCTGGTCTATGAAATGCACAATCTAGTATATGGTGCATGACGAACATCTGACAGCTGCAGTGTACAGGAAAGCATGCCAGACAAATGAAGCTGTTGCACAGGAGCGTCTAAAAAGGAAAGCACTTCAGATGCTCAGTCAATTGGCAGCAGCACTTACTTGATAATGTTGGGGCAGTTGGCAATTGCTTTGCACAGGCCATCCAGCCAACCATAGCAGCCAGCTTGACGCGTAAAGGTACGGGGTTGAGCGAAAAGAGAGCAGGTGCTTGGTACCTGGAGGTTAGCAGATGGTTGCAAAAACCAGGTGGAATCAGGTGAGACAAGTGCAATGGGCATGTGCAATATTGAAGTGCCAATCATGCAGGGGTGCATGTGGTTTGGTTGTGCACGGCATGCATGAGAATCTAAGGAGAACAGAGAGTGAACAGCATGATGGCCACCAACACCTGCTCAGGGAAGCCTCCAGCGTTACAAACCGGGCTGGATGGATGGAGACCGGTCCTTAACGTGAAACATGAAGCATATGGCAAATCCTAACAGAAAGACGCAAGGAGAGTACTTGAGTACATACACCATGTTCCGCTCTCGAGCTGCCAACTACATAAATGACAGACACAAAGGCTCACAGTTTGCTTTCGTGTCTATAGATACGGAGATGGCAGCAGTGCTGATGCAGGGCAGCTTCTGACCGTGCACGTGGTTTTTGCTGCAGAATTCCGTGGCAAGCCCAGCATGCAAGAGTAAGTTACGTACTAGGTGTCATTTATCCTGGCCCACCCAAAAGAAACCTACCTTGCTGGCAAAGAATTTCGACCAGTACGGGTAGCCCCAGGTAGAAGCCCCGACAGAAGTTGCCACCTCAGTTTCCAATTCCTGTGCTGCACAGAAGTAGCAAGGGGAGCACACTAGGACCACGATGGCTACCACCAGCCGTTGGTTGGAGGCCATTTTCAGGTGGCAGGACATATGAGGTTGCTCTGATACCTGCCAAGCACCATGCAGGACGAGAGAGGTCCGTGAGGCATTTGGTACAGTGCGCGCTGACAGGCTCCTGGGTTCCCAAACTGCGATCCCAGTCAGCAAGTCCATATTTACAGCGGGATGTTCCTGGCAGACTATAAGCAGCTGTCACTTGTGTAAGGGATTGCTAGGCCAGCTCACACGCCAGACGACCCCAGGGCGCGTGGGCTCCTAAAGTAGTCGCACAATATCCCAGCCATGCACGACTTTGCCACTCCAGACAATGCGAAAAGTTGGCCTACGGCAATGTGGCATTGTGTCATTGCCCTAGGCATTGTCATGGACGACCGCCTGCTTGTACAGCGGTACGGTACCGTATGGACATTGTCGAGACTGGGAGGCACCATGAAGGTAGTACAGGCAAACACGCAGGAGTGCAAGCTAGGGGCGAAAGACAGGGTTCGTGCACCTGCTGATCTAGATATATACTCTACTAACCGATACCTACGGTGGCTTGCGTTGCGAATTTGTGAGGAGGGGTCCTGAGTGCAGGCACTGCTGCAGGCTGGCTTTGTGATTTTTGTAGCTTCGAGGATCACGGAAAAGAAACCTTTCCATTCAAGATGAGCAGGAGTCACCCGTTCACACCGCTGCACACCGCGAGTGATACTGCTTCAGTGCACACCAAATCAACGAACGATCGTTAAGCAAGAAATCCTTTTAATGGGCGGTGCGCTGGGATCTGGGTGGATGACCGTGAACCGGGACTCGCAAAGGGATTGGTGCGTCAAGCCGCTCCCGGTCGGACTGGCAGCCGTGTCAGTGTGTTCGTGACGGCTTTCTCAATCCGCTTGTTCACTTCACAAAGAAGGTAGATTGACCTAAATGTCTTGGTGCGCCCCGGCTTGAGACGCTGTGATGTGGCTTCGCGGCTCAGCTCTGTGCCATAGTGTGCGGCTCCCCTCGATCGCTCCAGTGCAGAGGCACCGCAGACTGGGAGCCAGCTCGAGTTCACTCAAGCCACTTTATCCCTTCTGAAGGATGAATGTACTGGACCAAGAGCTCAAGATTGTGCCTGAGTCACATACCCGTACTTACATGCATAGAACCTGTGACTGTGGAACCTTCCACCGCATTTCCAACCACAATTCCAACATTGATAGTGACAAGGGGACTACATACATAACTTGGTATTTGCTGGCAGTCTGCCAAAGTCACCACAAGCATCAATTCCTCTACACAAGCCCTGAAACCCCTCGGGAGCCACTCCCAAACGGGGTCCATGCTCCATCTGACCTCAGCACCTCGTATACACAGCCAATTTGCTGTGAAACCCTGGACCCTGACGTACAGAGGCTGTGAGACAGCACAACCAGACTCCAGTAAGTTCACCTTTTAATAAATTTCATTGTCATCCCAGGAGTCCCGTGTATACCAACATGTCCGCAAGCAGCCTTCCATGTCCACAAGCAGCAGCAGGCCTGCTGCGTTTGCAAGCTTTTGACCTCTCCACCCTGCACTTCTCTAGCAGAGCAAACTACTGGGCACTGCTGCCCCACCTGCTAGATAAGCTAAACATATTTCTAATGCTGCTGCCCTGGAGATTGGTACAAGTAAACACTGCATAGGAGAGTGCAGACGAGAAAAGCAGGGTCCATCATGCTGTGCTGAAAGCGAGAAAAGGAGCTGCTGCCCTATGATACTGCTGTACTGATGCACTATCATGCTCAGATGTTCCCACATACCTCACACCCAAAACAATCCATGCGGTCATGCGAGGGTGCATCGCCAAAAGCCTGTTAACAGCCCGCTCTTACAATACATGTCGACAGCACCCTACTGCATCAACTCCTGCAGCTCAGCTGTGTTAAGAGCCTGCCAATGAGGGGAGGGTGTGGACTTCACCCAACCAAAATCATCCACCTGGCACCATAGCTCATTCTCCTCTGATAGCTGTGTGCCTGCAAGGGCTTCACATAGGCGAGCGATGCTGCTGCTTCCCCATGCTGAAGCCAGCCCAGAAGGACCCTCAGGAGCAGCATGTTGGGTTCCTTGAAGGGTGCCTACATGACCAGCTGCATCTGCTGGGGGCCTGCTGCTACTGCTGCTGCTGCTCTCCACCCTGCTGCTGCAGATGTTGGCATTGCAGCCGCTGCTCCTGCTGTTGCCGGCCCCAAGGTACCTGCCAATAGGGTTTGTCCCCATCTGCTGCGGGTGCTGCTCCTGATGGTGGTGGGTGTATGATGGGTGAGTGGGAGTGCCGTTGCTGTGAGCAGCTGGTGCAGCACCATCAGGTATGCTCGCTATCTGACCATTCTCCTGCTGCTGCTGCTGCTGAAACACCCCTTCTGCACTGCCGCTGCCGCTGCCACCTCCACTGCTGCTGTTGCTGCCATTGCTTCCACGTTGATGCTGGCTTGGCAATGGTCCAAACCGCAGCTCCTTGCAAGCTTCTATAATGGGTCTGCTGCGCACTCTTAAGCAGAAGGTGCAGCTGGTCGCATGATGAATCCGCACCTGGTGAGAAGCCAGGAAGAAGGTGCAGTCTGCTACGCTGTTAACAAACGAAGCACCTTGCACAGGCCCAGCAATGACCGTGCAGGCAGATAGATTCTGCATGCGCAGTGCTGGAAGGCAGCCTTGAAGGTGTATGGTGCAGTTGCTGAGGTTTGCCAGGACAAAGTCCCAGCCGGCTAGTTGAGGCTGAGTGAAGTGCAGGGTGACGCCTTGGCGGTCCATAACTCCATGCCCTGATTGGATGAGGTCCAGATCGTGTGGGCTGAGCTTGGTTGTGGGTTCTTGGTGGGCAAGGTCATTTACCCCCTGCTCCTGCTGCTGCTGCTGCTGCTGGTCGCTGCTGTGAGGTTCTTGTGTGCCATGGAGCTGAGTGCTGGAGCCCGGTTTGTGCTGTAATTGCCCTGCTGCTGCTGCTGGAATTGCTGCTGCTGCTGGGGGTTTGCTGCGGGTGACTTTGGATCGGAAGGAGAACTTCTGCTTGGGCTGGAGAGAGGTCTTTAGTGACTGGACTTGCTGCCGAAGGTCTAGCAGGCTGTTGGTGCACTGGCGGAGGTCGTAAAGCGGGAGGTAATAGGCAGCCTCTGCTGTGGACTTTTCAAGGTCCACTACAGCTGCAAGCAGTTCGTCACAATCAGCCACTGTTGTACTCGAGCTGCCCGAGGTTTGCAGGGTGTCCCATTTCGAGCGGATGCATGTAAGGGAGTCGTTGAAAGACGAAAGATACTTCTGTGTGTCTTCACGTGGATCTGAGAGGTGCCGAAGCTGCTCTTGGCGCTGCTCTCTATCTGCTTGACGAGCAAGATCGTCCGCAGCAAGCTTGCTTAGTACGTATGTAGCATCCATGTTGCTGCCAGACTCTGCAGCTACAAAAACCACGCTGCCCAACCAGTGATGGCGGGTAAACACATAAGATTACTTAGGCACGAGTATTGTGGTGGCATAGAGTGCACCTTGATGCAAACGGTCATTGGGAGCAGAAACGTAGCATTCATTCCCTTGGCATGCAGACTCATCAGAGAGCGTGGCAAACTGTGTCACTTCGGTGCCACGAACTCATTTCGAAGGTGGCTGGCCGAACCGAGTGATTGTGAAGTGAAGCACAGTTCATGAGTTGCATACCCATTCCAGTTTTTCGGCGAACCCCCGCCTACCTCCAGTCTGCCGAACACCAGGCCATGCCAGAACCAGGTACAGCCGCTCTCGCTGAATTTAAGTCGTCTACCTACTTAACCCACATTTCCTCCAGCTTATATCAATAAGCAATCACACAAGACACTACTGTGGTGCCCTGCCTACTCGCTGACACACTTTATGTCAGTGCCTGTGCCATGTGTGACACTGCCTACTTTCAGCCAGGGGCCAACACGCCACCCACAACCACAAAGGATGCAAAACCACCACACCAAATAGGACACCAACAACACTACCTATGTTACAATCAAACAGTCTGCAACACACTGGCCACATGAAGGATTCTGCATAGTCCTGCTGTCAACAACAGAAACATGCAACCTCTCCCAATTGACTGGTCACAACAAACTTGACCGTCAACAACCTTGAGAACGCATATGTACAGGGTGATCACGTGTCACTGGATTGAAGACATCTTCCTTTTCAGCTGGCCCGGAGCAAGAGCCCTCAGCCGGTACTGGTAATGGTGCCAAAATAGCATGTGCCACTCCTCCACGTTTTGCCGGAGCAGCATCAACTCGTAACCATAATTGCATGCGCAAAAATGAAGAATTCAACTCTCCATCGATCATGGAAACTCCAAGATAATGCCGCTCACCTGTTAACTTGCCAAACTAGGGCACCAACGCAAGAGGTCACGCCAGATATGAGTCTATTTTCACTCATAACCACACCCTGCTTTTGCAGCCTTGGTTGATGCTCACTGTACAACCACAACTCCCCACCCCTTCGCTCCCATCGCTCCAGAAGCACACAATTCTATCACGTTCAGCCCTGTTGCATAAAGCATATCAACACACCAATCACCTCAACTCAGCGTGTGAAGACTCCTCACCTTCCAAGCCCTTGCTAATCCACCCCTTCCACCCCTCCTCCACCCGACCCCACCATGCACTCTCAGCCCCCAACTGCAGCTGCAGCTGCTCCAGCTTCACCCGCTGCAGCGCCCCTACCACCCCCCTCACCCCTTTCTCCATCTCTTGCACCACCTCCGGCGCTAACCGCTGCAACAGCACCAAACACAACCCTAGCAAACCAACTAACACCAACAGCACCAAAGCAACCCGTACTGCCACCTGCCGCCGCCTGCTCACCACCGCCCCATTCCCCCCTGCATTCCCACCCCTCCCCACCGCCCTCCGCTGCCGAGGAGCCAACAACGGCGTCGTCGGCACACCATCCGACCATAGATCCCCCCCTGCCTCGCTCTCCGCCCCAAATGCACTCCCCCCGCTGGCGTAACTATCCAGCCCCGCTCCCACCGACACCTTATGACTCCGTAGCTGACTCGGCACTGCCCTTGGGACTTCACTCACACGACATATACGGATCTTATGGCGAGTGTCTGGGTGGATGAACTGAATGCATGCCCGGAAGGCCCATCGCAGCGCTAGTGGTAGCCCCACCATGTACAGCTGATGCAGGCGGAAGGGGTACATGCGGTTCAGGACGTAAGCGACGCGCTGGTACACGGGCCGCATGCGCAGCGCCTGTGCTATGTGCACCCCTGAGTTGTCCACCAGGACCTTAATGTCATCTTCACACTCCAGGGAGGGTTGCAGCTCACGGACACCGTATTCCATCTACGAGCAGGAGCAGCAGAAACAGCATTTACGCATTAATGTCATATAAAAAGAATCCACATATCAGCCGCCAATATGCCTGAGGCAGGTATGGCAGATACATAAAAATGAATGCATACGGTTTGTTTCAACTTGCTGTCTGTTGCAGCTTCAGTGCAGCGCCTATTGCCCTTTTGCTATGGCATAGCCTGAATAATGGCACACATTATCGTCCTCGACATTTCTCCCTATGTTGTACTCAGGTAAGCCAAACACTACGATTCTGATGAAGCCCCTTTTGGTGCGCCGCCCGCTCCCCCTCTCTGTTACCGTACACCCCCGCCCCCTGTAGCTGCAGTTCTCCTTGTACTTCTGGTGTAAGTATGCAGGACAAGCTGACACACATTGGCACGATGCTTCCATCATTAACCCTTGTCATTTGTCACATGGCTGCTGACTGATGCTGTTACACGCCCCCAATATCCCCTATCTGCAGTGCCCCAAACCCCTTTTCACAATCCTGAAAAATCTACCCAATCACTAATCATACACGAGCCAAACTCCAAAGTCCTCTTGCCACTCCATGCCTCCCTCCCTGCCCTACCCTGTATCCAAGCACACCTCCCAACACCCCCACTCACATTAGAGATCAAGATGCGGGCCACCAGCTCTGGTCCATGTGTCTTACTGGCACTAACAGCTGCCTTGTTATCAATGACTAGCCAGAGGTAGCCCTCATCATCAGGACCATCCCACCAAGTGATCCTCTGCCAGGCCTCAAGATCAGGGCCACGCAGGAAGGGGTACTTGGCATGCCAGTTCACAAAGTCACGGACATTGCTCAGGGTGCGGTCCATGGCTACAAGAGCGTCTTTCAGATTGCGGGCCTGGGGAGGGGGGAGACAGGGATGAGCAGACATAGGATATTCCACGGAAAATATTTTTAAATTATACTTCGGCAAACACATGCTGAGAGGAGAAAATGTCCTATAAGACCGCAGCAGTGCAGCAGACCTACTCTGCCACCTTCGCCACCCGCTTACCCCACCCCTCTCCAACCGCCAAACCCCCTCCCCTGTCCGCCTTGGAACTGTCAGGCCCCTCAAGCCCAGTCCCTGCCCATGTTGCCACCCCTTGTCGTAACCCCTTGCCCCACCAGCCATTGCCAACTACCTGCAACTGATGGCAGCAAAGTCTTTCCACCCCATCCCACCCCTGCCCAGGTAGCCCAACCCCTCCCCTTTTCGCCTTATAGTTGTCAGGCCCCTCAATGCCCCCCCCCCCCCCCCCTGCTGCCCACCCATTCCCAGTCCAGCCAATCCCAAGTACCTGTAGCAGGTGGCAGCAAAACCTCCCACCTCCCACCCCCCACCCCTCTCGCACCCAACCCCTCTCCACCCCGCCTTGGAGATTGCCGTTCCCTCAATGCCCGCCCCTCGCCCCTGCTCCCCACCCGTTGCCCCACCCAGCCCCTCCCAACTACCTCTAGCAGGTGGTAGCAAAACCTCCCACCTCCCACCCCCCCTCGCACCCAACCTCCTCTCCTCCCCGCCTTGAATACTGCCACTTCCCTCAGTATCTGCCCCCGCGCCCCTGCTCCCCACCCATTGCCCCTCCCAAGTACCTGTAGCAGATGATAGTAAAACCTCCCACCTCCCACACCTCTCGCACCCAACCCCTCTCCTCGCCGCCTTGAATACTGCCATTCCCCTCAGCACCTGCCCCCGTGCCCCTGCTCCCCACCCATTGCCCCTCCCAACTACCTGTAGCAGATGATAGCACAGTGCAAACCGTATGAGCTCCTGGTCTGGCTCCTCTCCAAAGAGCTCCTCAGGTAGCTCCACTGCCTGCTGCTGCAACCTGCCCTTCAGCACCAGCAGCCACTCCTGGTAGATGACAGCATACTCCGCAAGGCTGCGAGCCACTCGCGGGTCAACACGAGGGACACTGCTGAGGCCCATCTGTAGGGCTCGTACTGTGAAAAAAAGGGGGGCAGCACGATGGTTGATGGATGGGTGCATACGTGGTTAATGACCTTATGTTTAGGCACTGTTATGGTTGCATGCCAACAACGACCCATATTCTGTTCCACCTCGCTGTTTTATTAGAATGGCTTGAGGTGCCGGGCCTATGGCACATTTTTGCTATGGCATATCATGAAATGTAACAATATGTGGTGTTAAGGGGGGATAAGGTACTGATATACGGAAGCCTCTATTCCAACAATGACTAACAAAAATGAGGTCACCCACTGCACAGCTTTTGGGCCGTGCAGCAGCCACCACATGACTCCAACCGGTTTGCTAGTGTGTGGGGAGGACTAAGATCAGCAAGTCCAACTGGAGCAATTTTGGCGTATAATGTTATTCCTGTAGACATCGTTGGAAATCCTGTGCTTGCCTCCTGGGGGGTTGTGCTGTCCTCTCGCAAGTTAAGAGGGTACGAGCAAGTTGAAGCTGCTATAGTGGCAGCAAACAGGGATCACACCTTCATCTTCCAAAGGACCTGTGCAGGCCTCTTCATGCATCATTATGCGTCAATTTCAATGTTGCCAAACCCATAGCAACTTGAATCCAACCTTGCTTTAGTAAGTACAGAAGCATGCTGCTGCTAAAAACGCTGGGTTCCTTGTCAAGGGCCCAGCATCTCAAACTGATCCTGACTCTCTGCTGCCTGAGATGATCTGTGTTTAACACCTTGCCATGGGCATAAGCCTGGACCTTCTTTCAGCTGGCGTTGCGTCTATCCTGCCTAGTTTCAGAAGCCCTCAAGTTATGGCTCAGAAGCCCCCACCCACCATCTGTGGAAGAGTCATTGAATTTGCCCCCTTCTTGCCGCTTCTCGCGCTTCTGCACTAGAGTTGCCACCAGACGCACGCCCTGAGCAACCACAACTGCTGGCGCAAAACCCCTGGCCAGAACCATGGCAAGACCTAGGGCTGGAGCCCATGCTGGTGCAGGTTGGCCTTCCTCTGGTACATCATTGTTGGGGATCAGAGGGCTAGCCAGCACTGCTATTTCCGCTATGGTGGTGAATGTGGGGTGTGCTCGCTGGGCGCGGCATACTAGGATTGCCTGCGAGTGGGAGAACAAGGATGAGTTGTTGATCACCTGGTTCGCAGTCTTGTGATATTGACTGCGAAGGAGACGTTGCACCTGGCTGTTTTCGTAACAGCTTGAGGTGCGGAGACTATGGTAGCTTTGCTATGGTATAGCATGGAAAACCAGTATGATATGAAGGAAACCAGCAGCGTGCATAGGGATGCCATAGTTAAGCTTGCATACATGAGCAGCCTGTGGGAATATGTTGTGTTCAGTAGCAGGGCCGTTTTGCCAGTAGTAGGACTGCGACCAGCAGCCAATTGCAGGAGGAGACATGCGCAAGATGATGAGGGGGTCTGCAAGGCCTTGTGATTCTATGCAAACGCAGAAGCATGGCAGGCCTGTGCTGTAGTGAGCTCAGGTGTGTGAATAGCAGCATGTTGTGGCATGACATCAATGTAATATCTAGTGCACAGCAATAGCCGCCATGTCTGTTTGTAAAAGCATGCCATACCTTGAGCGTGGTGCCAGCCAATCTGCCCAGCCTGCCCCAACGAATACGCATGGCTTCTGGAGGGGCCTCCTGAATCTGTCCTAAAGTTGCCAAAAGCTATAAGCCATGCCCAGAAAGATCCCTTGCCAGCCAGATCCGCAGATCAGCTCCCCTCAATAGCTACAACTAAATCTTCAGAAAATGACGCTGCAGAGTGCAGGTCGCCGGGATGTAGTGAGCAGTATGCCCCTGGCCACAGCCACAGAGGCTCAATGTGCAGGCAGCGAGTTTCCTTAGAAGCTCAGCTCGCTTGTGCAACGTCGCCAGGAATGCGTAACACGCGAGGTACAAACACTTCCATGCGGGTACTTGCTACATCCGAGGCAGGGCAAACTCATTGAAGCAGCGGGCAACTTCAACCACGTGTTACTTGCAAGCGTAGTGTTTAACCGTGAAGGCCTCGCGATACATTACCCAGGCCTGTGAGCTCATGTGAGGTGACCTCAGCCCAAACCCGGGTGTGCAAGCCCTGCCCCTGGCTAGTGAGTAAGCACCACCCCTGCTACACAGCATAATTCTCAGGAGACGTAACGCTGCCAGTATCAGTGCCCTTTTTGGAATCTTGACCCGCCAGCATACCCCCCTAAACACAACGCTGCAACCTTCAACCTGAAGACAACACTACCAACAGCACCGCTGCTGAAAGGATTGAATAAAAACCTACCCTGGAGAGTCCACTTTATGCGAACAAAACAAAACAAACCAATTTTAACTCCCCTCCTTCCAGAACCAATGGGTAGTCTCATACCATACTGATTGCACCAAGGCCACTTGAGCATAGACATAGCCTCATTGATTCAACCTCCGTCCACTGCTACATACAACAGCAACAGAAGCTTTGATGATCAGCCCATTAGTAATTGGTTCAGACACAACTAAAAAGGGTTCCCGCAAAGCCAAGGACCAACGCCTCACCAGCTCCAGGTTTGAAGCCCCTGCACTTTGGTTGCCGCACCCTTAAATGTTTGTTTGTTTTGCTGCTATTTACCCAGAATACCGAACACCTAGAACACCTGCCTGCTCGCTAGCACATTTGCCTGTGCCACATGGAGGACAGCAGAACGCCTGCATGAATAGGTCCAACATAAACAACGAGATGCTACTGACTGGGTGACTGTAACCCCTCTGAGGCACAGATTAGCGAGTCAAGGCAAGCCTTCATCATCTCTGTGATAGCTCCTCTCCAGACCTTCAACATAATTCTATATCCGGCATCTTTTGCCTCATTTGATTGCTGGTAGGTGCCCTGGAATATGTTGGACGTGAGACGGTGCAAACAGCCAACAACATTTAGGGTGTGGTGCTAGCAAGAACATGTGCACATGCCAACCTTGCCTCTCTACAGTGGGTACCATGGAGCAACAGGCTCGCACCAAGCCACCTCCAAGCTAACTGTCTATGATAGATCATCCAATGGACATGAACCATGCAATGCTCCGCACGTCTAATGCTCAATGCACCACATGTACACTGAGAAGGTATCACAACAATGTATAAATGGGGTTTTCATGGCATTTGGTGGCATCATGCAGAAACCAAGCCCTTGGCAACACACAGGCCAAGTGTCGCAGGGGTGTACAATCCATATCGTTCCCCAGCCCTTGGCAAAACACAGGCAAGGTGCCGCCACATACCCCACAGCTACTGCTCCTGCAAAAACCAGTCCCAGGAGTCAGAAGCGTGGCTATCAGCCAACCAATTTGCTTGCCCAAGGAAGCAAGCAAGAAGCCAGACAATGGCCGCTCATCAGGGTCGCTAACACATGCACTAGGATGTGCTAGAGAGGCGAGCTGGCTAAAAGTTGGTTACTAGTCAGTCCTATGGTCCGTACTGCGCCGGACACTCCATGTGACACATGTGCTCTGTGTCTCTGGAGTGCATTATCTGGAGGTGCATGGCTTATGCCACTTATCTCAGATCATGCATCCAAGATACGAGTCATCAAGCCATGCGACCCCCAGACAACACATCCACGTACAACATTCAGATGGGCCAAGCCACCATGACTGTCATTGCAACCATTGCCTTCTTTCAGGCCTTGCTTCCGAACCATACGCTGCCAAATCATGATACTGTTCGCCTCCAAACTCATAAAAATACCCAACAAACATGGGTACCACTGACTCCCAGAACCACACAATGGACACCTTGGAAGCCACCTGGATCAATGCATCCAGCCTCTCTAGCAGCCTCGCTCCTTGTAGCATTGTGACATATAAGGTACATGACGGATGTGTAAATTTATGTCGACACAGCAGAAGCCAGCCACACATGTGGATACTGCTTCAGGGTTCAGGGTTGCTAGATAGGCATATACTGCTACCATACTAATGCCCTGCATCAATTCCATTTTTTGTCAGAGCTGCTGTTTGGGATTAGCACTGGGGCATCCATGCACCTCCATCAGCGCTCCCACTTGGATTGTAAGACACACTGCAGCACTACTTATCTCCTGGATTAGTTGCCAACCTTACGGCTGCAAACATGTGTGCCTCTCTGGTACAAATGCCCATCCTTGTTGGACCATTATATCCAGACCGCCATCACGGCACACACTTGGTAAAGCCAGCCCTTCTCACCACATACATCCCCACGTCCCGGTAACTACTCCACCTGGTTTGCAGGTTCTTGGGTGACGCCGCTTTTGCCTCCTCCTCCTGCTCCTGCTCGTGCTTGGAACTTCTGCTGCTGCTCCTCCTGCCCCTGCTGCTGCTCGGATTCAATCTGACAAAGACAAGCCAGACCACATCGCCTCTACCTCCTCTCCTTCTGCTACTGCTACTGCTGCTGCTGCTGCTGCTCGTATTCGATCCAAAAGCCAATGCGCAGAGAGAATCACTTCATGAGTTCACCACCATGCTACTGTTTTACCTTTGTCCCCTTGCATCCTGCTACTGCCGCTGCCGCTGCTTCTATTTGAGCCGAAGCCCAGTGCGCAGGGAGAATCACTTCATGAGTTCCACATCCCTGCTACTGCTTTGCCTCTGTCCTTGTCCCCTCTTGCTCCTGCCTGCTGCTACTGTCGTCTGCTGCTGCTGCTGCAGCTTGTATTCGATCCAGAAGCTAGTGCGCAGACCAAGACCCGTTTCACCAGTTCCACATCCCTGCTACTGCTTTGCCTCTGTCAATTCACATGCCCCTGCCCCTGCCTGCAGGGCCTCCACTATAGCTACTTCCTGAGGCCAAGCCCCAGACTCCAACCTGCTGAACAGGACCTCCCCTGTTGCTGACTTGATCTCAAAGGAGCCGCTGCGGCCATCTCCTTCTGCATTGCCCTCTACTACAACCCCTGGGAATGCAGCTTCAATAGCATCGGCCAGGGTAATGAACCTGTGAATTGCAGCAGAAAGAGGAGACACGCCAACATGCAGGGCTGTCAGGACCTCAAAGGAAGGTTCATATAAGTTGCTACCATGAGGTCTCACCACTGCATGGCAGAGAGCGCACACCCGGTGCGATTGGCTATAGTTGTAAAATGTCCAAACTGGCCACACAGCACCTGCTTGTGAATGTTATCCTGGTGAAGTCGGCCTGAATAAGTGATTGCCGATGCTTCTCCCTAAATTGCAAAGAGCCACAATAAAGATGCTGACGAGGTTTTTAAGAGACGTTGCCAAAAATTTGCCACATCCAATTACTTTGTGCACATATTTTATATCCTCAGCTGTCAAAAAGGGGGTGCCCTGCTGGAGGATGGAGCAAAGCCACACACCTGTCAACTTCTTCGGGGTCGAACTCCACGTACACTACCTCCGGAGGGGCTCCACCCAGACCGGGGCAGCAATGCTGGAAACGCTGCTGGGATTGCCACGGACTCATGCTGAGCGGCTGCCTGAAAGCTGCGTGAGTTGTGCCAAACCCAGCGGACCCTGTGTCGTGGAAACACTCATGCGTCAATTTAATTGCAGGATTGTATGGGTGAGGGGGCTATTTGCAATGTCACTTTACTCTGTGGCTGGGCCCAGCATTACCTGCTGCAACGTGCGGTAGGTGGATCCATGCGAGGACCGCAGCTGGTCCCCCCTGCTGCATGCAGTGCCCTTGAGCTGGGCGGGATGAAGCTAGTACCATGCTCGTTAGCAGACGCGTACTGCGGGCTGCCATGCTAAAATGCTGCAGAGTGGTTGAGGGGTAGGAGAGGATTCAGAGATGGTCGAATCAGGAGGCCCAGGTGGATAAACCTGGGGCTTGACCAATGGCTCGTTTATAGGGTGTAACGAGCAAGTCTATAACGTTCTGGAGAGGAAACAGGACGCTAATGAATGTTTGAGACTCCACACCCTACTATGCTTCTGTGAATGCACGAGATTTTTAACGTGCATGTATGATATAACAGGCTGAGGAGCAACCTCCCGTAACACAGAGTTGCTTTAGCAGTAACGCGAGTCTCTGCGCTTCATGTATGTTGCGCTCCATTCTCCGCCTCGCCCGGACACCAGGGTGTCACCCCAATGGTCACCTGGTGCCACCGTGACATAGTCCTGCCAAATGCAGACGGACAAGCATTACTCCCGACGTCTTAGGAATATTCGCGACCCTGGGCGTGTATTTAAAGAGGATCAAGCAACGGCTGCCGAGACTCAGATGCTGGATCTCATCATTCCGGCCCATCACGCTTTCCGGCACAACAGCACTGAGCTCGCCCGTGGGATAAATTCCGTAGTTTTGCTTAATCTTTCTGCTGGTGACATCTCTTACACACGCTGCGTCACGTCCAGTACGCCCCTTCATAATGGAGGACGAAGCAGACAGCAGGCTCCCAGCAGAACAGGCAGATGACGATGGCGATTCCGACTGGGTTTCAACCATGGACGCTGTATTTGAAGAGTTCGTGGACATTGAGCACACCCCATTCGGCGACTTTGGTTTCCCCGACACCTCTGAAGTAGAAAACGACTACATAGACTATGACCAGGTGAATGATCAATATATCAAGCAAAGATGCTCCGAAGCTCCTACCTAACAGCAAACTTTAAGGCTGACACAAATTTTACTCCTGCAGTTTGATATTGGGCCCATTGAGTGGACTGTCTCGGATGACAAGATTCGCAAGAGCCTCAGAGTCATTTGGACCCCAACACTCCGTGACAAGATCTCATTTCTCATCGGCAATGGTAGGCCTCGGCTCTTGTTACATTCCATTCACAGCCAGTATTACCATATCAAATGAGATACAACAAAGTATAGCGTACCAAGCACTTGGTCATGGAAGTAGCTTTGAGAACCTGTTGTGAACAACGGACACCACAAGTTTGGCGGTCGCTCCGGGCCCAAAATACCAATGAAATCACCACTTGTTGCGAAGTGCTCAAGACTATTCGCATTCCTTGCCCCAATCCTGTTTGCATACACATTACAGAGTGTTTGCATGGTTGCCTTAAAGTGTACTTGCCTGCGACAAATTACCAATGCTGCAGCTGCACATGTTTGCATGTGGACTCATGTCCGCCTTTGGGCATGCCCACCTTGCCCCCGTGCTGTGATTGCACCGTATGCTAGTGCAGCTCCTTCCTTCTACGTTCGGTATAAGGCTGCCAGTGGCGGCATGTGATGTAACAGAGTACAATGTCCCCTGCAGCTCTCAGTCTCTCCCTCTCCCTCTTCTTCTTACACTGCACATACCAACAAACTAGTTGGGAGTGACCTTTCGGGTGCTGCACGTTTTAGAAGGAGTGCAGTGATCTGTCTCGTACATGTTGCCTGCAGTGATCATGTGGAGTATCTCCTACTGGCTAGGCTGGAGCCCCGAGACCTTCTACAAGCTGTACACGGCGCAGGTGGTGGTGCTGGGCCTGGTGCGCTTTGCCGTGTACCGCCTCAGGAAGTGGCACTACTACCTCCTAGGTGACTATGGGTGACACTGGGTAACGACAGCCACTGCAGTGCCTGTGAATCTGTGTGCTCCATCTGATGCTGGCAGCCATTTCTGCTTGGACATTGATGAACATGCCACATTCGGTTGTGTTCAAGGAAGCTGTGGACTGTGCAATGAGAAACAGCTCCCGGCCATCCACTCTGTATGCGTAGCAAATGCCTAGGAGTTCCCATTACAAAAGAGCACCGTAGCTAAGGGGGACTAATTTCTGCCTTATCACTTATTGATATGTCATCCATTATATCTCCAAGGTTGCTTTGCACCTGCAGCTATGGAGCTTTACATGTCACTGAACTTGGGGTAGGTCATGAGATACTGGGCGCCTCAAGCAGCTGGCGCAGAAACTCCCTTTAGCCGCATTGTAACAGCAATGTGGTTGCTCTTCTCGGTGCCATGCTGCAGATTTCTGCTACTATGCCAATGTGATGCTGCTGGTCCACCTGTGGATATTCCCAAGATCAGAGCTCCTCAACAAGGTGAGCTTTGGGGGAGAAAAGGGGGAACTGGGGTGGACCCCTGAACAAGGGGAAGTCAAGACAAGCTGGGACGGGCTGGCCTCTGCGCTCAACAGAGGGGAGGAGAGGAATTTAGAAGGCCTCCTTTTAATTAGTAGCTTTCGAGGGGCTATGGTGTAGTTGCCAGTAGGGCCAAATGTCCTGCATGTGCTTTAGGCACTTGGCAGAAAGCAGTAGCAGCAGCCATCTGGGCAATTGAACGTATCAATCAAATTGATTCAAAGATACAAATTGATACAATTGATACAGATTGATACAATTGATACAAATTGAATGTATCAATTAAATTCTCCCTGCAGCAAAAGAACTCTGAAAAGCATCAAAGCATCCAGCGGCAAGCAGTGGTGTTTGGTCCACGTTGTTTTGCGGTGGCACCAACATTGTAGCAACTGTTTATATGAAAGCATCCCCGTGGTTCATGAGAGGTCCGCTTTGTTTCACAGGATGTGCCCTGAGTTTCACCTACAGTAATACCTTGCTTCCAGGAGCAGCAAGGGCAATTAGCCTCCAGTGACCACAAGGAGACTTTTAGAATGTGTTTCAATGATCCGAGGCATCAAAGCCTCCTCAGCACCAGCTCAGAACTGCAGACAACCCGCTTTGCCAACTCTGCTTTCCCACGCCTTTTTCCTTGCTCTCAGCTGCCTCCTGTACCTCCTGCACCCTTTTTCACCCCCTCCGTTCCTCCTCCTCCCCATTGGCACCTACTAACACCCTCCCACAAACAAGCCCCTTTGCCAAACCGTCTCCCTCCCTTCCCCCTTGCTCTCAGCTCCCTCCTCCCCCTGCTGTACCCCTCTTCTCCCTGTGTCCTCCTCCTCCCGCTACTGGGCCCATACTAACACCCTCTTCTCCACCCCCTCCAACCCCTGCTGCTGCTGCTGATATGTTCTCAGGTGACCTTTGCCTATGCCTCTGGCCCATTGACCTGGTCCATCATAGCTTTCAGGAACTCCATGGTGTACCACGATATAGATAAGGTGGGTCAGGACCATGACTGACTCACGAATTGGCGCAAGTGAAGGGGTTATGGGCCCACTGCAACAGCAACCTCCCTTTTCCAAAACAAAATGGCTGCTTTGGTCTCAGTACACTTCAAGATAAGGTTTAGCGAAAGTACTGTAGGCCCTTCAGCTCAAGCTGTCATAGAATCAGCAAGCTGGAACAACAAGCGCAATGCCTTCAAATGCCTAGATTGCCGTGTACAGATGACAACACATGCCTAGGCATGAGATGGTTGTTTAGTTTTTGTGGTTTAAATGGAATGGCAGCACCTGCAGTTTATTGGGAGCTCCAAGCTCTGCTAGGCATTACGGCTGGGTTGTCATAAAGTGGTGTTTGTCTCATTCAGCCTAGACTTCCAATTCTGTGGGAAGCATCTTCAGGTGACACAGATTAAGTCTGCTAGGGGTGCTCCAGCAGCTTCAAGGCATTCCAGGTAAAAGAGGTCCCAGCTAGCAGTTTCTGGAAGCCTCTGCTGCTTTCCGTAGACCCGTACTGCTGCTGTTGGCTGCTGGTGCTGGTTATGGTGGTAGATAAGAACTGCTTGATAGGTAAAAGTTTTTTATGCGTTTTGGAATGGACAAATTTTGGAACTTCGCCCAGCTGCTTTGCAGCAGCACAACATCCTGTAGCTTTTGTTTCGTTTTTATTTTTTCGGTGCTCGTCGGTAGTATATATTTGCCATCTTAGTACTGCTGCGCAGAAACAGCAGCAGCAGCAGGTAAGCTTCAGAAGTGATTCCCAGTGCTTTTTAGCGTGCAAGCAGCAGTAATTACAGTGTCCTTTGCAATCAGAATGGGATGGGTGTACACGGCCAAAGGATGCACCAATGGGTCTGGTGCCATATCGCCCCTGTTTGTTGTGCAGCTCTACTATCAGGAGCCTTTTGTGCTGGCCGTGTTTGGGCGTTGGCATAGCTGGTCTTCTGGCCTTTTTGTGCGACTGATAGCGTTGAAGGCTTGTGTCAGATACCGACATCAGCTTAATGTGCCAAAGGTGCATGTCCTGCCATATCTGATGTTAGTGCTGCTGCTGCTGCTGCTGTTGTTGTGTGCGCAGGTGACATCTGTGTATTTCCATTTGGGCCCTGCATGTGTGGTTTGGACACTCAAGTGGCACCCGGATGGGACCAAATTTGGGCCTGAAGCCAGCGCCTCAGAGGAGGACAAGTGAGCGGGAGGGGGTACCAAACCTCTTCTTATCTTGTCCTGCCTGTAACGTGCACTCATGTCCCTAACAGCTTCTAGCATTTTGTCCTCGCTGCTTCGTCTTTTCGACCTTGTCTCCGTCTGGTATTGCATGTGATTGTCTCCCCTCCCCACCCCAACCTCACGCCTCACCCACACCCTCCATAGTAGGGCACTAGGCGAGAGCCCACTGCAGCTCGGAAGTAGACTCACTGATGTGCCTTGGGCCTTTCGACTAGTTCATCTTAATTTCTTCCTTGCCCCTTCCTCGCCTCTCCTCACAACCCTCCTCTGTCAGCCCCGTCTCCTCTCCTCTGTCTCCTTTCTATAGCACCTAACGACCTTCGGTTCCGCCTGTTTCGTTGCTTCCTCTGTCATGTACTGCCCTAATTATACCCCTCTTCTTCTTCAAATCCCCGCCCACACATCCTCTCCTCCTCCTCTCGCCTTCTTTCCTTTCCCACCCCCCTTCCCTCGCCCCTCTCTCCTTCTCTTCTCTCTCCTTCTTCCCCCATGTCCCCCTGGCCCTTGGCACTCGTCTCTTCATCCCCTCTCCTCCCCTCTCCTCCCTGGGGGACTCCCACCTCCTCCCCTCCTTCCCTAGTATTCCAGCTGCCCTTGCCTTCTCCATTAACAAATTCCTCTTGTCCCCCTTGCCTCTCCGCCTATCCTTCTCCCCTCCCCTCAGACAAGAGTTTATCTCCCATGTTAGATCTTCCCCTCACTCAAGCTCCCGTCCTCTCTACCCCGCCTCCCTGCCACCCCCATCCCACCCCACCCCCTGTCACTCCCTGTTTTTCTTTCACTCACCATTATTACAATGTTACCGATATATGATGTATATTATCGTAATTGAATATTAATGGTATAAAGAGATTTGTTGTCCTTATGTTTCCCCTCCCCGCAGGCTCCTTTGGCAAACGGCAGGTTTCGCAAAGCTCGTCCTCCTCCCCCTCGTCCCCTACATCCTCTGGGCCGTGGCCTACTACCTCAAAATCTTCGTCATCTCTGCTGACCGCATCAAGCAGCGCGGCTACTCCACCTTGTTCTCCTACACCACCACGCGCACTAAGGGGGTTTATGCAGCTATAGCAGCACGAGTGCCAAAACCGCTGCATGCGCCAGTGTACCTCTTCCTGCACATGATGTTCTGCTTGACCACCTTTTCCATTGGGTACCTCTGCTGGCGGTGGTATTGGTTCCACACGGGATTGTTAGCGGCTATGGGGGCGGTGTCAGTGTGGCATGGTGGGAACTACTACTTCACAGTGCTGGCCAGAGGGTGAGCGGCTAAGGGGGGGGGGGGGGGAGGGGGGGAGACACGTGGGGCGGGAAGGGGGGGTGCGGCGGAAGGAGGGGGAGGGGACGGCTGACGGGGGGGCCAGGGATGGGATTGGGGGTGGCATGGTGGGAACTACTACATCACAGTGCAGGCCAGGGGGTGAGCGGGAGGGGGGGAGAAGGGGGAAAGACCAGGAGGGGATGGGGATGGCGGGGAGGGTGGTTGGGGGTGGCGGGGGGGATGGGGGTGGGGGGGGGGGGGCTGCTGCCTGGAGTGAGCGGCCCGGGGGAGAAGGGGGGAAGCCAGGAAAGGGGGGGGGGGGACGGAGGGGGCTGCTGACAGGAGTGAGCTGATGGCGAGATATCGGGGAAAGACAGGGGGGTAGGGTGGGGGGGCAGGGGTGGCAGGGCGGTCGAGAGAGCCTGGGAAACTGAAGTGTAGAAGTAGGGGCAGAGGTAGAATGGAGAAGGGCAAGGGGCCCAGGGGCAAAGCAGAAAGAGGAGGGTGGTTGATGCCAGAGGGGAAACATAACTTGGCTCAAAGTGATTACATGAGTGGGGGCAGATTGGAACTCTTGCTCTTGCATCCAACTTGTTGTTGTTAAAGTCAGTTGCAGCAGCTGCCATGCTCTGCTGCTTCATGCTGTAACACTTCATCCAGTGAATGCATTATGATGATGTGTTCTTGTTGTTGCTTAGCAGACATCAGACCAAAAGGGGGCAGCCAGGTAGTCGTTTGAGGGGCCACTGGGCTGGTGGTTGGAGATAGGCCAGTGCTGCTGATGATGGTGCCTGTGGATTGAAATGGAGGTTTCGTAGTTTATATACATTTCACGATATGCCATAGCAAAAGTGCCATAGGCCCAGCACCATAAGATTCCATTATATACCGCTTCACAACAAATATGCCAAGGGGAGGGGAGTATCTGGTCTGTGACTCTGCGTATTGGTGATGCTCCATGAAACATCTACCTCAGTTGCCTTAGAGGGTCTCACTCTTTTAGCTACTCAGAGACGCAAGAGTGAAGTAAAGAAATGTCTCCTCTCTTTTTCTACACAGAGACCTAACAGCAACCAAGTGAATTCTGTTGGTTGTTGTCTGGCATGTGCAGGAAAGCACCATCATCCAAGCCAGCAGCATCAGGTGGCACCCCCAGGTCATCAACAGCAGGTCCGGCTCCTGCTGGTAGTGAGGCAGTGTCACCGGCCGGAGCCTTCAAGAAGCGTAACTAGGGCAGGACTTTTAGCAGACTGCTCCTGAATTTCAGTCTAGCCTAGGGTGAAGACAAGCCGTATTCTGTTCCACCTTGGGGTGCGGGGCCTATGGCACTTTTTGCTATGGCATATCATGACTTGTAATGTTAGTCTGGGGTGCTGGGTCTTAGTGGTCACGAGGGCGTGGTGCAGTGCATAAATGGCTTCATGGGATGAAGAAGGGGGATAGATGATGCGGAGGCCAAGTGAGAGTTTCTTTATGGCTGTGCCAGTATTTGGATGGATTGAAGTACATGTTGCATGATGAAAAGGCTTTGGCTTTTGCATGTAGAAATGATACAGGTTCACAAGAGCCACTTGGCTGTGTTGGAGCTGTGAGCTCTGTCTGGTTGGGGTGGCGATGAAGTCCTGGAATGGGGTGATGCTCCTTGGGTACATTATTGCAGGCAGAGGGAAGGATATGAGGCAAGAAGTGGGTTCGTGTGGGTCTGAGGCTCTAAGTCAGGCAGTTTGGGAGCCACTAAGATCTCATGACAGGCGTCATTCTAAGCACAGCAACCATCATCATATGGTTATGGTTGATGGGATGCCATGCCCTGTCTATATAAGTATGGCTGACGCCAAAGCTCGGCAAGACAGGTGGCATGGGGGTTGTGGGATTATGCTTGTGGTCGGGGTGAGCGCAATGATTAGTGTCCTTTGCACACCTGCATTTGTGCAGAATGGGTCAGCAGTGTACTTTGAATGAGCGGTTGCGGCACCGTAGATGGGCGTCCATTCATTGAGTGGGATCCTTCAAGCATATGAGCCCGTTGCATGTGTTGCTGAGAAGGTACATGCGTGCATGCAGTTTGCATCTCATCCACTGTATGTCCGCCAGCAACCCCCCCATGACTCGGTGAGTCCCGTAATTTGGGCATCAAAGTTGTTACAAGGTTGCATCAATGCCATCTTTTGTGATTAAGGGGCCCAGCTCTCTGGCAATTTGCGTTGTGTGTTTGAACGTGCGGCCAGGTCAAGGTGCAAGCCTGGTAAGTAAACAGTGTGCTGCTTGTGAAGCTCTGGCAGTTGTTCTGCCATTGACAGTTGATGGATGGTAGTGTACTGTTGGCTCCACTCTCACAGCGCGTATACAGTCTTGTGGTTGGTGCTGTGCCTTTTCTGCATGGTGTGGTGAGGATGAGTATCATGTGTTGTTTGAATGTCCTGCGTATCACCGCACCAGGTTGAAGTATGAGAATGCTTCGATCTCCAAATTTGGTGGAGTGTCACGGGTTGCTGGGTCAATGAAGTTTCCTGGGAAGGTTAGTGCCTTTATGGATCAGGAGCCAAGAAAGATCGGCTGCCTTTGTTTCAGAGTGCTTGGACTATAGGCGTTTTGAGGCACCGGACCTGCATCCATATGTGACAACTGAGACGCTTTAGGAGTTAGGTCTGGTTGAGTACAAGGTTGATACATTTTCGTCTGATTATGATGACTTTGTTGATGAGGTTTGGTATTGAGTAGTTAGATGCCCATGGAGCCTAGTTTGGCTCCGTAACGGGCGCCCCCGGTGTGTGGCCAACTTGTAATCTGTAATCTGTGGTGAGGTGGTTCTTGTGTGGTGGGTACAGTGGGGGTTGCACCGTGTTCACACATCCGATGACTGTGTTTGTGGTTCGCATTCGACTGTGGCATGGCCATGGCCAATGCCAATTCTCTCTCTCTCTTGACTGTGTATCTCTTGACTTGCTTTATATCCACTATCCGGTACGTCACGTGAATGAAACTGTTTCACACAATGTATGTAGTACTAACTGGTAACATCCAATTGTGCAACCACTTCCATTACTCAATCGCACGTGGGGCTTTGTCTCCACATTCAGCGGCCAAGGCGCCGCGGCAGGTATGTATATAGTCCCGTACTACATACTGCCCGCAACTACTTAAAGGGCCATCACATCCGTACTGATAAAGGACCAGCTGAGTACTCGCTCCATTTGTATTTCCACCCTAGTGTAAGCATGAGTGGCAGCAGCCAAGTAGCATGATGCTACACAAATCTTCACCACCTCAATGGCCACCACGCACCCCTTAAAGCTCTCTTCCCTACCTGCTGGTGGCAAACAGACAAACATCACAGGTCTGGCTGTCAACATTCAGCAACTCTACGCAAGATGAACTCACATGCACCTGGTGTGTATCCAGAAAACTGGGTACGCTTCATACACTTCTTATAGAAACCCAATAGGCTGAGGACACAAGCTGTCCTACATGGACAACACAGTATCAATTTACATACCCTGACTCTTACACCGACCGTGCAATGACCTCTATCTTCTGGCGCGTCCTGGCAAGACTGATTCATTGAAAGCATCAAGAAAAGGTATCAGACTAGCCAACACGCCAGCATCTCAGTAACACCGTCAAACAGTGCACACACAACAAGATTCTGCTCTATGTCAAGTAAGGAAGCCGGGTAGCATGGAAAGCAACAAACACACTCCTACTCTCATACTGCAACTAGAGCACATACAAACCATAATCTACATATCTACACAGTCACAAGTAAGACTCGCAACGCAAATTGCTGCCCGCACAAAACATTCCTAATTGTGCCCACCATGAAATTGCACAGCATGGTTGGACAATGCTGGCATGCATGATCAGAGTTGACATACTTTTGACTGGCTACTAGTACATGAGCTTGAACTTGTAAATACATGCTTCCTACTCTCATGGGCAAAAACACCAGACCCAGACAATCTTGTGCCTGAGGCCTCGGAGACCAGCGGCTTTGTCCAATGCTGTAACATGGCATAGTTTCAGAGCTTTGCTGCACCCTTCCTGAAGTGGCAGTGCCTAACGCCAGACCTTAGCTGCTGGCATAGCCCACTGTCATATAGCTCAGACCATGACAAACCAAAGGAACAGCATAGGGTTCTATCCCTAGAAACATAATATTCTTAAAAAATCCAGAAAGCTGTGAAAGAAACAATATATACACATGTGTACAAAGTAGACTATCCTAATTGATCTTTGTGATCTCGGCCCAACCCCACTATCTGAGCACATGCTTTGCTGCTGGCTTAGCACACGCAGCCAAGCAGCTGGGACCCTTGGAACTGCCTCCCCTCAAGCATTGATAGGGGGCTTTGATGCTGAGGTTGACCAGCAGGCACAAGCGCTTTCATGTATCGCATCCACGGTCCTGTAGCCACTTCGCAATGCTGTCCCGCACAGCCAGGTTGGGGTAGACGTCATCCATGAGAAGGGGTAGGTTAGATGCTGGGTCACTGCCATGGTGCTGCACCCACTGCTCTAA
Source organism: Pseudopediastrum boryanum (assembly GCA_963556185.1). NCBI lineage: Eukaryota > Viridiplantae > Chlorophyta > Chlorophyceae > Sphaeropleales > Hydrodictyaceae > Pseudopediastrum > Pseudopediastrum boryanum. Next base: position 4,482,735 of record OY744509.1, on the reverse strand, counting down.
AGACGCTCTGCACAGCACAAACAAGCAATGAATCATTGCTAGACTTGCTGACAGGACCCACCGGAGTGTGTGCAGCCTTGATGTTTACACGATATGTTAGCTGTAGTGTTTCGAAGGGTAAAATAAGTTGTGGCATGATCCAAGCCAGCATACACATAGCACTACATGGATGTTAGTAACATAGAGCCAAGCACTGTAGTTTGTGTCCTTTTGCCCTGCTTACACGATAGACCAACAAAGATGCGGCAGCTTCTGCAGCCGAGGCCAGATAAAATAGTCATTGCAGACCTCTCCCCATTTCCCACTCTCCCAGCCAAACAGCTGTGTTGTGTTCTCCGTTGATGCCTGACAATGTATCAAGCACAAGGAAGGAGGTAACCCTGCTCGGCCCCTCTGACAGCTTCTACTATCTTGCCCTCCTCCCTGTAAAGCTCACCTATCATATGTGACACCTGATGGTGCAATGACAGGATCTGTGATCAGGTCCAAGCTGACGGGGCACAGGAACTCCTGTGGTGCTGCTGCTACCAGTGCTGCATGCAGCTCCTCCTGCTGCAGCTCCTGCGCCTGCAGGGCAGGCAGCTTGCAGCCACCTGGATAGCTGCAGGGCCTTCGCAAGCTGCTCTTGGTTAGGTAAAGAGGTGTGCAAGGAGCCAGACCCTGCACCATGCAGCAGAAAGATGGTTCATCATCGGACGTGCAGTAACATGGGCCACCAGATTAGGCTCTGAACATCATCAGAGGCAGAATGTTTGTGTTCAGGCAGCAGAGGCCAGCAATGACATGGGGCTCCCCTCTCATGCCCTGGGGGGCCAAGCTGGAGCGATATCACATTGTATCATACAGCCAAGATCATTTTCATCAAGATGCATGATTCTGCAGGGCTCTTGGAAAAGCTGAGACCACCCCCTGGGTGTACCATGCGACGGGAGATGTTAACAGCATCTGATCCTGAGAGAAGCACGATGAGGACACAAACATACCTGCAGTCTTATGTAGACACCATTTCATACTGCACTTATGCAGTGCCTGCTTTTCATGGACTTCAACCAGACATGTCTGCCTCTCCAGGTGCTAGATTAACCACCTGTGGCCCTCACCTTGTCAAGGAGCAGCTGGGGCTCATCATCCAGGTCGCACAGATTATCACCAAACGTGCTGTTTGATCTGCTCTGGGTACCAGAATGAATCTCCTTTACGACGGCTGCTGTGTAGCGTGCTAGAACTGCATTTGAGTCTGAGTCGTAGCCCTGGGTAATGGAGAGTGTGGCGAGGTCTGCCGTGGTGAAACCAGTCAGGTCCTTTGGCCCCTGCAAGGTGTGTCGAATAAGCCCCATGACCTATGCACAGCCATCTCGAGCACTGAATCATTGCAAGGGGAATACTTTACATACCTCTCCATCATTGCTGGTCAGCTGCCTCTTTAAGAACTCCTGCAGCACCTGTAGGCAAACAGGTCATGTCAGTTGGTTCCCACACAGTTTTCACATATGAGGGACTCCCTCGCACCATTGTCTGCCGTGTCAAAGCCTGGTTCTGAGCTTGCAAAGATCGCAAGTTGCTGCAGTGTTGGACCTCCTGCTGTCGTAGTTGTTGCAAGGTCTGCAGCTGCAGAGAGGCTTGGCGCTTGTTGCACTGCAGCGCATCTTCTAGGGCCCTCGTCTGAAATTTGAGCATATCTCAGTGATAGACAGTATCAATTAGGTGCACAGGCCACAAACCAGCTTACTTTTGCGCTCCATGCTGGCTCAATGCCAACGAACAGCAGAATCTCAGTCGCCACGTTGACTGTGGTATCTACCCAGGCAAGCAGAACAGTTCCCCAAAGTTTGTAAGCCAATTGTGCAGTCGAGAGAATTAAGCTTGCCATTCGTGAAGTGGTCAGCTGACAATGTCACGTAAGCCGCTCGGACAGTCCCAACGTGCCCTTCCCAATCGCAGATTATTCGGCTGCAACATGGACATCATAGCGACTACCAAAGGCACAGAGCACGAGCTCGCAGGCATTATCTGAACGTCCTCTTATTGTGGCTTGCCGTCTCAGTCTGAGTCAGTTGCGCGGGCATTTGAAGCGGCCTCGAAGGATCCTCCGCATTTCTGGCCGTGGCTGAATACTGCCGTGTTTGGTAACGGCCATTGAGGGGCCCTGGCATACATTCACAATGCTGTGCTTCAAAACTTTTGAGAATAGCATTGACGCCTGTACAAAATCGGGGCACCAGCATCATTGCATTCTGCCCAGCCACCTGTGCCGACAACCGAGGGGCGAGGGAGCATATGGCAGGCACTGTGATGGATATGACCTCATGGATATGCCTTTGTGAAGCATCGCGCTCTGTTGTCTGACGTTTACACCAGAGGGGCACCTGTCGAACCAGCTAAGGGGCCGTTGTGGTGAACTTGAGACTCTCGCTAACTGCAGCAGCCCCACATGTGTAAAGGTTGCCCAAAAACTCAAAACCTAGCTTGGTGTCGTTACTGCTCTCTCCCTGCAGTTCTCAATTCCTTGCTGCCATGGCTGCTGCCACATCTAGGCTGTCCTTGCTCCTCTTGTAATGGGCACTGACCACCATGCCATCCAGGGCGCGCGTAGCAAGGTCCAGGTGCTGCCTCTGCGCTTTGCACTGTGCGTCCGTGACAGAGGCACTTGCCTGGCTGCTCAGCACATGAGAACTTGTGTCCATCCATCCTAGCAAATGACAAAGCAGCAGCAGGAGCAAGCAAGCAACAAGCTGATTATGGCCAGGTCATGGGGCCTGAATGGCTACTGAGCTGCACTATGATAGATCTCATGCAAGCAAGGGCAGGAAGATGAGCAGCAGCATTGTGGTATTGTATCATACCCGGAGGAGTACCTCACGCTGGGTCCACTTCCAGTTCCACTAACCCAAATGCTCTATGACCTGCTACCTGTCCCCATATTTTAAACGCCATTGTACCATGATAAGCTGCACATGAATCCGCACCAGCTTTTATCCTGGTGTTCTTGCTATACAACTGTGAATCACTCTATAAGACCACATGCCCTTGAAATATCCCATGGCGTATTCCTGACCTGACAGAACATTGCTGACATCCTGGCATCTCTGAGCCTGCTTGGACACGAGCTGCTTCTGCTGCTCTAACTGCCGTTGCTCTTGGTGCAGTGCCGACATCCCCTTCTTCCGATGCAGAGCTGCCGCCCTCTTGCTATGCTGGTACTTGCTTACTGCAGCAGCTGCTTCATTCAGGCACTGTCTTGCAACCGCTTTAGCACTGCTACCGCTGCTGCTGGTCCCATCCCCATCTCCCACTTTCGCACCCAGTAATTCTGCATCAACACTGTCCGCTCCCATGCTGCCTTCCCCTGATGCAACAGGCACTCCCTGAGCTTTAGTGGCCAAAGGGCCAACCAGGCGCTGCTGCCACTTGCTTGGAGGCTGCAGCCCTTTTTGCGCCATGAAGTGTGATGTCAAAGGCCCAGGCTTGCCACATATCAGGTCAGACATGGCCTGCTGCTGCTGGTGGTGGATGCGGCGACCTCGCGTTGCCATGACAACTGCATCTGGCTCTGCATTGTCATCACCACTTGCGGCCACTGCTGCTGCTGTTGCTGCTGCTGTTACCGACAGAGATCCTATGGAGGCAGCGTCTTTAGGAAGCACACCTGGCATATCAAGAGATCATGGGTATATTGGAGCAAAACTCACAAGCAAGATTAACGCTTGCTCATACAGCTTGTGACGCCATGTCTTGCACATCCATGCTAGGTCACTGATTGGATTGCAGATAGAATGCAAGGAGCACCTCAGAAGACAAGAGGGCTGCCGACATGACTAAGATAAGAGGTCTGCTGGGTGAAGCGGATTTGGCTACTTTTTGGTGCCAATACAATTGAGATGCACCAATGCGTCACCTGTTGCCCACAGACGTAGCTGGTTGTGCACAGTGTTGCACAAAGTCTTGTCTATCAGCGTTGCGCAGTTGGCAAATGCAGCCCTGCAGCAACAATCCCCATAGAGAGGTCAAGCCACAGCTGTCCCTAGCAGTGTGCTCATGAGGTGACCGGACTAGGGCACATGCAAGTACTGCACTAGAGCAACACACATGTCTATAGGTACAAAGCGATGCAGAGAAGTACCCTCTGCAAAGCACCAAGCACTACACAATAGTGAAGTGCCCAGTCGAGCTGTTGCTGCATTTCCGATGTCAGCATGAGTCACAACATGTTAATTGCAAAAGTAGTAGCAGCAGCACCTCTTACCGCAGCAGGTTACAGGCAGCCTCTGCCACTGCCAGCAACATAAGGCTGTAGTACTGGTCCCTGGATGCAACAGAGGTTGACAACACCATCCCAACATGCAGCTTGGACATCCGTTGGAAGACTGCCTCCTGCAAAATGCCATGCCGTAAAGGCCACTCACTAATTTGTGGTAAAGGTGCTGCCACAAGCTGGTCCAAGACCTTCCTTGAGCAGACTAAATGCTTGAAGGCCCGTGCGTGCTTCTACGCTTGCTGCTAAGGTATAGAAAGGACAGAAACACCATGGGCTCTGGAATCAGTGATCAAATTCGATTTGTCTCCTAGATGCTTCACGGCACTCACCTGCAGAGGTTGGCTGAAATGGTGTTCTGGCTGGAAGACTGCCGCACAGGTGTGCCATGCCATGTCCACCACCAAGCTCACATGGCCAGGCTGCATCATCCAGCTACGCCAGGAATCCCTGCAAGAGCATGGTAACGACCCGTGGGGCCCTCTGAAGCTGCACGTGCAGGTTTACCAGCTCCTGAGCAATGGCCTTCAGCCCTGGTAGACGAGCTGCTATATACATCTTCAGTGCATGTGCAGTCTTGGCTATGGCCATACCAAACTGCATGGTGAAGTGCGGCACATGGACTTCTGGAATTTTTGCTAGTTTTCATAGGTCAGGACAACTTAGCACTGGTCCCAGTGCGGCATGAAACTTGAAACACACACAATGCTTTGGCTGATCACCTATGTTGCAGCTCTGCTACGCAAAATATTATCACTTGTTACCGCAGCTCCAGGCAGCCAAGAATATTAATGCCGTCCAAAGATGCAGACCACTACTGCTGCACCCCCTGCTTCCTGAGGTAGATTTGTTGATGGTATTACTGTGCTGGGCTTACTGTGCTTCCTGCCTTAGACAGACCGCCATATTTCCAGTTCACCTTGATGCTGCATCACGCATCTTCAACTTGCCAATCTTGTCCACTGCAGCCTGCAAAGCATCATGTTCACTGGCATGTAGGAACACAGGCAGAGGACCTGCAGGGTGTAGTACAAGATTATTGAGCCAGGCAACCAGCTAATTGTATGTGAGGTCCCAACTGATACCTTACCTAACCTGTACCCCAACTGGTACACAACAAGGACAAATGCAGACCATTTCATATGCACCTTCCTGCTAGCATGAGCTTAAGGGTAAGTACTGGTGTCCGTCTTTATCATTCTCTGCTCCCTTCAATGTGCACACACACCTTGGTTGGGATCTGGCAGCTGCACAGTCATAGGTGAGGGACCAGATGCACCTGGGGATCAGCTTGCTGTATTAAATACCGCATGTAACTGGACAGAAGTAGTGAGTGACACAACTGTCAAGGAGCTCCCATTTGGAGCTCCCATTTGAAGCCATATCACCTGACCTATCCAGGAGGGTGCCATCTGGTAGTGGTCTTGCTGGAGAGGCTCTCCCCTCAAGGCTGCTGACATGACGATCGCTTGGCATGTCTATGCCCACCATGCCCTGTGGGAGAAGCATTCAGTCTCGTCATACAAAAAGTAATAGATGTGGCCATCGCAATTTATTGTGGTGCCGATCTATACTTAGGCAATGACTCTAGCAAAGGGTCAGGTCTGCAGATAATTACATAGTATAGACGGCTTGAAGGCATGAAGTGCCAGGCAGCACAAAATGATGTATTACCTCTAACCTGCCAGCGAGCTCATCAAGCCTCTCCAGCAGACGATCTACCTGGACATTCCCCTTGAACTCTTGCAGAAGCTCATACACAGTTTGGCCCATCTATACAACCACGAAGGGCCACGCCGGCTGTCAGACTACGGAAGGTTACCAACCCTACGGGTTCCGTACAGCTACCGCATGTGCTTTGAGCGCCCACAGGAGTCAATTAGTCTAAGCGTGGAAACCATGCGCAGCATGAAGCCTCCCTGAACTTAATGGCAGACAACATTTATATCAAGCTCTTAGACCCGAAACATAGCCATCATCTTGCTTGATAAACAGCTGGATCCAAGTTAACGCTGCTATTTCGTCGAAATGAATGAACAAGTACCACCCTGGTCCAACGCTAGTGACAGCGGTACTGCCCTCAAAGCAAAGTGATGCGGGCAAGAGTGCTGCTGAAAGGTCCCATGCGAAGACGACAGCTGTACGTTATCAGGCGTTAGTATCTATTCTATCCTGAGTCGCCATCCAGGCATGCCCCCAAACACGGCATGTCCAAGGCTGGCCCTGTTGGTTGCTTGCTTGTGGCCAAATGGTTGCTTACGGTTTCATCCAATCGCTACCTGCAAATTTCTTCACAGAAGCTAGGACTCTAGGCCAAGGGTCACAGCAAGCACCTGAACCAGCTCCTGAGCAGGTAGAAGCAGATGCTCATAGCACAACCGCAGCCTCAGCCCAATGGAGCGAAACAGGCGCCACATGCATAGCCTGCGGTATTGGTATAAGCAGCACAGGATTTTCTTCTGCGGCTGAGCAGCGGCAGCACTTCAAGACAGATTGGCACCGGTACAACGTCAGGCGCAGGGTGGAAAAGAAATCACCACTGGCCGAGGCAGAGTTTGAGCGGATCATTGAGGAGCAATCCGAGGTGAGCACATTGGTCGACCCTCAGGTGCCTTGTCAGCAGCGTCAGAACATGTAACACGAGCATTCATGCACTGCTCATGCATGGTTGCAGTCAGGTCCATGGCATTGCTTACATGCTGACAAACAGCATTTAGATGGCCTGTATCTTCGTTTGTTTAGTAAGTGCTCCCGCTCCAGGTATCGAGCATATCAGGCTCAGAATCGTCTTCTTCAGAGTCTGAAGACGAAGATGAGGAGGAGCAGCATCATGTGCACAGGCAACGAGGGGGCAAGGCCACCACATCTGGAAGGGGTCCACAAGCAGTCTTCCAGACCAAAGGTGAGCATCACATGAACCTGATCTCATATGATGAAGAGCCCATGGCATTGCCTGCTACGTATGAAGCAGATTCCTGTACTGCAGTGACTGCCGTCCTGCCATCTGATGGGACTAGTGGTATGACATTACATTTTGCTGTAAGGTGCCGTTTGTGGACCATACAAGACATAAACATGCTTCTAGCATGAAGCTTACCTATGCACACCCATCTCGTCTGAGCAAGAACTCTTCTTGTGGACGTCTTTAGTGGACGCATAATCAACTGACAGCTATGCGACCCCCTGCTGTTCTTTGCCATGTATGTAGACGGCAGGCATTTTGCTGTATGGCGCTGCTTGCTGGTACCTGAGCACGTGAAGGACCTACCCCAGCCTGAGCAGCAGCTGGCCACCTTGCAGCACCTGCGCCAAGCACCTGGCATGTGGGCCCTTTTCATGCTCAAGGGTGGCCATTTTGCAGCAGCAGTGTTCAGACTGAGAGGGGATGCAGGAGCAAGTAGCAGCAAGGGGCATGCACAAGAGCCCTGGGAGATTGTAGTACATAAGACATTCCACAGATACGTGGTTAGGTGAGCAGCGATTGACTACTTGAAGCAGTAGGAGATTGCAATGAGGACAAATCCTTTGGCCTTTGTGGATTTCTGTTTGTCTCTGGTTGACACATTTACTGAGAAGCTGTTGAGCAAATTGAAGCAGAAAGAGGATGTAGTGAGGCCACTTCTGTAGGGCTTTGCACATTTTCTGTGTTTGACACAATGTGTGTGATTTCTTCAAAAGCACGTGCGGTTTACTGTCTGTCACCATGCTGGGTTGGTCCCTTCCAGCACATTGTTTGTACCTGGAGCTTGTGAGCTTTATTTAGCTACATCACTAACTTCTCTCGTCCTCATCTGCTTTGTTTCCAATTGGATCACTACGTGCAGGGTCTCTTAACCAGGGTTGCAACTCTTTGGCTTAGCAACTCTGGGATCATCATATACTGTTATGTGTTGCCTTGCTTTGACTGACGTGAACAGGGCAAAGGCGGGAGGCAAGCAGTCCAGTAAGGATGCCAGCGGCAAGTACGCTCGCTCAGCTGGCTCCAGGCTTCGTCGCTACAATGAAGCTGCATTGGAAAAAGACATCATGCAGCTGCTGCAGGAATGGGCGGCGCACCTTGCAGCTGCTCAGTACATCTTCCTGCATGCCCCAGGCAGCAACAGCAGGGTGTTAGTCAACAGCAAAGAAGCAAGCAGAGCAGCAGCAGTAACAGGCAGGGGGCTGCAGGGGCACCTGTTGGACCCGCTAGATCAGAGACTGCGCTTTGTGCCCTTCATGACTAAGAGGCCTACGTTCTCGGAGCTGAGGAGGGTGTTCCTGCTGCTTGGGTCGGTTATGGAGGCACAGGTAGAAGATGCTCTGGGGCAAGCAGCGGAGGGGTCTGCAGCTGCGAAGGCAGAGGCGCAGGAGCAGCAGCTGCAGCAGGGGGCAAATAAAAGCAGTAGCTCAAGCCCAACCAAGGAGCCGGTACCAGCGTCTTCTGGAGCAGCAGCAGGAGCAGCGGATGCCTTGGATAGAGAAGCTGAGGATTACCTGGCTGGTCTACCTGGAGGGCCAAGTAGCGGCAGCAAAAGCAAAAAGCAGGTGAGTGCGGTAAATGGATAACTGTAGGTGCAGGCGAGTAGAGAAATTTCAGACGTTCTCAACTGCAGCTACAGCGTTGGTCTCGCTGCTTAATTACAAATTTGGATAGTGTCATAGTTTCAAGATGTTTGAGGCAGTTCTACATCATTAGGGGAACTATGAGGGTGCTACAGGTCTGACATTGCTCGCGTGGGTGTCGGGGTTACTTGCTGGAGAGTGAACGAATTGCAACCTTCTCTCCAGAGTTGGTCATGTCCTGGATTTGAGTGATGTGTTGCTGAGCACATGTGCATTGCAGGCTTCTGATTGCAGTGTAATCCTTCATGTAATTGACCTGTTACCTTTGTTCCTGTAAGGCCCAAAAAACCCTTCTTTATCATATGTTCCTTGTGTGCGCATAAGTGCTAAATATTACGTATGTCACTGCATATATGGCTTCCCGTAATGCTATTACTGCTTCTCCACCATGTTAGGACCTTCCTCCTCTCATCAAAGCAGTCAAAGCTGGAGATGCAGAACGAGTGGCTCGGCTCTTGTCCAGTGGGCACGACCCTACAGTGGAAGATCCTCATGGGGTCACTGCATATCGACTGGCAGCTGACAGGGAAGTGAGGAATGCCTTCAGGAGAGCTATGGCTCAGGAGCCTGACAAGTGGGACTGGGCGGCAGCAGGGGTACCTAGTGGCCTGACGGAAGAGATGGAGGAGGCACAGCATAGCAAGAAGGTACGGAGGACATGCTGCAGGCTGGAGCAAGTGGGCTAGGGCAAGGATAAAGGGTGGCTGAGGTAGAGGGGACGATGGGGCAGCTTTTAGGGCTTAACATCCTGAGAGTGTGCGGTGGGACGAGTACGAGCAGTACAACGTGTTCTGACTGGTGGAAGGTAATTGGAGAGACTTTGCTACAGAAGCAGCAACAAGGCACGACACATGTAAATGTTGCAATGCTCTAGGGGACCTTACCCGTGTTCTTCTGCTCTGGCCTTGCCTCTTGTTGTCTGTTACTTGTAGAGGCCTGACTCGGATCCCCCAGGTCGGTGATGCTATGTTCCCCTCTTTCCTCTGACAGGCTGACAAGCGTGCAAAGCAGCGAGCCAAGGAAAAGGAGCGCAAAGCTGAAGCGGAAGCAGCCAAGGCGGCAGCTGCTGCAGCAGAGATGGTGTCACTGGAAGATGAGATTGCAAGAGCAGCAGCTGCTGCAGCAGCACTTAGCATCAGGTGCGAAGCATAACCGGACATTGTGCAAGCATGAAGCTAGAGCCTGAAGGAGATGCTCTGCTGGATGCTTTAAGCTCGGCACAAGTGCGAACCTTGTGTTCTGGTTCCTTGGTGTGACCCTGGAACCTGCTCCTTGCATAAAGGGATGTGTGTGTAGTCCATGGCTGGCAGGCATGTTGTCAACATGTACAGGTCACAGGCAATAATGATTGGATGAGCCTTTCAAGTTACCTCCCTTCACATGGTGTGGACGGATTAGCTGTGTGACAGGTTGCCGATTACGACCCATGCAGAGCTTCCTGCCGATGTATCGTGTACCATTTCTGTTTGGGCTTCATGACTGACTGTAATCCTACTGCTTTATATACAGGGGCCAAGCCACTCGCAACCAGGCGGCTGCCAGCAGTAGTAGCAGCCGGAGCCGTCAGGTGGGTGGGGCCCCCACCACAGCTGGTGGCAGCAGCGGCAGCAGCAAAGCCAAGGGGAAGAAAGGCAGCAACCAGGCAGCAGCAGCAGCAGCAGCATCTCGACCGCCCACTGCGGAGGAGGTTGCACAGCGGAGGGAGCAGATGGCAGCAGCAGCAGAGGCCCGCATGAAAGCGCTGCAGGCAGCGCAGCAGCAACAACAGCTCTGGTTAGTGCTGACAAAGTCTTGGCATACCAGTACATGCATGAATGCACACTCAAGACATTTTGCACACTTAAGACAGCTTCCATAAAGTCAGTGCTTTGCCAGCTGCTGTATTTTAATAATTGTGCTTTCGTGTAGCTCACTGTCTATCTGATGCGGTTCGGGACCTGTTTTTGTCAAGCTTTTTTTTTGCTGTCACTCCTTTGGTCAACTTACGTTGGCAGATGCCATCTGCTGTGCCTCAAACTGATCTCACAGTGCAAGGGTGCCACTGGCTGTTTATTTGAAGCTGCCACGTAAGGAACAAGTGGAACAGTAGCCTTTTACTTGTTCTCGAAGTTGGCCTGCTGGCTAAGGTGGGAGGGGTTCAGCCCCCCAACTTGTATGTATTGTAGTATTCCTGCTTTTACTCCTTGCTCTCCATAAAGCAGCAAAATAGTTGTCAGGTCTGCTCATTGTCTCAGCCTCGGTACAATTTCGCAGCCCTCTGGATCTCTATCTTTTGCAATTAATCAGACCACCCCACAAACTAAGAAACTGGTTGGAGTCATACTTGGGTGCTGCAAGGCCCAGAGGGCTGTGCAGTGGTCTCTCTTGTTAAAGCAGCAAACTAGTTGGAGTCATGTGACACGTGCTGCATGGCTGCACAGCTGTGCTGTGATCTCCCCAGATGTTAAGCGCATTGCACAGTGGAATTAGAAGCCCTGTCATGTGTGTAATGAATTGACTCTGATTTGTCTATGTGTGCAGGTGATTGTAAAGCCTCGAAGGAAAACGGGAGCAGACAATCAAACTCCGGGTGGTCCTCAGCATGATGAGCGGGATGACCATGAGAAGCCAGCAAAGAAAGTGCAGCAGCTCTTGACATGGGCAGCATTTGGAGTGGCTGCTTTGGTCATTGCAACCAAGGGCAAGTCTGTGCAGCGGCCAAAGTAGGGGACGAGAAGTAAACTACTGCTGGGTTGAGTTGCTGCTATTTCGAATCACAATGTTCTGGTAGGATTGTGCATGGGCCAGGCTTGTATGCATGACAGACTGGTTCGATGTTAAGCACTGGCACAACCTGCTGTATGTGAGTAGCTGTGTCTCGCGTCAGTTAAGTTGGCAGCTGTTGGGTTTTGTGTACTCAGCCTACAAGCTGCTGCATCATGCATTACTCAACACAGGCTCCTGAACAAGTAGGGTAGTCTAGTGAACAGTCAGTACCAGTCTGCGATTTACCATGCAATGTGCGATCTACCGACCTACTACCTCCATATATGCAGTACTGGTGTTACACCTGCTAGTGTTTGGAGCTGTGCAAACTGCGGGCAACTGCGCAAACATTGCAAGTCCTCCTCGTGGGTATGATCTCGCACCCTCGCGGGTATTGATGCTCGCACCCCCGAGGGGCCCCCCCACTTCGGGGACCAAGCATCGGCCCGGTGAAAGAAGTCTAGCACGGATATCGTCTCCATAGTTCCTGGAAAGGGGTAATTTCACCAGAATCATACCAAATATACGAGGCCTGTGGTCACAGAGATACCAGCAGGCGCGGCCCTTGGCTGTTGTCGGCCTCGGCAGAGCGTGCCCGGTCCACTCTTTGGGCTGGTGAACAACTGACATGAGTTGGAGCTGGGACATCAAACCGTGTTCAAAGTTGAGGAACAGTCTATGGGACAGGCGCGCTTCCAGCCTCCTCTGCTAGTCACATGTGCCTTTCTAGTGACGTGGGCCATCGGGTTGGGCCGCACCCGCAAGCTGAATACGTAAGTAGAGAAGGGAGCCACTATACAAGGGCCAATCCTGCCCTTCAGTATATAGCCAAAAAAACCATCTTAATCACAGCACAGCTGTACAACTGTCCTGGCCGTGTGGCGACACGATGCCTCCATGCACTGGGCCAGATACATGGAAAAACATATGAGCCGCTAACATGAAGTAAAGCGGCCAGTACCACTCCCCTTATTACCGTTCTAAGTTCCCAAGCATAGGCAAGTGACGATGGAGTGACACCTGGTTACACCGGTAGGACCCCAAAATGGCTTTCTACGACGGTACACAGCACATGGAGGCGCAAGATTATATTCGTGGGTGCCTGTAATGTATATGTGCGTTCTGGCGCTGCGAGGAACTCCGCGTACCTCCAGCAGACTACGTTTGAGGGCTTCATCGTCGGTCGCAGCTGCCGTCAGCGGCAACCTTACTTCTCAGCAGAGACGGGGTCTAAAGGCAAATGGTGGACTCGCCTACAATTTGTTGACCTTGCTGATGATTTCTATGAATTGGGATACTGCAATAGCGCGCAAGTAAATGGACCGGTGTGCTCGCGGCCTCCAGGCGTTCCAGTAGTCTGCGCTCAGCCATATCAGCGAGTACATGCCATCGTTTGTGTGCAACATCATATGCATAGTCTACCAAGCTGGCTACTGCCACAAAGCAGCTGTGCCAAGCTCGTACAACACCACTGTTCTAAGCAGATCGGCCGGTTGCCTTGCCTGCTACAATGCACAGCTCGAGCCTTGTTTGCACCACCAGTACAACTCATATACCTCTCAAGCAGGAAGAAGCTGCATGGCCGAGTAAGCATAAGGCCACCACGGTCTGTGTCATCGAGCTCTGGCAGTGGACTGAGTTTAGACTGAGTCACATTGAATGTTAGTAGCCGATTGCTACAACAGCAGCAGACTGACAATGGCAGCTAATGGACCAACAGAAACAATGACCGCCGTACCACTGCTTACCAGAAACACTGCAGGCCAGGCTCATATGCTGTCCCGTAGTCCTGGATGGACTGAGCAGCCCTACCAGTATGAGCCTTCATTGGCTCCCATGGGATGCCCTTTCGGGCTAGCTGGCAATCTGGTAGATTGAGTGTCACAATAAGACCAAAATCGACTAGCTGAACGGCAGCCGTCTGCACAGGATGCGGTCGACGCACACATTCACATATTGCTGGTCTCTGGCTCCATTCAGTTCTGCATAATGTGGCCACGGCTGGAGAGCTGCTCAGTGCAATGCCACACTTAAACAAACAAACAATGCCACACTTAAGTACAACTATTTCGCGCTAAAGGCAATCATCGTACAACAACTGACCGCGGCTAGTTGCTTTATACACCAACAGTAAGAACGGCTACACCAAATGGTTCCATATGCCTTCACTTAACAGCATCTTAGAACCGCAATATGCACATGAAGCAGTGCTCACAAAAACTTGTATATACTCGTCCACTGTCACCCACACACCAGCACAAACACTGCAAACGTTGCCATACAATTACGACCTGCAGTTGCAGCATCTCTCTTTGCACCTCCTGAGGCAAAAGCAGTCACACAAATCACACCACAGTAGCTGCATGCTGCAGGTCGATTTCTACAGACAAACAGACTTGACAGACATGTACCATGAGCTTAAATGCCAAAAAGTCTGTCTGTCTGGCAAGACA
>OY744509.1:4334548-4468483 GCA_963556185.1 Pseudopediastrum boryanum | reverse complement strand
GCCCCCCCTCCCCACCAGCCCCCCCCCCCTCCCCACCACCACCCCCCCTCCCCACCAGCCCCTCCTCCCCCCCCCCCCCCGTCCAGAAGCTCACCATGCAGCACCAGCCTTGCCTCCATGGGGTCCTGTGTCCCCGCCACTGGCCTCACCCCATGCGGAAACCTCGGATCAAACAACGTGAGCTGATTAAACCTCGGCTCCACCAGCGTCACCAAATCCCCCATCTCTAAACCCTTGCTGGGATCAAACCCCTGCCAGAAGTTCAGCACCTGGGGCTTCAAAATCATGGTCTCACCCCCCGTGAACTTCCTGGTGTCCCAGTGAGTGAGTGACAGCACGAATGCGTACGGGCCGTGGTAGGAATCACAGTGAAGCTCCTGACAGCAGCCGTTGATGTAGTAACTCATCCATATGGGGGTGATAGCACGGCAGCCGAGGTGGGATTCACCATAGGCTAAAAGCTCATCCACTAGCTGGTCGTAGAGCTTTTGAGGGAAGTATGCTTGGGCCTGTGACAAAGGGAGCAATGAAACCGACATGCTTTCAGCATGGGATAACCTTAGCACAGTTACTATATCTAAGGCTAGGATTATGATACATTTGTCTTTTATCCTGACAGCACAACATAGGTAGTTTGCTGTAATGTGTGGCATGCTGCTGACTCAGCTGTCTTCAAGAACCTGATGTGGGTCCTAGGTTAAGGACTTAACCTTAGGCAACCTTAACTTTAATGACTAAGGTTAAGTCCAGCACTGGCGCTTTTCTGCTTCGCTTAGAAGAGGTCACTAGCTTCCTGTGAGAAACCAAACTATAGCTTGTAGAGAAAGCAGCAGGGTGGAAAAGCATCTATGTATCTAGCCCTGAGCAAGGCATAAAACTGCTTGGCTTGCTGTTGACTGGGTCAACTGGTCAGCGCATGGCAAGTCGAAATGGGCTGGCCTGACATACATTGGCTAGCAAGGGATTTAGGGTGGGCTGGTGGCAGCCGATTGTTTGAGCTTGGACAGGAACTTGAGTATGCCGTTGGAGCCTAAGTTGGCTCCTTGTGGGTGGCGCTGCCCCCACCGGCGCCCTGCTTTGACAGGGCCATCTGGTAATTGGTAATTGGTAATTATGTAGATGGAACATGCTAGCATCTGCAAACAAGCAATGCAGATGCCTCAAGATGTGATAAAATGTATCGAAAAAGCAGCGCATAGTGGTTCTGCAGACTGATGAGGGCACTAGGTGCTCCAGCGACTGCAGCAGACAATGATGTAATAAGACACAATATGGAATAAGGCTTTTGGCATATAGCCTTCTTGACTGTGGTTATCTGAGCTTGCATGGGATACAGTTGAACGTACTTGCATTTAATGTTTTGTGTCTTTGGGTTCTTGGTTTGTCATATGCATGGGACCCCATCACTCCAAGTCTCAGTGCTTTGGGCTATATATTGCAGGCGGCATGGCCTATTGGCACAGAGCATGACATCGCTCAACATGCAGCGTCAGGGCTTTTCTACAATACTATGCCTGCCCAGGCAGGAAGCCCCCCACATTTAAAACAGTTTCAGATGTACCATACATTGTATTTTTGAATCCGCAAAGTTGGCACCAGCTAGTACAGAAAAGAAATTGCATACAACCACCAAGCCTGTTAATACACATGCACAGACGCTCTTGAAAGCAACATACTCCGAGAAAGGAATCTTCTAAGTGGGTGCAAGCGGGACTGAAGACATGCCAGTGCTTTCCTGCGCTGTCTTGACTGTAACCCTTACCCCTGTGGGGCTTTCTCAGTACTGCTTTGTCGATGTTCTCTGGACCAGTGCTAAAACAGACAGAACTGGATGCATGACAGCAGCAACGCTGCTTGCTGTGGCATCCAATGAACTGTAAACATACCCCACAACCCAGCAGATAATCAGTCCCCATGCCCCATGCAAGAGGACACCCTACCCATGCCCACCTGAGTGCGTATGAGTGTGTACTGGTTGTGCACATGCCAGTAGTCCCACAGGAACCTGTTGCCGTTGGTGCTGCGTGGATCCCTGAACCGCCCGTCAAACACCCCCCGCAGTTGATGGGCACAGGTCAGGAAATCAGGCTCTATAATGATGTGGGTGGAGGGGATGATCTCAGAGAGCTCTTCATTGTCAGCACCATCAGCACCGATTACTGCATCTTCACCTGCTCCCTTGTCACCTGGGTGTACAAGAAGACCTGCTCCCTTGTCACCTGGGTGTACAAGAAGACGAGAAGGTGATGACTAGGTGTCTTGCTTTTCAAATTGAGGTTTGGCAAAGTGAGGTTTGACTGGGACCAGCTCAGATAGTTCCACGTCGTGCGCCCTATCGCTGCAGTCTATGGTAGCGAGTCGTACTATGTGTACGACTAGTTACTGAAGCGGACGAAGCTTCATTGCACACTGTATGTACAAAAGCAAGGCAGATAATGTGTTAGAAGGCAAGGCTAGGAGTCCCTGGAACCCCTGGGATGGGTCCCATGCATAGCAAACTGCTTAGCTTTATAGGTCTACAGACGCCATCCCAAGGGTTGAAGAAGGGCTTATGCGCCATGGTTTGAACTAGTTCTGTAGTTCCTCGTTATGGCTGTAGGTAAGGAAAGAAGCAGTGCTGCTTGTACCATTCCATCCCTCACCTTCAGCTGCCTCTGATGCTGGGCTGCTGGCCTCAGTTGACGCACTTCCCTGCTGCTGCTGCTGCTGGTCTTGCTGCCTGCTGAATTCCTCTGCTAAAGCTAGACCATCCTCGTTGTTGCCTTCTGTTTCTTCATCGCATCCAGTTTCATATGGATCATGGCTGCCTTGTTGGCGTTGGAGGCTTCTGTCACCTGGTGGTGATACTGCTTGGCAGATGTGCTTGCTCTTCTGCGTGGCCACGTGTGCGGACCATGTACTGCTGCTTACGTTGCTGCTGCTGGTGCCTCTGCTGAAGTTGCTGCTTCTTCGTGGTATGGTGTTGCGGCTTGTGCGAGGTTCAACGCCCAGCCTTGTCCTGGTTTTGGGTGCTTGACCTGAAGGCGTTGCATCGGCAGGCGAAGAGCTGGTGGGATATCTGTCTTCGGTAGGGATGAGCTACATGCAGACATACCAAGCGTATGGCAGGTGACGGTAGCTCGCTTGCTGGGGACACCACCTGTAGGCGAAGCAGCAGCCTGCCACATACTGTAGCTGAGCTCTAATGGACAAAGCTGCGATACCAGGAATGCATAAAAGGAGATGTGCGGAGCTGCATGCAGCAAGTAAGCATGCAGCAGCTTTCAGACCGTGGGCTGGGTTTGGCAAGCAGCCCTTAGCAGTGCGTGCAGTAGAGATCGTGTCGCGTGTCACCACCAATACTTACAGGAGGCTAGGGAGGAGCTTGGGGTCCATGCTAGATCTCCACATGACTCAACTGCAGACAGCTAGAACAGATCCAGCGAGACATGAAGGCTTCTGCAAGCCTGATGGGTGCCTGTACGAGTAGTGCCTAGTACTGCTTGACGGTCACTCCGGTCAGTGGGATAATGTTCCTTGCTCCGTTTTGCATCTGAAGACCTCAGGGTGCACAAAACAAGCAGCCACTGCTTGTTATGCCAAATTTGGGATCACTTTCCCATCTGCTGCCCATACAGCAGGGTCTGGATTTGCTGTTCAAACTGTCAACTTGCTGCTGCAACGCAAACGGTGCCCCACCCCCCATAAACCGGGGTAGGCAGTATACGAAACAGTATAGCAGTTTGCTCCTCCACCTTTTATAGTTGCTGCTACCACTGTTGGTACTGCACTTCAGGGGGCCTTGCTCCTTGTGCTGCTGCTACCGCTGCCTGTGCCAAGACCCATGCATGCTTCTGCCACTCTTTATTCATTGATGGAAGCCTATGTTCTCTGAGTAACGGAAAGGTGCGCTGGGAGACCTCGTTCTGCTTGTGTAGTATTGTCCTGACGCTTTAAGATAAGCCCAGTTGCACCTGGTAAATACTAACATTCCAGTATGTTCATGAGCACATCGGACAGGTGCAGGTTCCACCTAAATTAACACCTGCGATCTATGTAGCCCCACCGCACATAATCAAGCAGCTTTACATTGCTCTTCCAGAAGTAGTTTTGCTCGCAGCCATCTTTCAAGAAACTTCGGTTAGCAAGATGAGACTGTGCCCTCAACAACATTGAATGCACTGGCAGCATTATAAAAAAGCTTAGTTGTTCCCTCATCTCTTCATTTGCCATTCGTTGTTACACTAAGCATGAGCATGGCCTGTTTCATTGGGAGGGACGTTGAGCTGAATGCACACAGACCTTGGGATGCGGAGGCTATGGTCCCAGGTGCTCACCTTGAAGGACTGGACAGAATGGCTGCAACAAGGCTGCACTCACACAGCATGCAATCTGACTCATAACAGGGGGTTCTCTCAACCAGCAACGTTTCTGTGAGCTTCCAAGATACGATTCCATGCTAACTTGCATTTACATGGTACCTAGTGCCTGTGTGCCCATGACAGAGAGTGTTCCAGAACACTGGGCTGCCTCGGCTGTCTGATTCGCTGTATTCTTGGCAGAGGAGGATGTCACTTTCTGTTAGCTGATTGAGCCTCCATGGATTGACCTGATCTGACCTGGATGATTGTGACCTGATCTGTCAAGGCATGTCAATGGTTTATCATACTGTGTGGATCCCTTGTGGATGTCCTTGTGGACTAGTAGTACATATGGTAAGGCGGCCAACCTCGTAATTGGTTTATCGATAACTGACTGCTGGGGAGCGACAAGAGTTTTTGTTTGTTTGTTTTTTATTGATGTAAGTCAGTCTGGCAGCAGACTGGCTACTATGAAACGAGCAATCAATCCAGCACAGCTTAGAAGCATCCCCTAGCACTCATTATTTTGGCTGCGTGGTATTCAGTAGGTACACGGGACGGCAGCGAGTCGGGATAGACCGCTGCACAGTCGGACACATGCGTAACTTGAGGATTGACAAGAATATCCCGGTGCCAGATTCCGCGCACGGCGCAACTGCCGGGGCGAAATCCGTCCCGTTGAAAACACGACAACGTCCACCAGCAGGGTTATGACTTCGGTGCTGAAGAAGATTCCGCCGAGTGGGAGTTGTGGCGGCAGCCACGTCAGCTCCTCGGACGAGGAGTCGCGTCATGGGGGCTCCAGCAGAGGCGGCTCTAGCAAAGGCATTCTCCAACTATACAAAGCCTGCAACATGCCCATTGCCATCCATAGCAACAGGTTTCACACCATTCAGAAAGGAGCAAGTAGATCCACCCTCGATCCCACCCCTTGGCTCTGTCAAGTTCTGGCGCTTGCTGAGGTGAGCCAATTGGGGTCATTGGATCTGTCTTCATTACTGTGTGTCTGTTAGTCTGCACTGGAAGATCGGAGTAGCAGCTGTCTTTGCGGGCAGTCTGCCTAGGTTCCAACTGCAACCCCGCTAATCTCGAGAAGTATATACCAGGTTGAACTCAGTTGCATTGCTGTTTATCTGGCTGACAATGGCATGCGGGAGTGCTAATGAGCATTTTTAAGGTCCATGCAGAGTGCCGTCGTCAAGATCTGAGTGTACAGTCTGAGCCCTGCCGATTGGCATTGCTGGTAGCCATAGTATTGAGCAGCCGCTTAGCCCTGCCGAAGGCGGAGCCATGACGCAGCGTGCCATGCCGTTGCATGCATCTAATCTCATTTTGGGGCTCGAGGGTGTTTGAATTGCTTCCTGTGGCTTCACCGCGGCTAACCCTGTGCATGGTCGCGCCAAGCTGTGTGTTCCGGAATCTCAGGATTGGCCATCTAGGCAAATGATCACGTGCTTTTGTGTTGAACCTAACCAGGTGCTTCAAGAAGACTTAAAACCTACATCATGGGTGACGCCGACAGGGCTGCGAAGAAGACCGGCGAGAAGGTGAAGAAGGCTGTCAAGAATAACACCCCCATCACCGAGGATGAGAACAAGCAGCACAAGCTGCTGCTGGGCCTTGGCTGCCTGGCCACCTCTTTGGGAGTGGCACTCACTGGATGGTCTGGGCGCCAGGTTGACAAGTGTAAGTGCCTAGGATGGTGGCTGACACTGAGTGAGCGGAAACATGAATTGACCAGAACACTGTCACCCCATGTCCTGCTCAATTAGAATCTGTGGCATTGGTTGAGTTGGTTGCAATTTAGGTCGGAAATCCGAACTAGTGCTATCTTGGTATGCTTCAACATGCTGGTCCGTTCTGTGGGCGGTGCAGTCCTGCATGTCAACATGGGCAGCACATTGTAGCAATCTCTGCAACAGTAACATGCACACAGCAGGAACAGTATGCATGCATGCACCTCAGCTTGTGGTCAGCACTGTACCTTTGCATCATACACACGCCCTATTTAGAGAAACGGCTTGTTGCTTTATTGCGACGGAACAAGCCCAAGGCAATTGTTTCATATGGAGCATGTGACTAGCTAGCATGAGAAGAGGGATCTGCTGCTCCACGTGCTATGCTCTCGTCGCAAAACTGAGCCTGTCATCAGAAATGATGCCTGAACCGTTCAGTCTGCCAGGTTCAGTTGCAAGGAGCAAATCAGTGTGCGGTTGGACAGCACGGGTTAAGATGCATGGTTGTTCTGTCCCCCTCCCCTGCCTTCTTGCAAAATGGGCGACTCCCTGTTAGGGCTAGTAGATGGCTTACTCTGCTCTGGGATGATGCCTGAGTGGGGCCAATTTTAATCTACTATCCGATGCCTCTGCACTGAATCCTCGCATTTTAATCTGTGTGATGTAGTGATGCTGCTTGTTGCTATTCATATGCTCACTGATGTGTCTTTTCACAGGGGTACTTGGCTGCTGCCTTCTAAATGCAATCGCGATAGCCTTGGATTTTGCATATAAAACGTTTGCATCCATGTGTTGCTGCTAGTGCTGGTTGTGCCGCGTTGGGGGGGTCTTAGCTGCTATGAAAGTAGGAGCACATTTACTGTGCAGCATGTGACGCCAGTCCCTTTGGTGTCTCTTGTTGTTAGGATCTGATGTAGAAGTGCATAGAGTGAGCGAGGAGTGTATTGACCAAAAGATGTGGTTTTAGCTGCTTTACTGATCGTACTTTTTGTTTCGTTGGCGCTCTGCAGACCGCAAGCAGAACAACTGAAGAGTGAGATGGCTGCCCGAAGTGTAAGTTGCTGCAGCAAGTGTGTTATTTGACCGTTGACCTCTGGATGGCTGCACCTCCTGCGACTGTGCCCCTGGGCTGCGGGTTTGAAAGAAGACCAAGCCTATGTGTTGTGCTGGACTGTTGACCCGCTGATCAGTTTTATGTGGAATCATGCGTTTGAGATCCTAGCTATGTGGGGCTAGTGCACACCAAGAGTTTTTCTCCCAGGGGTGGCAGTGCTTGTCGAGGAGCCGGTGTGAGGCAAGGACATGTCGGGGGTTTGAGCTCATCCCAAGCGTGCGGCCTTAGCTTGTACCTAGTTTGCATTGCCGTCCAATTTGAGGGGGAGAACGCTGGACTCTTACTGAAGGGATTCTATCTTGTGATGTGGGGAGTGTCCGGCCAAGCAGCAGCAGCATTTGGACAAGTTTTGGGTCTGTGGTATTTGGGGGCAGTTGTGACCAGTGAGCATGTGCTCATACTGGGCTTGTGTTTGTACAGACATGGACACGGTGGCGACTTTGCGGCAGGGAAATGGGGAAGTGTAAATTTTTTTGACATGGACCAGTTCAACTTGGATCAATGGCCCAGGAAGGGTATCGGCGAAGGATTCATAGAGCCCGAAAAAACGTTCTCATTTCATTATGGTATGAACGCTTGTTACCAGATGCTTCTGCTCCTGCCGGGCAAACGTGACCGCAGCGCACGGTGTCGATCGATGGGCGGGGATCCGACCTTGGTAAACATCGTGGACTAAACCCATCCAGCGTAGACAGGCTTCGGTCCTGTGTGATACCTGTCCTACGCAACGTTGAAGTGTTTTATGTTGCAGGTTTGCGTTCCCCCGGCGCCATAAGTTGAACCGTCCCCCGGCCCCCGGCGGAGCCCTAGGTGCCACGTCAGGCCCCAAAAGGCCGATACGTGACGTCAGCACGGCATCAGTTCATTGGAGATCTCCAAGGAAGTCTTGGATGGCGTTTCATGCTCCTCTGGTTCCACAAAAGCCCTTTTGCCCGTTAACTCCGTCGCCCTCTAGCTTGCAGCTGAGCTGAAGCGAATACCATTTAGAAGCAACTCCTGAATTTGACTGACCCAAGGTCTACCTTTAAGAGCAGGTGCGAAAGACTAGGAGATCCTCTGCTTCCTGTGAGAATGCAGTCTACGTTTAATTAGATATATCACGATAGATACTATGTAGCTACTGGAGCAGCCAGGACCTTGTCAGAGGTAGATCAAAAGCAGCGGACTGAGCCGCCTGAGTAACTCGCAGATCCCAAGTCCATCCAGCGGTCTGTCTTAAAGTTGTTTTGCCCTGCATGAACCGAACGCAATGCCACAGTATGAGATAGAGTATGCGGCGGATGTTACAGCTACATACGACAGTATAGTGTCCTGGGGGTTCACAGGGACCATGAGCTTTCATTGGCCATTGGCTAATCCGCAACCAGATTATCGCTTGGTGTGTTTGGTTGCCTCATGGGAATTGTTACATTATTACATCTACGCTCGCTCCACCATGAGCGGCGTACAGTTAAGGAAGTAGGAGTTACTACAGTGAGGGCCCCCACATGGACTTCTGTCTCATTGCAGGAAATGTGCAGCAATGTCTATTTTTTATCGCATATGACGTGCATATGCCCTAGCTTCACAAGCAAGCTTGACCACTCACTACAGAGTGGTTCATGCAAACACATTTTGCCCACTGCTTCCTCTGCAACTGCTCTAATCCTGTGTCCTGGGCTGCCTCTTCCTTACACAGGTATTAACCACGGCACAGCCCCCATTCCTAAACATGGGCGACGATTACAAGACAACCAAGAAGGTGGAGAAGCACGTCACTGGTCGCACCGGTACCAGTCAGACTATTATCACTGTGGATGACAACAAGCAGCACAAGCTGCTGTTAGGCCTTGGCTGCCTGCTTACCGCTGCAGGCGCTGGCTTGACTGGATGGGCTGCAGACAAGGTTAACAAGTGTAAGTGCACACCTGCAGTACTATGCTCTGGCGGCAGCATGCCAGCAATCAATATTAGACAGCCGAACCAGAGACCTTGTTTGATGCAGCTGCAGTCGTCTTGGTGGTAGCCTCATGTTCTCTTTGTTTCTCAGTGTAATTCTAGAGCCATAACCCCCTTGTGCCCCAATAAGGTTCCTCTCAAGACTGTCACAGTCAACACTGCACTTATGGTGGGCATTGATGGGCTGGGGCCAATGCACAATGGGGGCGAGCGTATGTTCCTGTGAGAAACAGAAATCCCAAGCTGGTTCGAGTCATGAGTGCCGCAGGCGCTGCACGGCCCAAAGGTTGTGTAGCCGTCTGTTATATGAATCCGCAATCTACTGTCAGGCGTCATTGGTGCTGGAACTGGAAATGGTAGCAAAGTAACATCTTCTTTCACTTGATGAGGTCGAAATGGCATCCAGGATAGCCAAGCTTTGGCAGTGGCAGCCGCAGACTTTTGCAGCTTGTGTAAGGGTGGAAGTAGGCGCCTGACGTGCTCTCAATTGGAGCACAGTAACCCATCACATTGCAAGAACTCTGCCTATGCTATGTATGGCAGATGATATACATTTGTGCGTCAAGAAGCACAGTCCTGTACTAATAGACTCTTCCCTGACCCTGTTTGCAGCATCAATCCAGGCTACGGTATGTGAACCAATCACGATCTGCTCATCACTCGCATTGCGGTTCCTTGTAAGTAGGGCTGTCATATGTATGTATGAGCGATGTGTGTCTTGTGCTGTCTGGTGCTCCTGCTGCTTGGAACTTCACTGGAGAGCCTTCCTGGCAGGTCTGCTCAAACTGTTGCTGTGCTGCTGCTTTTTTCCATGCAGATCGGAAGCAGAACAAGCGAGCTACGTCACTGGCTTGAAGAACGTGGGTACACCTATGAAGCACAGGCAGTGATAGCACAGGCAGTGGCTTCATGAAACAATGACCCGTGGCAGAGACAGGGGGGCATTTTAGGAGGGTCCCTGTTAAGAAGGTTCTTAGCTACGTTGAGACGCCTTGAATTGGTGGTTGCTGTTAGTTGACAAATGCTTTATGAGATTTCACACTGCCGCTGATGATTTGGTCAAATCGGGGACTCATGGTGTTCTGACCAGCAGCTCAGTCCGAGGTGGGTTTCAGCTGCAGCGGTTTTCAGCTTTTCCAAGCTACGCAGATCACGAACATAGAAATTGTGGTAGGGTACAGGTTACATTACATAAGCCTACCTATGTGACCGATGAGCTGCAGAGAGGGGTGTCATGTATGTCAACCCATGCCTCCGGTATTACCCACCCAGTTGACGCGGACCGTTTCCTGTAACAAGATCGACAATGTGCCTATTTATACCTATTTATAGACTCCGGTAGTACGGCGTGGCCATCTGGGATCGAAAAAGACTTCATACTAGTGACTGTGCAGTCGCCTGCACCTCCCGATCCAACCCTCCAGTACCAAGTTAAGCCCGTTGCACCGGGCGCTGCTCGTCGAGCGGTCGGGCATGCCCGGTCAGGAAACATACATGAAAAGCGGAGTACATTAACTAGTCCGCTCATTGCCTAGACCAGTCGCTTAAAACCCTAGACACATCGGGAACACATCTACAATGCTGTCAAACCTCCACCCAAACGGACACTCAGATCCAAGAGTGCCTGTACCTCAGGCAGCACTCCATCCAACCTGCTGCTGCAACTGGCTCCTCCTTCATAAGCAGCCACTTGGGCTTCAGCAGGTGGTAATGGCAGTGCTGTACAACCCACACCAACACAGTCTGTCTTCTCAGTCCCCTCACCATCCACCTTGCAACGCCTGCTACATTGCTCACTGACTGTACATGCAGCAGCTGCTGGCCGGCCCAATTCTAAACTGATTTCCTGCAGTGCTGGGCGCTGCACTCGATGCTCGCCATTCTGCTGCTGCTTAGTCTCGGTTCCAACAGAATGGTACCGCACATGGTGACCTCCTGAGCTGTTCTCTACACTGCTGCTGCTGGTCTTCCTATAGATGCCGCCTTCACCAGCAGCCGGCCATGCCTCCTCTTCCCACCCCAGTTGCTCTGCCGTTACACCTCTTACTGCAGCTATCCGTTCGAGACCCTTGTCGGCTTCAGCAGAGGAATGATCTTGGTGCTCCTTGAGTTCAGTCGCTGCTCCATCGAGCCACTCAGCCCCAGATTGTGGTGACATCATCCGTAACTGCTCCTGTAAAGCGAGCGGACAGAAAATGTCTCGGAAAGCTGGGCCCAGAGCATGACTAGACCATGACTGTCTGCTCAGAACAATTCCCGGCCGGACCTCACTGGAAATTAGTGCACCCTGCTGCCCCACTTTCTGCTCTCCTGGTACGTGCTGATATCTTTCCCGTGGCTGCTCCTGCTCTTCCACCTGCTGCTTTTGGAGAGCCTGCTTCCGACAGTGGGGCTGCTCCTGCCCTCCATGCTGCTGGAAATGGTCCCTATCCTGCTGCTCCTGGAGTAGTAATGCTGCCTGAAGCCTGCAACTGCTGCTGCTGCTCTGAGGCACCTTCACGACCTGGCTTACCCAATACCCAAGAGCTGCATCCCCCACACCCTCTACCCCCCCACCAGCTCCTGCTGCAAATGGTGCTCCCATAGGTGTCGTCTGCTGCATGGCATCAGCCTGAGCCTGCCATAGCACCCACTTCACATCAGACAGCTGCTGCTGGAGCTGCTGCATGCGCTGCTCCCCCTGGTGCTCCAAGCTGTTTAGCTGGGCCAAGGCTTCACAACGTATCTGCTTGGCTTCTCCTGCTATTTGACGCTCCTGCTGTACCTCAGATCGCAGCTGACGGAGCTCTGCCTGTGCCACAAAAGAACAACAGAAACAACAGCCAAAATGTATCTTCACTGCCTGGACACTTGCAAACAATGATGATCAGTCCCCTGTAACTTCAAGCTAAGAGTGGCAGTGTAAAGCTTTTCTTAGCCATTAACTAGCCAAGGGCTCATGAGTGTTGCTCTGGCTGAGGACGAAAATAAACAGCATCTCTATTGAACTGGTGGTTGCCCAGGCCAAACCCTATGTATGTAACTCTAGCAGCCTGTTGAAATTAACATTTCAGACAGGCCTTCGCCAGCCGTTAATAGATGCATATTGTCAACAGTGACTGCACCATACTCAATGCTCTCACCCACTTTGGCGGACCGGAAACTCACATGCCGGCGGAGCTATCAGGAGTATACCTGCTGTGCACTATGCAGATGCCGATTATCAATTAATAACATAACCAGACGCAGCCCTGCCCAGCCAGGTATGAGCCTAAAAGAATGTGCTGCTGGGAACCTGCAGTCGTACATCCCGTGCCAGAGGCTTATCAGAAAGCACACATTTCTCTTACACTTCATCATAGGCCATAGATAAAGTTGCCATAGGCCCCGCGCCTCAAGCTCTTAGGAAGACACTGAGGTGACTCAACCACCTTGACTGGTTAATCGCTGCTCTCCTTCACCAGCTTACCTCCTGCTGCTCTACAGTAGCCTGCAACCTCTCTAGCCAAGCATCCTGGGAGCTGCTGCTCTTTACAATCCAAGCAACCCGCCCAGCCCCTTCCTTCTGCATGTCTTGCGTATCACTCTCCTGCTGGCGCTGACCCGCAGGCACTGCTTCTCCAACACCAGTAGACCCTTCGCTGGTGACAAGCTCTAGTGTCCCATCAGCAGCTGAGATCTTGGTAACTGCATTTGTTGCCGGATAATGGCATCCTTCATGTGCCTTGGAGGAGAGTCCCCCAGCAGGGCCAGTCCTGAATTCTCGGGCAATTTCAATCTGTCTGCAGCTCCTGCTTACAAGTCGTTGTTCAATGTGATCATCTGAAGCTGCTGCGGCTGCTGCCTGTTCTTCTGTTGATCTGCAGCTCTCATCGACGGCTGCTGCGCCTGAGCCACAGGGGCCTCCAGCAGATGCCTGGGCTTGGAAACAGCTGAGATGTGGCTGATCTGCAGCTGAAGGAGCCGCTGGTGCCGCCTGATGAAAAGCTGTTGCTGATGCGGTGCTGTGTGCTTTGGCTCTCCACTCAGCCAATTCTGCAGATAGCTTCTCATGGTCTCTCTGAACAGCCTGCAGCACGGATAAGCATTTGTGGATTCAAGAGGAACCGTGAGCTCCGCATGACCACCTATTAATAAGAGGCAGGTGGGCGTGCAGCAAAGGGTGCTAGAGACAGCACACGCAGAAAGCTTCCAGGGTCCGGGTGAGTAGATCCTGCCTCTGCCTGCAGGTGTGCATGCCTGGTTTCAATTTAGGGAGGAGGAGAGCGACGGTTTCCTATCAGCACTCCCTTCCTGGGGCTTGGGGTCCTTTTGTGGCAATTTGCTGCTTCACCTCTAAAATGGACGCTGGAAAGGGCTCATTGCTCTCGCACTGATACCAACCTTGCTTCAGCATCTGCAATTCTAGCCGCAAAGCAAGAAACATAATGCTCACCAGCAGCTGGCCCAAAAGCTCACCATCAGTGGTATTGCACCACCTTGCAGTGAACAAAAAGCGACCCACAAGCATCACCTCGCCCATACGTCCTATCTTACGCTGTGCCCCCTAATCAGCAGCTCTGCACTTAAACATGCCTCTCAGGTGGTATGCCTTTCAGTCTCATCTTCACCTTGTCTCACCTGTAGCAAACGTTGCATCTGTGCAAGCTGCTGTGCATGGTGCCGTTCAACATCAGCCTGCCTGGACCTCTGTTCATTGCCATCTGCTGCTGCCTTGTAGAGCTTCTCAGACTGCGCAAGCTGGGCCCGCAGCACACGCGCTTCTGCTTTCTGCTCATGAAGTTGCATCTGACTTTCATGCAGTTGCTGCTGCAGGGCTGCCACCTCCCGTGATTGCGTAAGTGTTTGAACATCTGCAACCAGAGGAGCAAAGAACTGAAACCACACGGCCAGTCCCTGATTATTTGGATCACAAGCTAGCAAGCTAAACTGTTATTGCATGGCCTGTTGCTCATCTTTCTTTGAGACGTGAAGTACCTGTGACCAGAATTGGAGGCGCGTGAGGGGCAGTTCGCTCAGTGTGCAACCTGAGCTGAAGTCCTACAACCCCAAGCTATGCGACACTGCATTGGTTAGCCACAGATACTAGGCAAGGACACAGGCTGCACGTCTTTTGCAGCCACTACTAGCACAAAAGGATGCATGCCCTTACCCTACCTGCAGCAGAGAGGTCACCCATTAGATCAGCAGCCGCCTTGGCTGCCTTGGCTCCTCCTGTACGCGCCCTCTGCAGCCGCCGTTCAGCTGCTGTAAGTTGCTGCTGAGCTGCTGCATGTGCTGTAGAGACGTCCTTGAGCTGCTGCTGAGCTACTCGCATTGCCCCCTGCAGGTTGCGGCAGTATAGGCTTGACTGCTGCTGCTCTAAAGTCATACTCTGCATGGCTCCTTCCAGGTCCTGCAGCCATGTTTGCATGACATACACAGAGCAGCAGCTTCAGCCTCATGCAGCTTTGCAAGCTGGAGAACAGTATCACTATGTTCGCATGGGGAGCAGTGTAGGATTCTGGCTTGTTTGATCCATGAACATGTGCGGTACGCCTCTGCAGGAGACTTTTGTTTCAAGTCCAGACTGCACTGCATGATAACAGCCTCACCTGCCATCCACTTTGCTTCAGGTTACTATGTCCTGAACTCAATGGGCACGGTGGCAAGCTTTATCCTTGTGTTCCCCATTCCCTGCCAGCACTCTATGGCATTACCGTACACACCCACAACCAACACCTGCCCTCCTGACATGCTTGCTCCCATTGTGCATTTATCCATCACACATATGCTCCCCTCCCTCTAGTCCTGCAACCCAACAAATGTGATTACTATGTCTGATGGACTCCAAGGCTTACCCGCCGCTGGTTCATTGACTGCTGTGCTTTTTCCCTGTTAGCCACCACCTCTGCCTGCCAGCTTGCCAACTGCTTCTGTGCCACCAGAAGCTGCTCTTTAGTCAACAGAAGCTCCTGCTGCAGTCGGACACCTGCTTCAAGGGGAGGGCTCTGCAGCAGCGCCACATCTCCCAGCAAACCCCCTGAGCTTGAGCCTCCCACCAGCAAACAGCGGGTGCCCAAGTGCGTCAGGGTATGGAGGGCACGAGGTGCAGGAAGCTGCCCTCGTGCAACTGCACATGCAAGGACAAGGACCAGGTCAGTGCACATTTCATCATCTCATACACTCTCCTGCTAAGAAAGGTCTTGCATGCAGAAGAAAGCCCCGTCTGGTAACAATTGCAGCTACTGCAGCATTCTCTAAAGAGCAAGCACTGTGAGCAAGGGGCCCATATGCGGGAGGAGACCTTCAGTACTATACAGCACAATCATTTGCCATGACTGGATCCACTCTGTGCCTGCTGCACAGCTCTACAATTTTTACCCTGTTCAGCAAGTGCGCTCAAGTGCAAATGCGCCATAGACCACAGAATGGCGCTTGCAGTAGATATGATGTTATTAACCGTCACAAAGGAGCTGAGTCATATTAATCCCCAAAGCAACTTCTTGATTATGATCGCCACGTGAATGCAATGTGCCCGAGTCAGGCCAGCACACGAGCCAACCAGCCTGCCTGACTCAGGGGAACTACTTCATTCAAATGATCACTCCACCCCTGCCAGGTAACATGCCAAAAATGGTCCCCTAGGTGGGCGAGAATGCTACGATGTTCTATGGCCCGAGATATATGTGAGATTCCCAAAAGAATTGTGAATTTCCAGACTGAAGTGTGGGTTTCCTGATAAGATTGCGAGCCTTCCAAGATAAGGGTGAGTTTCCCAATGAAAGTGTGAGTCCCCTGACAAAAGTGCGAGTCTTTAGAGATAACTGCGAGTCTCCGAGACAAATTTGAGTCTCCTAACAAAGTGAATTGCCTCTCGACAGAAGTGTGTGACTGTCCCACGCACAGTGTGAGTCTCTCAACAGAGGTGTGAGTTTCCCAAAGACATGCGCGTCTCCCATGATAAATGTGAGTTTCTTGAGATGAGTGTGAATCTCCGGAGAGAAGTGTAAGTGTCCCAAGGTAAGTGTGACCCTCTTGAGAATAGGATGAGTGCCCCGAAACAAGTGTGAGTCTCCCGGCAAAAGTGTGAAGTCCCCTGACATAAGTGTAAGTCTCCCTACAAACGTGTAGGTTTCTCCAAAGAAATGCGAGTTCTCTGACTACTGTCAGACCGTTTCCAAAACAGTGTGAGTCGGCGCCCAGAGATAATGGTTTTCGAGATGAGTGCGAGTATCCCAACAGAGTGGGACCAGAACAGAAAGGACTAGACCAACATGTCCTAAGCCTTGTCAGCCAATTCAATAAGCTACCCCACTGTAGCAGCAAAGGCAGGCTACCCCATAGCTGGTGGTACGCAGACGTAGGGTGCCTACCTTGTGGTGGAGCTGCCACCCACATTTCCTGCTGCAAGTCAAAGACTGCAAGATCTGCCAGGTGCTGCTGCCCATTGTATCCACCATGCAGCAGCAAGTACCTATCTTCCAGCACCTCTATCACATGGCCTCTACGGGCAGAGGGGGACATGGCCTGGACAAGAGAGGGACAAGCACAGGCTACACATAAGTACCTCGAGCCTCAAGCAGGAAGGTCAGGGTTAGATGAACCTATATGTTGAAGGGTTGAACTCAAGGGCACATCCATGCATCGTCATTGACCAGCTCACATAAAGCTTTTGTCAAGATCTAATGATTTGGTGGAGTAGCTTGACAGGTGTCCTGCAAGACGGTGACTAGCCATGGGAAGTCTAGAAAATCACAGTTCTGTGTCGTCAAAGCCCAAACAACGTGCTCCACCTCAGCCCGATGTACAAACTGGGACCCAAAAAAACCAGCACTAGTGTTGATGTCCAGTGCAAAGGACCTGCTTTGCTGTATGATCCCCTCCGACCATGCAAGCTGAAGATTCAGAACCATGCATATCAATTGATCTTCTCATATCTTTAACATCATCCTCTCTTAGCAGGAATGCAAACCATGCCTTGCTCTAAATCCAAATGCAAGGGAATTGCGATCTCCAAACCCCCACAAAACCCACCTGCTGTGGCAGCTGCTCCCATTTCCACGTTGTGATGTCCAGCTGCCACATGTCATCACAGTGTTGCTGACCATCATAACCTCCATGGATAATGAGCTTGTCTCCCACCATAGCTGCAGCGTGACTGCGACGGTGTGATGGACATGCACCTGCAGATGGACAAGGTGCAGGTTTTTCCCGATAGGCGCCTACCGTCCTTACAGCCAGGCTACTCTCATAGCTGGAATCTGTAAGCTCCATCTGGTACGCTGTCCTCGCTCTCTCTGCAATCTAGACCTCATAAATCTCACCAGCTAATCATGTCTGTTCTCTAGACACAGTATGTAAGTACATGCAGTACGCCTGCAAGAAGGCTGAATTGCTCAGCCCCCAGAAGACGTTGAACCAAATGCATGTTTATTATCCATGGAATCACTGTGTGCCTGACAAATCATGAGGTAGGGTATGGTGTGCAAAAGAGCATGTGCTAGGTTTTCATGTATGGCAGCTGAAGTTATGGTAGCAGTTGCCATTAGCACAGCCCCATCCATGATTCCTTTCTTAATTCGGCCACAATGGAAACGATCAAGCACGAGAGAGTCCATAGCTCATTGCCATCTTAATAATGCACTGTTGTAAACACATCGTCAGTATTATTGAGCAGCTGCACCAGTCAAGGATGTAAGCAAGTATCCTACCTTTGACCTCTGGCTGCCACCACTCTCTGCACACCATGTTGAACTGCCACAGCTCATTAAGGCAGCCCTGCTGGCTGCTGTAGCCTCCAAACAGCAGTAAGGAGGCACTACCAATGTGGTAACACACACTGTGATGGGAGCGACCCACTGGCAGCGCCATGTTGCTGGGCTTTACTTGCTCCCATACAGCTTCACACAAAGGCCCTAAACTCCCTTTTGCGCTGCTGCTGCCGCTGCTGGCTGTGGGACCATCCCCAGGCTGACCACTAGCACTCTTATTGCGCACACCATTGCCGCTGCTGATGCTGCTGTTGACACGCCCCGTAAGTTTATGCTCAGGAGCACCAGCCTCAGCATGCTGGCTGCTGCCCATGGCAATGGTACATACGTGAATGTCCAAGAGCTCCTTCGACCCATCAAACCCGCCCACAACGACAAGCTGTTGCGAGCCCACTGCACAACCTCCGTAATCCCTGCGCGCCAGGGGATGTACTGCAGCAACTACTTGGCTGCACCCCTCACTGAAAGGCCGCATGCCCTTGCTGTCAGGCAGCCCCCTTTCCACCTTTGACCTCCCCTTGGCAGTGCCTGCCTCAACTGGACCTCCTGAAGCTCCAGCTACTTTCCCCATGCTAGCCCCATCCTCCGCTGGGCCTGCCGAAACCATGCACCCCTTTCCTCCAGCAACATCCCAGCCAGTGCTGGTGGCAGCTGCTGCAGAAGCAGGTTTTCCTTCCAACAAACTGTAGCTCTCCCCTAGCATCTGAGTGACAGGCACGCAACGACACCGGGGTTGCCCAGGGAGGCCCTTGCTGTCCTGTAGCACTTGGACCAGCACCATGTCCTCCAGCCAATCCGATCCGCTCACACCACCAACAACCAGCACACCGCCAGAGCAGTCCTCCATGCTCCCTGCTGCTGCTTCAGTTTGGAGGCTGACACTGACAGCTAGATGGCGTGCACGTGCCAGGGCTTGGTTGTGGCCCAACGGGGCCCATGCCAGAGGTGTGCTGAAGTACAGGCCTGCAAAGCAGCCGGCCAATCTATGTTAGAGGCACATGGACGGCTCGCCACCATGCCTTATGGTCCTATACCTCCAAAGTCCTTTATCAATACCTGATAGGCTCTACATATCTATTCCTGGTATAATGCAGAAGGATCGCAACATGCAGTCATTGAACCTCTCCAGAACTTCAGCTCTTTCCATGCCTGATGACATTTGCACACTTGCACACAAAACAAAATTTGGCAGCTTGCTCACTGTCGGCTGCATGAAAGCATTCATGCATGAAGCTCTTACAGTAAGCCCAAGCTCTCACCTGTAACAGCACCTGCAACAGCTGTTTGCACCTGCCCTTCAAGCGTGGTGCGGTACTGCTCCAAGAGCTGCACATGCTGTTGCAATGCCTGCTGTTCAGCTTTAGCTGTGGCTGATGCGCTGGTTGCACTTGCAATTTGTGACTGCAGAAAACACAATAGCAGAAGCAGCAGCCTGACGGTGGGCACCAGCATATGGATGGTTGTTTGACCCACAAGGAACAAAACTAAATCCATAGCTTGCTGTACCAAACGGAGCTGTATTGGAGCATGTCCTGCAGCATTACTCTGGACGACACGTGGGCACATGGCCTTGTTACCATGGCAGTCAAGTAGCAGCTCAAAACCCTAGTTTTTTACTTAGACACGGCTGCTGAGCTTGTCACCCTAAACTCTGCACACATAGCACTTATTAGCTCACCGTGAGAGTTCAGCTCATTTCTGCACTGAACCCACTCACCTGCAACTGCATTGAAAGGCCATCCAGCCTATCCCGGACTCCTCTCCCTACCCCCATACTCCAGCAACTCCAGCAGTGCTGCACCAGCACCAGCTGCCTGGCCTTACATGCTGCCTCCACCACCCTCATATTCCTCCTCCCTCGCTGCACCACCCGCAGCCAGACCAGCAGCAACCTCCTCCTAATACTGTGCTGGAGCTTTTGCCTCGCAACCTTTCCCCGTGCCCATTCCTTCAACCCCTCCAACCCCCGGCGCAACCTCATGGTTTCTCCAATGACTCTGAAAGCTTGCTCTCCAAGGTGATATTGCCGTTGCAAAGCTGGCAGCTGCTGCCAGTGATGGAAGGCCAGCTGCAAGAGCCTGGAGGTGTGGTAGTTTACCATGGTGTTGCATTCACTGATGCTGCTACTGCTGGCTAAAAGGGATTTGGACAGCTGTGAGGATCTTGGCTGTGAGAGCCGTTGCCATTCCTGTTGGACCACAGCAGGAAGTGTGTGTTATTAAATATTCAGTCAAGTTGTGCATGGGGTGATTGCATGCAAACCACTATTGCATGAGGACAGGCATACGATGGCTGGCTGGTGAAGCTGAGGAGGAGAATAATCCTGCAGACGCTGCATGGATTGCTGTTTAGTTTTATGTTGATTTTGTTAAGCACAACCGGAGCAAACCATGAGGTCATAGGAAATTGGTACAGTATTATCAGCCAGATGGCATGGGCAATGCTTGAGCCATGACTTTTGCAGGCGAACCATGCAAAATGCCACATACTGGCCGTCCTGAGCATGCTGGACACAACAGCCAGAGAGTGCCAAGTAATGTAGAGGGCGAGTCCTGTGATAACAGACCCACCTGCAACACCCTGCGCATCCATCTGGCCCTTGATTGCTGAAAACGAATGTCAGCAGCAGCAGATGCATGTGCTGACAGTTTCAACCAGCCCCAGAAGCCCTTAGTTAGCAATGCTCTGTTGTTCCAGTGGACTGCCTGTGCCAAGTGCTGACTCCGTTGCTGCTGCTTTTGTGCTGCCTTCTGCCAATGCTCCAACAAACCTCTCAGCCAGCACTGCTCAAGCTTCTTACCCAGTTGCTTCAACAGTGCTGAATGCTGTGAAACATGGCACCAGGCACCCAGGAAAGAACGCAGCATCTTCTGCTGCTGCCTCTGCTGCAGCTGTTGGACCATCCTGTATGCACACAGAGTGTGTTGTAAGCAGCATGTCAGACTCAAGTTAGGGCCTATGCAGAAAGCTTCTTGGGGAGCCTAAATAATCCATGAGCTGGACCTAGGACCATGGCTAGCACAATGTGATCTCTGGTAGCAGAAGGTTAAAGGAAAGACCAATAGCAAGCTATACCTGCCTGCGACGCTGCGCCAGCATTTGAAGGGCACCCCAACAACGACACAAACTCCGCCTGTTCCAGAGTTCCTCTGCTGCTTTGAGCTTCCTGAGCTGAGTTGCTTTCTGATGCCAACCCAATAAGGCCCTCCTTTCCAGCAGCTGCTGCCTTGAGGCACAGACAAAGTCAGCAAAACGCTGCTGCAGCACTTCTAGCTGTCTGCCTGCCGTACCCTGCAATGCAGCACCCGCAGTCCTTTTGCACAGGAAGAGTCCATTGACCCCTATAGGGTCAGCTCTGCAGACGGTCATGCACAGGGCCGTTTCAACATTGTAAGTGGGGCGCCAACTAGGGCTGCATGCAGTGATGGAAGAGCACACATGATTCGTGTTGTCCCACGAGGGCTGATGGTGCTTGCTGCAAACCTTGGGTCTAAGAACCCAGACAAATCAACAACAACGTCATTCCACCAAGCAGCTGACTGGAACAGCACAAGGCATGATAGCATCGCTTCAAAGCAGCTACAGTAACGCCTACAGCTTCGGCTCCTGAGTGAATTCGGTCAATGTGTGATACTCTACTGCGTGCCAAACTGATATTCACGGATTAAGCCCATGCCACGCGCTCCACATGGCTGTGTAGCAGCCTCGATACATATCCAGAACCTTTGTTGCTGATGAGTGATAGCATACCTGAGCATCTTGCAGCTGCTTTGCATGCTGCTGTTCCTGCTGCAGCAAGGTGGCAGCATGCTGAGACTGTACCTCCCTGCTGTCCATCAGCTGCTGCTGCAGCTGTGCTATGCGCTTCTCCATCAGAAGCACAGCTGTGCTGCGGTCCCGGTCAAACCAAGACATGGCCTCAGCCCCAGCTGAACCCCATGCTGCTGCCGTTGGAACTGTTGGTTGCTTGTTGCTTGGCTGCAGCACCTTTAAAGGTGATGAGGTTGCTGCTGGAGAGGAGGGCAGAGCTGCTGCTGCTGCAGGCGCTTCTGCCTGGGATTTGCATGTGTAGTTGGTTGATGTAGAGGGTGTAGGATAGAAGCTGCTGCTGTGTCCTGTTATAGAGGGCCTCTTGATGTAATTTCGACCCCGCTTGGAAGAATGAGTGCCAACCACTGCACAGGAGTTTGCCAAGGGCTTGGGAGCTGTCTTGGCTTCACCTTCATATACATCGTCGGTGTCAGGAAGGTCAGTTGTCTCTTTTGCAGGGATATTGGCCAGTGCACCTACCACCTGGGTAATACTTGGTGGGGGATGCCGCAATGAAATGCACTCTGCTGGTCCCTTCGGTATTGAGAAAGGTTTGACCATACGACTTTTGGCTGGGCACACTATCTGCTTCTCCCCTTTTCGGCATATAGAGGCCGGTGCCCGGGTATTCTGAGTGTGCTCTACACCCCGTGGTAGTAACTATGATGGGGAGCACATGCAAATGCAATGCTGCATGTTTCTTTGTTCTCAGGGTTGTGGGATCGCGTCAGGTGCACCTGTCGCAGCCATATCCAAATCAGGCTTCTGGACCCCCAGTAGTTTTCTGGTTTGCTGCTATTGCCATGACAGGACTGGCATTGCTGTGCATCCGTTTTGTAGCATAAGATTGGGGTGTTGTTCGACAAATTTTCCTAAATGCTTGCGGTCCAAAAGGTGGTGCAGGCACAGTCTGTCGTGCATGATGTCTTCCATGACGTGTTACCAGCTCACCACACGCGCGCAATCAAGACGATTATAAATAGCATTTGTGCCATTTTGAAATAGCACAAAGGCACCCTACAGGTGAGGGTTCTGCAGACCGCTGAAGTTCACTACGTACGGAGTCCACCTTGAGCTTTCATGGAGTCAAGCTATCAAATTGTCGTAAGCTGTTAATGATGATCGTCCTCCCGTGGTTGAAGCCATGTGATTGTAGCCAGTTTCGCGGTCCTGCGTCGGGAAGAAGCATGAAATTGCTGCCCTGTCCGTAGTCGGTGGGCAAGCACCAGTACAGTCCAAAGGGCCGATGTCTGATACCAAAAGAGACATTTTAGTGGCAATACGTGACCAATTGAAGCTTCTGGGCAAGGAGGCTGGGACATCCGAGGAAACGCCAAAGTGGGGACCAGCTCATTGGTGGGAGAGCTTCCAGTTTCTGGTAGGCCTGGGCTCGAAATGACGTTCATGCCTCCAGTATAATGTAGCGTACCGTCAAGAGTGGTCTTATAGCCGGCATCGCCAACCCTAGCAGTTGCAGCATGCATAACCTGGTGCTTTGCTGTTGCAGTTCGTCAACTCAGCAGTAAACCCTCACAGTCAGCATCAGGATGACCTCCTTTTCTTCGTTAGGGCGTCGAAAAGCACACCACATAGCATGCCATTCTTTGTGCGGAGAAAGGCCAAGCAACTGCCTGAGGAACTGCACCTGAGTGGCAAGGACTTCAACACCGTGGACTGGCCACAAACTGTACTGTTAAACCTTGTCCTTCAAAGCCAATACCAGCTCACCGTTGTGGCATGTGGGTAAGTGAAGATGAGCAAGTGAGCACCCAGCCCTGCACTACCAGGCACCAGACAGTTGCAGCCACTCAGCAGCAGCAGGCATTGCTGCTAGCTTCAGTTCTGGACGTTAAAAGTAGAGCCAGTCCCTCTGTCAGACGCAAACATTGCAGTAGGTCAGATACATGCAGCAGTTTTATATGCTTGCATATGTGCATGGCACCATACTTCAGAATATACAGAAGAAGTAGGGTGGATGTCTGCATCCAGGCCGACAGCTTTGCAGTTCTAATTGTTGCTCATCCTCCCTGCAGGCCCCAAACTCTTCCTTTCGTGGCAGAGGGTCGCACTTGGTCCCCTGACATGCGCGCTGTGACCAAGCCAGTGTTTGCTTCACCAACAGAAACAGCGGTCAACCTGGACAGCAGCCGGGCAGAAGCAAGCAACCCAGCCACGTGCTATCCACAAATTTGCTTTGCTGTGGATAACTTTGAGGACACTTTTGACGAGATGGTGAGCAAGAGCTCCGTACTTTTTGAATTCAGCAGGAAGTATTATATGGCATTGATGACTACACCACAGCCAGCAGCAGCAACAGCACAGCTAGTAGCAGCACCACCTCTGGTGCAGACAGCAGCAGTGTCAAAAGGCCGCACCGCTACCTGCATGAAGGATTTTAACTGTAGCAGACCCATGCACTGGATCAGCAGGTGCTATGCCGCAATGCGACGAGTGCAGAATTGTCGTTCCTTTCTTAATCGAACTATCAGGGTCAGTAAGTATGCACTGTTTGAAGGCGTCGGCCTGCCTTTCTGGGCAGACTCCTCTGCCCTGTAGTCTCCTCTCCTATGCTTCATATGCTGAGTTCACCCTGCATGGACTCCTTTGCCTTGTAGGTGCTTGAAGAGATGGAACAGTGCTATTGTGTGGTGCTACATGCCATCCTTGATGACACCAGCGAGCAACCTGCTGAAGAAGCCTACGCAGATCTCGGGGCTTTAGCAGCGCGTCTCAGCAGTCACAAGATGGCGGAACCATCTGGTCACAGCAACAGCAGCAGCCCTGATCCAGGCGTGCCCAGCACAGCAGCAGGACTAGCAGCAGCAGCAGCAGCACATGCCAGATCCGCCGCAGGGTCCCCAGCCCCTGGGGAATCAGAACCCCAGCAGCAGCAGCAGCAGCAGCAACCACCTTCAGCCTTGTCCATGGCCGTCGGTGGGGGCGATGACAGCATGGATGGAAGTCCAGTTGCTTGGAAGATAGGCACTAGAAAACGTACACTGTTTGCTGGCTATGTCTCTTTCAGGCAGATACTAGACTTCATCAACAACAGCAGGTCGGGGAATCTGCTGGAGGCCATCCTAGGGGGATCAGGAGCACAGACGGACAAGGTGGTGATGACTGGACCTGGTGGCACGGGCCGGGCGGAAGTAGCTGTGACGAAACTGATGGGGCAAGTGCGGCCTGGTTCAAGAGGGGCCAGCTCAACAGGGAATGGCAGCGTTGGTGGCAATATGGGTGGCATGGGCAGGAGAGGTGGCAGCAGCAGCAGCCATGGTGGTCTTGCTGCTGATAAAGCAACGGATGGGAAGCAGCTGCTGGGTGGTGGGGGTGCTGAGGGATCGTTGGTTGATGAGCCAGGCAGCAGCAGTGAGCAAGAAGACTCTGGCAGTGTACAGTCAGTAAAATCAAGGGGGTCACTGCTTGAACGCGGCTTGTTCAGAGCACGGCAAGTGGCAACTGGAATACAGAAAGCAGTGGCAGAAATGAACAGCACAGGCAGCTTGGCTTCTCTCGGGCAGTCGCAGTGCAGCATGCAATGTTCGCTGATGCTCCTGAGGCTGCCTGTCAGGTACATAGCTAGGGAGGTCCTGGAAGCTGTGTAGGCATGCATAGACCTTGATTGACACTTTCCTGTATAGGGCTGATGGCTGCTTTGACACGTGCCACATCAAGCAGTTGAAAGTGCAGCAGGCGGGCTACGAGCGCTGTACTTATGCATGGAAGGGCTGTGGATCTGTATGACTGGCACTTTTGTACTATCAGATGGGACACAGCACACAGTCTTGCAGCGGGGCTGTGTAGTGGTCTCTCTAAGCAAGACATTACTGCTGGAGGTGTGTGGTGCTGATGTGCGTATGTGGGCCTAGCTACAAGATGGGTGTCAAGGGCTGTTCAGCTCCAGTTGGGGGACTTGTGAGGTAGTAACCGTGTGTCTTGTGCTTGGTACGGAGGTAGGACTACTGTGGCACCCAAGGCATGCCGATGGGTTTGCCAATGAAAGATTCACACCCTGCATGCAGTGGGATGCTTCTGGGATGATTGGATTAACATGGTATAGTCCGCGTGA
Source organism: Pseudopediastrum boryanum (assembly GCA_963556185.1). Classification (NCBI taxonomy): domain Eukaryota; kingdom Viridiplantae; phylum Chlorophyta; class Chlorophyceae; order Sphaeropleales; family Hydrodictyaceae; genus Pseudopediastrum; species Pseudopediastrum boryanum. The sequence continues at coordinate 4,442,744 of OY744509.1, read as the reverse complement.
GGTCATGGTTAGAACTGTGGCTCATACTAGCTATGCTGAGTTGGCTCCTTGTGGGTCGCACTGCCCCCAGCGGCACCCCATTTTGATTGGGCCATTTGGTAATCTTGTAATGTATTTAATAGTGAGGTGCTTTGACATGCCGGAGGTGGCCGTGATTGCCGTCCGGGGGTGAGAGGCATGCATCGGAGGTAGGGCGCTGTTCCGAGATAGCAGGCCTGACCACAATTGTCTCTCCATTCAGCTGAGCAGTACAAAGCATGTTATCTGCAAGAATACCGTTATTGCTATCCAACTGGGGCGAACCATAAGGTCACCCACACATATCAATATGGTAGGCTATTGCCATGACGATGGTATGTGAACACCATGCAATCACGCATGCCATTGTGCCTTCCATACATCGCTTACAACCACACACGCATTTGATGCTGATCAGAAACTTCTCGAAGCTTCTGTCACTGAATGCATGGACATTGTTCCAACCCAAATGTCCAACTTTGGCACAACCGTCCTTCCATGCAGAGATTTTTCTTTTTGGGGAGGTAGGGAGGCGGCACCACCACCAGAACAGCGGTATCGAGACATTCTGCATGAATGTCTGCAACACCAATCTTGCAAGCAGCAGGAGGTGACAGCACCATACACCTGCTGCCTGTGCATGCAGCTACGCCGGGGGCTGGAAAGCTCACACCCACAAGCACCTGCATGGCACGGCAAAGCCAATAGTGCCATAGAAAAAGTAATGTGCCAATTCGCTTGGTAAAGCTTCATCTTCATGGCACTGGATCAGCAGCAGAGCAGGACTGCCAAGCTTCAAGCAATTACCCTTTGCTCTGGCATACCATGACATGTAACAATGATAAGTGATCTATCTCATAAGCAACAGCAAACCTGCTTTGCCAGGGAATGAACCTCAGTGGTGTGCTCTCTATCTCACACACACGATAACACAGTTTCCCCACAGCTCCCTCTTCATCCTACACCCTGTCTTGCTGACAGCTCATCCCCAGCGGTACCTGGTAAACCTTGCAATGACCTGGCAGACTTATTGCTCCCCTGTTGAACCCACAATTTGCTGGCATCTGATCTGGGTTCATGGCCACCTCCGTCATGTCAGCTATCACCTGTCTGCAAGCCCTTGTGCAGCAGGGCTTCGTGTGCCTTCTTGATTTTGTCACATCGGTGCATCCAGTGATCTACGCTCTTCTCTGATCTGACAATGTAATGATCCTGTATGGCAAACCAGGGCTCAATAAGGCAGCGCCTTGGAGTGCGAATCGTCTTCACTATCTGGCATGGTTGCCCACCACAATGGTCTAAAACCGCGTGCAGCTTCCCTTCAGCAGACTTAGCCAGCACTGATTTTTGAGAGGACAGATGCAATCTTTTGAATACGCAGCCCAGCTCGGGTAAGCCAATCATTGCTCTATCCACATCCATTTGTTACCTTATGCATCCAAGAACAGGTTGCAAGAGCAAAAGATGCATGTAACATACGGCACTGTTGCTATGACAGACATCAAACGTAACAAGTTTTCCTACTCACCGCTACTACAAGTTCCTGTTGTAGCTCAATGGTCTCCTGCAGAGCATGGCCAGCCAATTGATCAGATTATGGTAGATGTCAAGCTGCTGGCCTGGGTCCTTGCTATCATACCAGTGCCAACTGCTCCCACTTTGTGGGCGGCTTCTGCTGTCCAAACTCATGCAGGATTTCTCCAATCCCCTGTGCTGTCTGTGCCAGCACATTTACATCATCCTGCACTACAGTCCCAACGTCAGCTGTCTCACAGTTTCAGACCGTGCTGGAGCAAGCGCTTCCATGCTTACATTTCGGTTCTTGCACCAGTCCACCACCATTTGTTCCTTCTAGTCCTGGTAGCAGCGAAGCTACCTGACGATCCAGCTGCTCCAGTAACTGAAGGGCTTGGGAAATACTCATCCCACTTCAGTTGGACACAAGCCAGTGTGAGAGCTACAGTTGCCCACTTGGTGGCCGGATTTGATAGGGTTCGCTTATGGAGGCATGGCAAAGCTATGGTAGTTGAGAGACAAGGCTTAATTGGTCCCTACCCTACCCGACGTAAAGTGCATCCACTGAACTAGGGCGTGAATCAGGCACGTCAGTATTGACAGCCATGCCAACACCCAGCCTAGGCGATCTCATACTTACCATAGCAGCAGGGTGGGCCTTCCGCGCAACAATTTAGGCACTAGCTGTTGTACAAGTGACCGTGGTACTGCCATTCATGGTCAGGGTCACCCAGCGGCCAAGCGGAGGCGAGACATCCATGCTATGCTACTCATTAAGCAATCGAAAAAGGTCGATTACTATCGGGGTCGGAAGCGGTATCCTGGGGGGTTCCAGGATACCCGAATTCAGGCAAAGCCCTAGGTGTCAGGATACCCTCGCAGGCAGCCCGCGGAGCGGGCTGCTAATGAGGAGGCGGGGGGTCCAGGGGGGGAGGAACAGCCCCCCCTGGTGGGGTCTGGGGCGAAGCCCCAGGAGCCAGCGATTTTGGTGTATTTTAGTGCAGAATTGAGCCATTTTGGGCCTTGATACTGGCCCCCAGGATACCTGTAGCCTGGAGCAGGTACTTACTCAAAACCCTGGCAGCGAGAGAAGTTGACCACCTCCATATGCGGGTGAGGCTGACTCCAGCCTGCATGCCAACCTCACTAAGGCAAAATTACAGAATTCCAAATACTGATGCTGCAATCTGCCTACCATGGCTATGAGGTGTTTTGTACAGCAGCAGTCATCCCGCCTGAAACGAGCTAACACTCATGGCAGCTAGTTTAGCTCAACAGCATACCAAGTAGCCTGATGATGCCTTGTCTTACAGCAGCGTTACTAGGACAGCAGCCCTTTCATGCGAGCAGAGGAGGTGCATCGACAACATCTCACAGTCCACTTCACCTTTAGCAGTTCTCTTGTCTTCATTCACCATTCATGTTAGATATTTCAAGCATGGCCATGATCATGGCACCCTGCTTGGCCTCAGTATTAATGTGTGCCAGAGCGCTCATTAAAGTGGCGGCAGCCGAACTGAGCTCTCACATGCCATGCCGTCTGTGCCATGCCATGCCTATGCACCTAGAGTTTAGCGTACTACATGCCAGACCAATACATTTTGACTCAACAGCAGAACCATAGCAGCCAACTGACCATTTCCTCCCCCGGCCCTACCGCCGTTCTTGCATCATAGTGTTTTATGGCTTCACATCTTTTGCTGGAGTCCACATCATCACTGGATTGTACTCGTCGCTTGCAACAATTTCCCCTGGCTGAGTTCCTCTTTGCACAGTTTGCACCATCTCAACCTGCTCTGACATGGCCTCATCTACCTCCTCCATTGCAACCACCAGCTGCTGCTCTTATTGTTGGTCCTGAGCCCCTGTTGCTATTGTTGTTGTTGCTGTTGTCATGGCCGTTGCTATAGCTGCTACTGCTGCTGGTGTGCCTGCTGCTGTAGATGTTCCCTCTGCTGCTGCTGCTGCTGTTGGTGGTGGTGGTGGTGTTGTGGCCGCCCACCGGCCCACCGCCACTGCCGCTGCTATTGCTGCTGCTTTTGAACATGCTGCCAGTCCTGCTGCTGCTGCTGCTTGTTAGCTGCTGCTGCTCCTGCTGCCGGTGATCTTGTTGTTCAACAAGCAGCAGTGCTGGAGCTCCAGCATTGCTGGAGCTGCTCCTGCTGCTCTTGTCGCTGCTGAGCTTCCTCGATTGCCTTACGACTGCTGCTCTGATGTCATTACGTGCACAACCCGGTACCGCTGCAGCACCTCGCTCATACAGTGCTGCAATAACTGTTGTTGGCTGATATGCCGCGGATGCCTTAATGCTGTAAGTCCGACTTGCTTGGCAATCGGTTTGCCAATTTTGAGTGGCACTTGCCCGCCGCCTCGGCCGTAAACAACAATATGCGGCTGCTGCAGGTAGATGTTGCTTGAGGTGGACACCACTGGTGTGCTTTTGCTGACCACACTGCTGGATACCTTTCAGGAATGTTAATATTGAGGATAAGCTCTGCGACATCAGTTTCTTTGAAGTGCTGCACTTCTTTGCTGGTCAGGTGTCCTGCTGCTGCAGAATCCCCTCAAAGGTGTTCACCCTAATGGATCTGCTCGGTTGTAGTGCACTGTACACCTCCCAGTCGGCAATTTTCGTTCATACCACGAATGGATATGACCTTCAAGCAAAAAAATGCAAAAGTTCTGGTGTACATAACATTGTTGTGTTTGCTTGAATTTTAAGCATGGTTCAGTAGGCAGCAAACACAGCGCAACACAAAGACACAATGTACCAGCTTTGTCAGTTCAGATAGATCAGGTATGTCACTGATGCACATGCCTGTTGAGTGGAGGGCACAAATGTGTTCTTAAGCAGGGCAGTGGTGAAGTTAAAGCCATGCTTTCATTTACAGCATGGACACCTTTCGTCTGCAGATTTCATTCAGCACCATTGCATGGAGGGCGCACGGCCATCGGTTCATTAGGCATGATTTTCGCCAAAGCAACTGCCTCCCTACGCACATCTAGAACTTACTGCAAAACGCCCTCAAGTTGATAACATTTCTGATCTCCTTGCTGAGGCTGCTGATGTGCTCTTCCTCCTCCTTTTTGATCCTTGTCATAGGACAGGGATTGTACTTGCTTAGACCACAATGCAAGGCAAGCTTCATTGGGGCTCCTGCTGCTGCTGCTGCCATGCTTGCTCCTTCTGATTTACTCCCTGCTGCTGCTGCTACTGCTACCATCCCTGCTTCTGTACCTCCAATTTCTCCCTGCTGCAGCTGCTGCTGTGCCTGTTGCTGCTGTTCCACTACTTCCTCCTGCTGCTGCTGTGGCAGGGGCTGCTGACATTCACCACCTTCTGCTGCAGCTGTGGCCAAAGTGGTGCCAGCTTTGTTGGGTGCGGTTTTCCAGCAGCAGCAGCAGCAGCAGCATGCCCTCCCACGTAAAATGAAGGGTGGTCTAAGGATCACGCTGGGCCAGCCTACCATAAAAGGCAGCGGCAGGTGAAGCAACTACACCTGGCTGTCAACAAGGCATTGGCTGACTTGCTGCCGTACGTGCTGGCAACTTGCTTCTGCCGCTGCTGCAGTGTGTTGGACTACTTCTTCTGCCATTGTTGCTGCTGCCTCTGCTGCCGCTGTCGTCTCACTACCTGCTCCAGCTGCTGCTGCTGACGCTGTGGGCCAGATCAGTGACATCTGGCTGCGGTACCCCTTTCCAGCAGCAGCAGCAGTAGCAGCAGCAGCAGGGAGTTGAAGCAGCTCCAGCGGGTTGTGGACCAAATCTGGGACACTTGCTGCATTATGCGGTGTCAGCAAAAACAATTACGCCATTGTGTGAGCTTTTTGAGAGGAACTTGAGTATGCCGTACTCCCCTACATGTTGCTACTGCTGCTGCTGCAGCCCTGAGTCATCCCGTTGCGTGCTGCTGCTGCTGCAGCCCTGCCCAGCCTGCTGCTGCTGGTGATGCTGGTGCTCTGGTCAGTGCTGCAGCTGGTGCACCTGGCCTGGTTGTGCGTGACTGCTGGCTGGCACTGCTTGCACTTCAGGATTTTGCTTTGCCCTGGAGCAGAGAGTGCAGGCAAGTACTGCAGCCCAACAAGGTCTAAGTTATTGGTTTAAATCTATGCAAATTATAATTGCCCTGTTGGCAGTCAGGCTCTTCTTCTGTCTTCCCTACTTATGATTGGAATGCTTATTGATTGCTCTCTTCATAGTGGATACAGGAGCAATTACAGATGCCTCGGTAACTCTGGCAGTTGGAGCTGCAGCTGTGTGTCCCCGGACGCGGGGGGGGGGGGGGGAACCCGATTAGAGTGCCAGCCGGATACCAGTGCTTGCTGCTAGGTTTTGGGATGAGAAATGTTAGTTGGCACAATGCGGGAAACCTATTCACTTTCGCCACTCTCTTGAGCAAGGGTACCAACATGCGGACCTTGGGACTACCATGGCTGCCAACTGTGCCATAGTGCCGCCGCACGTCGGATTATTGAATTGCTGTTAGTACTACTTGCTCACAGAGAGAGAGAGAGAGAGAACTACGCAGAGAAGGGGGGAAAACTACTTGCTCACAAGGGGGTCTGGGGGCGAAGCCCCCAGAAGCTAGAAATGGTGTAACAGTGTAAGCTGCATTGCAATTGGTCCCACTGGTGTGAGGCTGGGTATCCCTTGGATCCAGGATACCAGCATTAGCTTGGAGGGCTCCCCCCCCCCCCCCCTGGTGCCAGGATACCCCATTTTGCCATTTTGACCAGGACCCAGGGTTCAGGATACCGTACTGCCGGATACCGCTTCCACCCCTGATTACTACAATGTGCCACGCTGTTTGATTTCTTGCTCTCAACCAGGACCGGCTTCATTTCCATGAAGGGAGAGACGAAGCTTATGCCGTTCCCCAGTAGCATGGTATGCAGAGGTGCCAGTGTATCTGCCGCATCACATGCTGCTTCCAAGCATAAGCGCTCAATGTCTATTCGAACGGCCTACGTGTAGCCCTTGTCAATGATTGGCACTCATTGCAGCAGTCCACCTGTTATTCTGATTACGAGTCTGTAAAAGGCCAGCTTTCAGCACTTAAGGCATCATGAATCAATTTAAGTATACTATTTCAGAGCATATATTGCTTATTTTCCTCTGCCAGCTGCTGCGGCGCAGCAAAGACCTCCACAACGTGGAGCAACACCTAGTGCAAGAAGCACATGCCACTTCAGTCAGCAGCATGTAGGTAACGTTGCTGGTATATCAGGCTTGGTCAGAGAAGACACTTCTCCAGCTGGGGACCTGTTCTCAAAAAGGGTGCCGTATCAGGTGCTGAGGGCCTTGACCATACCTTGACCACCAGCGTGCGATGCTATGTGTGGGCCAATGTAACAATGAACACTGATAGTGGTGAACTGCCTCTTACGTTAACTTGCTGTGCTGGTGCAGGCTGCAAAAGGAGGCAGCAATCAAGCCCAAAAACATCTATGGGTGTGCTGTCTACCAAGCTGCAGAAGTTCATCACACATGCCTGCGGGCACAGCTGGCCTTGTTGGCCACACAGGCATGTATGCTTGGAACCTAGGGGTGCCAAACATGTTCACTCCCTGCTATTACACTTCATGATATGCCATAGCAAAAAGTGCCGTAGGCCCCGCACCTCCCTGCTATGGAGTAGAGAGACGTTCAGGCAGCTTTCAACAGTCCCTGATAGGTGGCCAGCCCCTGTAAGCTCATCCTGTGGTGCTATGGTGAAGCTTATGTGCTGGAAATGCGCACTGGACAATAAGGATAAGTCCCCTATTAAACACGAAGTTTGACTGACTCAGAGCTCCTGATATGGCTTTCTCAAGGATGATGTCTCAGCCAACTGTTCCGGAGCTGGCAGTATCTGGGCGTGCAGTCATGGCATGGACTAGGTCCCATGCAACGGCCATCCATTGCCAAGTCACAAGTTCGAGACATGAATACAGTAGGGGCAGGGAGTCTGTTGTTCTGAGTGCGTGCCGTATTGCTGAAACTAGCAACATACTATCTCACCTCCCAAACAGTGTTAGATGTACAAGCTGAGCCTAAGGGCTTGGCTGTGCTGGTGCTTGCTGCCCTTGCAGGAGCTTGTCATAGTGGAGGAGGAGCTCAAAAGTTCTAGTCCAGACACCCCTCACCTTGGGTTGCAGAAGGAAACTGCAGCAGCACATGGCAGGATATCTGGCGCGCGCAGCTATGGACAGCTATGCCAGCAAGTAGCTGAGAAGGTGGGTGGATGGTTTCCCAAGGTGCACTCCCAAAGTGAACTAAGTTGCTTTACAAATGGCAATAAGTCCGCGTCGCACGCATTTGCCAGAACTCTGCGGACGGAGCAGACATTGACAGATTGCCCAATGTTGAAGTTGAGCCACTGTAAACAAGCATGCATGCACACCAGTATGGCTTGTGTTGCCGGACCCAAGTTTGTAGGTACGTTTGTTCCATTTTCCAGATACTTGTCTGGCGGGGCAGCATGATTGGCTCAGTGCTTTTGCACAAGGAGATTGGAACTACTGAGCTCAATACAGGTCGCAGGAGGATACACTACGGGCACAGCTTGGGGCCCCTACAATTGGGGCGCTATCATAACCACAAATCTCACTTTGTGGTTATGTCATCTGCCAACATGTCGCAAATCTCACTTGGAGCTATGTTGTCACCTGCTTAGCTCATTTGGTCCATAGTTACATAGCTCACAGCACATGTCCCTAGAGCTAGTGGTTACACCATGCTTGCAGGCCGCTCAGGAGACGGCTGAGTGTCACAGACGGGTGGCTGAGATGCGGAAGAGCATGACACAGGTAACCAGGTGGCTGCTGATATCTGGCCATCCTGCTTTGACAGAGTGGTGGAAGTGGGTGAAAGGCATATGCACTTCTATTTCAAAATGAGCCACAATGCAGCAAGTAAGTGGAAGCCCATTCCTAACTTCCCAGCAATAATGGCAACTTTGAGCACTTGGACATACTCCATGATGGTGGTGAATGTCATTCATCCGTGGATGATTTGCGGCTTGTGATTGGCAGGCATGCTGCGTCACTCCAGACTACCAATGAGGGATGTATGCAGCTTGTATGGCATAGCAGGCTTGTGCTAATCTTGCCTTGACCGCTGGACCCTTTGGAGGTAAACTCTTATGCTGCTGGCTGTTCTGACGTCCTTGACGTGCTGATGGGCGCAGGTGGAGCAACGGCTGCATGAAAACAGGCAGCAGCAGAAGACTTTGAGAGACCAGCAAGACCTGGCCCTCTTTGACCATTCCAGGCAGCTGGCCAGGCGATTGCACATCCTGAATCTGCCTAGTCATCACTAATTGGGGCATATCATTACAAGTTAGTGTTTCAACTGAGGGAAGATTGGGAGCCCCTTAAAGGAGGTGCATGCACCCTGGAACTCTGGAAGGCACGTACAAGGCTGCCTTTTTGTTGCGCAGTATGTGAAAAGGCTGCAGTATTGGTTGCTGACAGCAGGCTGAGGATTGGCTTACTAGGCACGGCGCGTAAAACCTTGTTGGGCTGAGGAAGCCTGAGTAGGGCATGGTCCGGTTAGTGGACTGAATCCAGTGCAGTGCATGTTCGCTGTTACAGGCAGAACAGCTATCACGTAACCGCCAGTTTGCCAGCTCTCCGTGTCCCCATATATATTGTCATGTCTCTTTTAAATATCAACGCAGTTTGAATTATGGAGCGTCACTCGGGTGACAATGCTCGTGCCAGAAACTCTGCGTGTGTTGTGAAGGGCAACTGTTTGTCTTGCATGGCAGGCGTGTTGCCGTGCATGGACTCAGGAGGTTCACTTCTATATAACCCGCCGTTCCACTCTTCCATTGTTAACATGTAACAACCTGCTGTTGCGAACTGCCACAATTCCTCAGCAATTCTTTGTGAACTACCGTCTCTGAGTCAATATCTTGAGTTAGAGTACCCGACGCATCCCGCCCATGGCACGCCAACCATCAGGTTAGGGTTGGTGAAGCCTAGCTTCACAAGGAAGCTCTTTCCCCTGTATGACCTGGGATACCTGTTCAGGCAAAGCGAGAAAGGAATCTAGCTACGAAAAGCGGGCTCGCAAAGCCGCAAATAGAAGCGCACACCAGTCTGCCTTTTGGGTGAGTTTTGTTGGGACTAGCCACCTACCGACATGGCTGTTGGTCGCTGGGAGGTCCGCTAGCAATTGGAGTTCCCAGCAATGTGCTTGAGAGGAACTTTGCTGCCCTCTGCAGATCTGGGTCGGCTTCGCTGCGCTGCTTGCCTGTGTGTTTGCAATAGTGGTCTTTATTGCAAGCAGGCCCAAGAGAACAGAGGTTGACCTGGAGGGCTCGAAGGATGCCCTGCTATCCAATGCAACAGCGAGCAGGGGAGAAGCAAAATAATAAGGTGTCAGCCCCACAGCATGGATCTTCCCCTGGAGCAGTATGCATGTTTTGATGGCAATGGCATCGAGGCTGTACTTCCTTAGGAGTGCCTGCTAACATGGGTTGGTGTAGATGATGCTTGACACTTTCCCTTCTGGCAAGTTCATCTGTTTGGGTGGCAGCTATCGCACATTTGTCAGTCAGAAAAGCATGCTATGTGATGATGAGTTGGTGCTGTCTCATTCCAAGGCCACAGCACTAAAGATGCATACCAAGGTATGCAAGGTTTTTTGATTGGTGCAATGTATTCCCACCATGCAAGGAGGTTGCACAGTGAGGTGTATGTAGAAGTGACCGGCATACCACGTTCGAGAGATCATGTGCATCCTGCATGTATATCTTGCATCAGCGGTCCCCTGTTTCCCCCATCTGTGTGAGATTTCGCCTTAACATGGCTGGGTCACCCAGAATTAGCACTCCTGATAGCGACATGGTTGATGGTCAGCCATTGCAGGATCTGGTACGAGTCTGAGTATATGCATCAGACCCGTTGGATTGGGCCATGAGCACCGCATTTGGTCTCCTCTGTGCTGCATGCCTTGGCAGCTGTTGCCGCAAGCAATTGGGATACGCACATTTGCTTTGTGGTCCTTGAGAAGATGGAGTTCAATATGGAGAACATAAGGGCATTGGATGAGTTGTCATATAGCCATCCAATAGCTCACAGTTTTGGGGGTCTGGCATTTTCCAGGAGCTGGACGCAGTTTTGCTTGTGATTGTGAGAAATGCACATCTTCTGTAATCTTAAGCCATATAGTACCCCAGTTGCACTGCTGCATGTGGATGCAAGGACACACTTTACAGTGCACCAACAGTATCTCAATCATACTGTTGACGTGGAATACGCACACTGCACACTCCTCAGCTGTAGTAAATCAGAAAGGATCTTATGTGTGCATTGATGCATGAGAGACACCACTTCTGCGTCTGGTAGGTTGATGTTGTCAACCGCACTTGGCATAGTCGATGCTTCCTTGCACTCGGGTTGATGTGGGTGCTAATTTACATGGCCCTCGTGTAGTTGTACGTTTGAAACACCGGGCAGGTTTGAGTACTGCGCGCCAACTACCAGTAAGTGACCAGTTGGCCCTTCAGCACTGGCTTTGAGCAGAGATAATTCATGAAATCCATGCATTTACGATCAGTAAATCCCCTGGCCAAGGACTGCCGGATCCAGCAACCGTTCTGGCCTATCTAAGTACATATCACCAGAGCAGTTAGAGCAGCAGGAAACTGTAGCGAGCAGTTGTTCTCCAGTACTGACTGCACTAGTGTCATATGGAGGTCAGCAGAACTCCTGCCATATTAATCAGAATATCACAGACTACCGAAACCTTACCAAATCCCCCCGTCAAGTGGGGTGCTGGTAGGCTTCAATAGAACTAGTTAATTAACTGTGTTATAACACAGGACTATGCACCGCATCACCAGTTTAAAACGGCCTGGATGCCCCGCTGGCTCTGATGACCGCGGGCAATTGCAACGCAGAGAGATGTATGGCTAGCCAACCACCATGAATGCCTACATACACACTAGCCCAAGCTGGCCTTTTACACTACCTGAAGCTAGCGGAGAGAAAGAGAGAGAGAGAACTACGCAGAGAAAGGGGCGAAATCCCTTGTTGCATACGGTCACTAGGGAATAGGCACTCAAGCTAGCACTTCCACAGCCGGCAGGCTCCGTGCCATGTGTGCGTGCATCTTACATTCTTGCTTGGCAAACCCATCGCCACGTTTGCGGTGCCCATGAGCAACACTCCCGGTCACTCTCAGAAAAACTTGAAGGGCAACTTATCCCCAGGATTCAATATCATCGGTTCCCCCTTCCAGTCCAGAATGACCTCCTCAACAGGGGAAGTGCTGCCTTTAGTATCACTGCTGGAAGCTGGTTCTGATGGACTTGGGAGTATGAGCTCACTGCTGCCACTTTGGCTAGTGCCAGAGGATGAAGCAGCCAACTGTTGCAGCAGCTGCAAGCAAGGACATACGTTCAATACATGAGTCATGTGTATGATGGACTCATATCCTGGGGGCTGCATGACTGCGAAGTTGTGTCGGGAGCCATCGGATATACATACTTCCGTACTGGTGGGCAAACATGTGGTGGGTCTGGTTACGGTCAGATGACTCAGGGTCCACCCGGTCGAGTAGGCGTCCCTACCCTACAGATGTGGTATCAAACGTGTATATGCAAACGACTTCATGGTGTGCAGCCAGCAAAGGGCCAGCGAAAAAGCAGGCAGGCTAAAAATCGCAGCAATCTGCCAAAGGCCTTGTGCAGCTTAAGCGCCACCAGTATGCAGCAGAACGCCATGATGCTTGATTACAGCAGTTTTCAAGCTGGCTACAGGTCATAGTTTTCACACCAAGCTATGGGTTGCTACTTTGTCTCAAGAGCTGGCCGTGCATGGCCATATGTCAGATCTGTCATTCATTCTAGCAGCACATTTCTCTAACGAGCCCTTGGACCTACCTCCTCCTCAAAGCTGCTATTGCCGGTAATCGGCATTTGCAGAAAAGATGTTTGTTGGAACTGCCCTGTTGTGGTAGGCGGCCGAGCTGCAGCTGCTTCTAAATTGGTGCTGCTTCCAGTAGCCTGTAAGAGAGGCACTGATCTGTGGACTTCCCACTTTGGACTTCCGTCCACCACCATACTCTGAATCCGTTGTGTCCATGCCTTGTGCTCTTGGAAGGGTATCTGGGAGAGGAAGTCTTCCCACTCTGACATGCTTCCAAAACTGACTTCCATCTGCATGCAAGACATCCAGAAAATTCTTACTAAAAGACCACTGCTAGAGAATACAGTGTTAGGAGATCACCAATTGCTGGTCAGACTGGGGACCTGCTGTGATAGGAGTGAGCCTTTTTTTCACTGTAGGCACACCACACGGCTTCATTCCAGGGCCGGAACATTTTAGCTGTCAGTAACCAGCAAGATCATGGGGAAAGCCAAGCATGCCTCCCAATGTGGTCAGTGAAGGTGATATAACATGGCTTATGTGAGCGTAGGTAGCAGTGCCTAAGAATGCAGGGCAGCATCTTGCAGCAAGGCCTCGATTTTGCCTCCTCTCCCAGTAGCTTTCCATGCAAATCTAAGCTCCAACCTGGTTGGGTATTAAATGCCGACAGTTTGGGACCCCCACTCACTTCTAGACGTGATTCTGGTACTCCCAAAGCCCCAGAGGACAGCCGAGTATTGGCTGCAGTGAGGCCTGCTTTTGAGCCCACGTCCTTAACCCACTCTTGAAGTAGTAGCGTAGCCTCATGTTTGCAGCCATATCTGCAAAAGCAGGTCCTTATCAGATCATCGTGGCCTGGCACTATGGGTTACAGGACACTGCCTGTGCGGTCGTCATGTGGCAGTCTTCTGAGAGAGTGCAAATTGCACAGCTGCCTCATGTCATAGCAGCTGACAAGGTAGCAAGTGCGACAGGAAGGCAGACCTGGCATCTAAGCACCACCGCGCCAGGACGGAAGCATGACAGACGACGTGTGCGCGAGATGTCCTGGATCTCCCGGCAGACGAAGGAACACTTCTTTTCAAAGCGGACAGCATGCCTGCCTGTGGGTTCTGAATGGGAACTTGTGTTACGGACAAGTGGCTGACCCAGGGGGAGTTTGTCTGGCTATGACCCCCTTGCAAAAGCAGCAAGCTAGGTCGGTACAGAGATCGATTAGGAGGAGATCGGGGCGTCAATCAAAGCCAACGGCACTCGCTTGGCTCACCGCAGCTGCCAAGTCTCTCAGTGTTTGTATTGCTGCTGAGAGTGAGAGCTGTACTGTCACTAGAAGACATCGGTCCATGCATGAATTTGCATGTGATGCAGGGGCCATAACCTCTATCAAAGGAAGCCTGAACGGGATTTCGATCTTGGCACGGTGCGACCAATGCCCATGACGTTGGCCTGCCGCGTGAGGTAACGATCCAACCAATTATAGCTCCGTTCTTAACGCCATTGTTCTGGAGTTTGGTGGTATGGGAAGTTTTAGCGTTGTGACAGGCTATGAGAGTTTGCTGCTGTGTACAGATGCATCTGGCCGGTGCCTTACTTCCACGCGCTTCGATAATGCCCAAAAACTGAGGAAAGCCTGTGGGCCGGAATGCTGTTCTGTCAGATGCTCGCAACAGACAGGCACGCAAAGAACTAGGACAAGGAATGCAGGCTGGCAAGAGTTATTTCGCGAAAACCTGTCAGGAGCGACTGCCCAGGCACTCACTCGCTTGTGCCCAAATACGTAGCAAAGCCTGTGGGCCGGAACGCTCTGCTGTCGGTATGGTCATAAAGAACAAACATGCAGCATCCCAAGCAAAGAAATGCTTGGTGGCAGGAGTTATTTCGCCCAGTCCGCCCCTCGACTCGCCAGGAGGCACTTCTGTAAAAGCAGCTTAAAGTCTGTGTGCCGAAACGCAGTGCCGTCAGGAAACACATAACTTACACGCATGCTGGATGCTAGGCACAGGGAGGCTTGCTGGAAAGAGCTATTTCGGGAAAACCGGTCGGAAGCGAGTGTCCATCGCAGCGTCCGCTCCTTCCGCGCCTGCTGCCTCTCTGCAAGCCGCTGAGCTTGTGCTACTGACGGAGACGCTCACATAGACGCCCTAAGCGCAGCCTGGGATGGCCTATAGGACACAGTCTTCCTCGCAGTCGGCAGTTTTCGGCACCGGTGTCACTGCTGCCCGACGTCCTGTCAATAGAACGGTAAATACCATTGCTTCCAAGACGAACGAAACAAGGAGCAACACAAAATGCAGTATACATGTAATTCTGGGCTAGTTGGTAATCTGATCATCTGTAATCATGCACTGTAGATGCTTCACAGGGAGAAATGGTCATCACCGTGATTGTATATCTCAAAAATTGCAGCACCAATTGCATTAGTTCAACAGTAAGGCCGTTGTGAGCAGTGACAGCACACAACATACCAAAGGCTGCTGCATCTGCAATTGCTGCTTCACATAGATTCCCGCGGTCAGTCAAGCCAAGTACATGCACTCGCATATCCGCATAAATGCGGTAGAGCTGTAATGCTATGTATGCCACCTGCTTGCTCACATCCCCATATGACAGCTCCTGAAACATGCCCTCACCAGCGTCAGCAATTACCAAATGGGCCCGTCAAAGCGGGTGGCTAGTGGACCCATCACATCACTCATCACTCAAGAGTTCGGAAGACGCAAAGGATAATCTAGATGGATACAAAGCAACACAGGGTGGAGAACTACGGGCCCGGCACAATTCTCATAATACCACCTTGATGCTCATGAGAGCCTTTAGCTTGATAGCTCACCACCCATGCCCTCACAACATATGCCACTTTCTTTCCCCTCCATCCATGCCTTTCGTTTGGAATGTCCCCTGCTCAACCATATTCAGCATACAGACTGCACGCCCCAAAGCCGTGCAGTGATCCATCATATTTACTCACCACCCATGACTGTGGACTACATGAACACTAAACTGTATTTCAACAGCCTGCTCTCCAGAACAGAGGGATATTCGTTTCTGCATGCAGCACTTGAAGCTGCAGAAACTGTCAAAGTCAGGTAGTGTTTGCTCCATCATGCAAAAGAGCTGCAGCCATAAGTGCCCATTCCATCCCTCATTCTCCTCAACACAAGCATGGTGGATCCCAATACCCTTCTTTTGAAAGGCGACACAACAGGCTCCAACCACACCGCACCTGGCTCTCAACAGCCCTCCCATCAGCCTTTAACAGTGGCCCCAGCTCTCCTGATTAACAAAAGGCCCACATCTTCTCAGCACCAGCACTTGTCACCAACCTGAGACAAGTTGAGCAGGACTCAAGGAGTGCTCACAGCTTCAAGCCCCCAAACCCTTCTTTTGACCTCGTGTGCCTTTTCCCACACTTTTGAGTATATGACATGCACCAAATCTACCGGTATTGGATGTGAATCCGCATCGACAATCATAGCAACCCCCGCCGTGCTGCAGTCAACAGACTGAGCAAGCTTGATCGCAATGATGGTTGCAGCACTCAAGGCCCTCCCATATTCAGTCAACCAAACCACGATTTCCTTCATCACATCTGCAGGTCCACAAGCAACGTACGTTCCCTTCATGCCCAACAGATCTTGTCACAGAGGCAAGCTCCATCCATGTACACTCTACAACTCCATGCTGCACACTTGATTCCTTAACTCAACGCTCAACAGCTTTTCGTGGAATGTTCCAGGTGAACTACAGTCCTTGGACAACCTCCGCCATCAACCTACCAATCACCCCTCCCATTGTCAGGTGGTGCCCCCTGCAGCCCTAGCACTGCTGTCAGTACCCCTCTCCTCAACTGGAAAATACAAGCTCGGCCAAAGAGGCAAAAGTTGCCCAATGATCAGAGAGCGATGCAACTTGTCAAAGCTGAAATCAGAGCCACATATGGGCCAACAATGCCCAGCAGACACATGCAATCACACAGCAATACCCACATAAGCCTTTAAAAGCCCAGCCCAGGCTTGTCTTAGTCAGCAGAGGCCCAGCAGTTGATGGATGTACAGCCCCAAAACCTGGTGACTGTGGAGCCTGGCCTCCATGCAGAGGCCAGAAAAATGTGCAGTAGGTGCAATTACCAGGTGCAATGGCAGGGGCCTACTACAGATACTATTAAAAAGTGCTTGAAGTGGCATATGTGGCATATAGTATTAAGAGTGCTTCATAACATAGCCAAACCCAATTACTAGAAAGACACCCATGACAGGGTTCATAACAGGGCCCAAGTCAGTGCTCATGTACTAGTTGAACCATCTCAGAGTAAGATACAATCACTCGGAATACATACAACTACTAACGCTGCGACCAAATGCTGTGACAACATCAGCATCTGTTAATGGTGTTTCCCTGAACCAATCCCTTGGACAAAGACCAGTTCAACTACGACATAATGCACTGACAAGGACTTTAGTCAGGGCTCTGAGAAGTCGGCTCATGCTTGCACTGTAATTCAGCTGCATCCTCTGGGGGTTGCAAAAGCATACCACTGTGCTGTGCTGCCTGTACACTGAGCTGATATGCAGGCACAGCATCACAACCACGGCATCCCGTCTTCCATATCTGCCAAAGCAGTATTCAAAAACCACAGGCTCCCAACAAGAATGCCAATGTCAGCAGCAACAGAGACTGGTGCGATCAGCATACACCTCTCTAATGGGACGTCCCCAAGCATTAGCAAAGATTGCCACATCACATGTTGTTAGTACTTTTGTCTTGAAGTGCTCAATCCCGTTGCAGGTGTGCAAAGACTACAAATACAGCAAACCCTTATACCGGTAACGCCTTTCGAGGGACAGCACCCTCCACCACCCAAACAAGGCCGCAACAAAATTGCGCCCTCATCCACAAGGCTACCTACACAGTTGCAACCCCTCATACAGTCGCAAGGAGAGTAGACCCAACGCAAGGAAGGCTGATTGCCTTATTGCACAGACAAAACCTTGTACTGCCGCTCTACTGGGTTGTTCTCAACCAGATGGCAGCACCTTCGTTCAGTGTCTTACTGACCCAAAAAGTACATCATTTAATCAGTGCTTCTGACATGTTGGAGAGTGCTTATGATATGAACCAGAATTTAGGGGTTTGTAGTGCTTTGTACATTATATCAGATGCCTAAGGATCTGGAAGCTCCGCTGGCTCCCCCCATTCAAACAACAGTGCTGCTTAGTGAAACTGCACTGCAGGCAATCCAACAAGTTTGTGGCTCCTATATTGGAGAACCTCCAGCTACTCAATGTGCAAGCTACACAAGCACACTGCAATTGCTGCATCTGCAAGAGCACCGCGATAGGTTTGGCCCCTAGTCAAGGCATGCTCTGCAAGCGCAGCACCCAAGCTTAAAAAGCACAAGAGCAAGAATAAAATGATGTAACCCGACTTTTTAAGAAGGGCATACAATAACGCGCCATGCACACAGGCTTGCCCTCTCCCCACCACACACAGGCACTCCCCTTAAACTGGACCAATGGAACAAAGTGTCCCAGTGCACGGCCTACATGAGCCTTAAGAACCCTGATATCCTCATGCAGGCATGCTCCCTTTGCCCGTCAGCAACTGCCAGAAGCCGCTTCCACACAGCCAAGACAAGGACTCTTTCCAGGCTTGTGCAGCCTTATGCTCCACGCTGGCCATGGAGACATCAACATATAATCACCCCAAGCATACCTCTTGGCAGCCTCTATCGTATATGCATGCCTTATAGACACCATTTTTAAACAGGATGAGGATACAGTAGCAGGATACTACAGCTGTACAGCTTACTGCAACTGTTGTGCCTAATCCACACAAAACATCCAAACAAACACTCTCAGTATCAGCCCCTGCCACAGGTAATCGGCCTCCAATGAACTGCACATCCCCTGAATCAACTTGCCACAGAGAAATTTGCCCAACACACCTCAGTCCCCACTCATTCTTCAGCAATGCTGCATTGAGGCATTGATATATAGATTCTGCACGCAGTAGCATGCATTGTTCCCTAAAGAGTCCTCGCATTCTAGCACTCAAGCCGTGGCGCTGAGAAAGACAGGCCACGGAAGTCCGTGAAGACTAACAGCAGTAGCTGCATATACCTGTCCACCCTATCCACCAGTTCACCCCCACAAATCCTGCCTCATAAACATAATCATCTCCTGCAAGAACAGACACCTCATGCCAAGGAGCACATGACCCTGCTGCATCGCTCTACCTTATCCTCCAACTTATGATGGGTCCTGTGCACTCACATACAATAGTGACTAGTTACCCTCCTATCTCCACATGCAAGCCTTGCATGTGAGCTCTCACGCTGCACTCATTCCCAATTCATCACATCCAGAAACTGAGGTGGGCCCTCTGATAGCGCAGGTAGGTCTGGCAGCGACAAGGCGAGAGGTGGTCTCTCGTCTCCTGCCAAGAACGGCAGGGACAAGGCCAAGTCAGGATCGGTTGCTTCTCCCAGCAATGGTACCCACAAGTTAGCTTCTGCTCCTGAAACTTCAACTCCCATTGGAACCCCAGCCTGAGCCGCTGCTCCTGCTGTTCTGGTGGCTGTGCCTGTGAGCTCTTGAGCTGGAGCTATCACAGGATTGCATGCTGGCACCACACCAGCTGCTGACACCACACCAGCTCGAATCATAGGGTTCAAGTTCAGCCAACTATCCCCTGCAGTTATGGCAAGACCCGATGCAGCAAGGGCAACAGTTGCAGCAGCCACAGAAGTAGAAGTGGTGCTAGATCCCATACCTCCTGCTGACAATGGTGCTCCTCCGCCACCCACTAGTGACAGCATCCCTCTTGGCAGAGACACGTCAGTTGCAACACCATCAGGCGAAGCTGAACCAACGCCTTGTCCCGAGCTGCTCGCAGACGACAAGGACAGCAGAGGCGATAGCATTTGACCTGCACTGCTGCTGCTGCTGTTGTATTGCTGCTGTTGTAGTAGCAGGGCGAGAGCCAAAGGCAAGGTCGCAGCGCTAGGTTGTGCTGCAAACCCAGCAACCCCATCTGAGGGAACTGGTGCAGGTGGAACTGGAAGGGCGGGTGCCACATCAGCTGTACTGGTGCCGCTGTTGCTGAGTATATGGGCCAAGAGCTGCTGCTCGACACGCTGGAGAAGGGCCAGGCAGATCGCCAGGGTGTCAGGGTACTGGGGGTAGCAACGCACCAGCAAACGAGCCACATCCTGGTGGGCAAGCACCTGCGAGGCAGGTCCATAAAATAGGGCGGCAGTTTAGTGAACGGCCTACTCAACAAGGACGGACATGCTGGTCTCATACCCTGCTAAGCTACCAAACCGCTATGCTAAACTCAGCTTGTCTTACCCCACCTGGGTTGTCCAAACAGCCATTGGCTCAAGCTGTTTCTTCTCTTTTCTGAACCCCTTGCCATCCAGGCAAATTCAGCAACAAAGTGTCACTGGCAAATCAATCAGGCTGTCAGTGTCCCCTGCACATTTGTTCACACAACGGCCAAACATGTCTCTCATGGCCTGCATTAGCAGATTTGCATCGTCAAGGGACCCATTTGTACATAGCACCTTCCCTGGCTAGTAAGGACCATAAAGAGTTGAGAATTAACAACAAGGCAACAATGGAACCCTTCCCCCAAACCCAAACCATGAACCCACACCTGCGTGAAGGGAGTCATGTGCAAGCGTGCCATTGCCAGCTGCTCCTCCTCCAAGTGCTTGCTCATCTGGCCCAGCAGCTCTCGTG
Source organism: Pseudopediastrum boryanum (assembly GCA_963556185.1). Classification (NCBI taxonomy): domain Eukaryota; kingdom Viridiplantae; phylum Chlorophyta; class Chlorophyceae; order Sphaeropleales; family Hydrodictyaceae; genus Pseudopediastrum; species Pseudopediastrum boryanum. The sequence continues at coordinate 4,422,610 of OY744509.1, read as the reverse complement.
CCTGCCCCTGCTTGAATAGAGCCTCGCGCTGCGAAGAAATGCTGTCCATTGCCAGGGAGGACAGAGTGGTAGCTGCTGCCTTGCGGCTCTGATTCAGCTCCCTCAGCGTGCTGATGTAGGTCGAGAGGCCAAACTGCAAGCAGCTGCACTGAGTCTTTGACAAGATCACATCAGCCTACGTAGCAAAGGCACCAAAAACAGTTATTCAGTTCCAACTGGATCGATGTACTAACTGAACGGCACACTGACATGGTTCCTACCCATTTGCAGCACCTAGGCAGTATGTTAAAAACGCTGGTGGGCTGTAAAAGCAAGCTCGATGAATTCAGCTGCCAGCTTTGCTGCAGTGCCAAAGAGAGGTGCAGTTCATTCATCCTTCTCCACCACATCAGTTAGCAACACATCATCCAAGAGCACATTGGCAAACTTCTTGTTCCTGCCAAGCCACACTAACCACAGGACAAACTCTGCACTCCTTTCTTTGACCGTGGCTGGCATGTGCAGTGTGGGCTCTGCCACTAGCTTGATACAACAGACTAGGGCGCAGCAGTCCTGGACGCAGCAGTCCTAGACAGAAACCATTTCATCCTTAGTGATTAAAGCCATTATCACCTCCAGCAAACATATAATGCAATCATACAAAAACCATAGTGCGAATGCAACAGAGTTTAGAGCTGCAGCCCAATGCCCAGAACATGCCGCCCTAAATTCAGACCTGGAAAGACATCGTGATAGCCGCATACTACTGGGCTCGTACGTATGCTTACGAGCTGCTTCCCCTGACTCACCACGAGCACATCCCATGATGCTGACTTGTGCTGGCCTGCTGCAGCTGTGGCTGAGATGAGCTCAGCAGGTGGCCCTGATCCAGACAGGTGGGAGTAGCTGCTGTTCCAGCACCACAAGGCCACCTCCTGCTGCAGCTCCTTCCCACTGCATGTGCCCGGACCCTCCTCGGGCAGCTGCTGGGCCTGTTGCTGATTTGACATCTGCTTGTCCGACTGCTGCTGCTGCTGCTGGCTGAGCAGGGAGCTCTGTCCCTTGCTGAACATCTCATCAAGCAGGAGCAGATCTGTGGGCTCAAGCAGGGCTTCAGCGTCATCATGTGTTGGATGCTGCCCCAGCTGCAATGCTGGCTGAAAGGGAATCGCCTCAGAATGTGTACCAGGGCTTGCTTGGCGCTTAGTGGAACAGCTCTGTCCATTCTGCAGCTGCTGCAAGGGGCTGGCTGGCAAGGAGCTGGTTGCTCTGGGCAGGTTGCTTGGGACAGAGGTGCTTGGTGTGGTAGCCTGGGGTGTGTGGCCATCATTTGCTTCTTGAACCATGACAGACTGGAAAAGTGTAGCCATCTTCATCACTGCTTGCAGGTGGAGGTTGTGCAAGCCTTGTGGGTCCAAAGCCCGCATCTGATGAACATCCAGCGCCCCGGCTGGTTTGCTCAAAAGCAGCAGCTGAATTTCAGCTTCCAGGCAAGAAGGTGTGCTGCTTGAGCCAGTGACGCTTTTGGTAGCGCAGGTAGGGTCATCGTTAGGCGAAACGTCAACCAGAACTTGGCCCTACAAATCAGAACGGAGAGATCAACAGCAAATCAGCCACAAGGACTAGCTCTTGAGAATGAGCAAGCTTGGCCAGGAGGGTGCTGGCGCGCTATGCTGGAACAAAAGAAGGTGACAGCCTTACCACTCGGGAAACATCCGTGGCTTTGCCATTGTCCTCATTCCTCCTTAGCTCCTCAACCAGCTTGCGAAGCCTCACGTTCTCGGCCTCAAGGTCCTAAAAGAAGAGGCAAGGTCCCTTTTAAGCTGATCTGATGCTGCCTGCTTGCTCAGTGCGGCGTTTGCGGAACATAGAGCAGGCCTCGTTGCGATGCAAGGTTGGCAGCTCTCGAGTCCTCTAGCTGAACCTCCAGAACTTGCTGGACCGCAGAGTTCAGATTTAAGTGCTTGCGTTTTGAATGCCTTTGAGACATCATCCACGGCACATGAGCATCACCAGCAAGATCGACCGACCCGGACGCTGGTTTAGAATCCACCAAGCACCTGAGAATTGCACTGTAAGCGTCCGACTGGATTTGTTCTATAATAAGAGAACAAGTACAGCCCTTCTGCGGACTTCAACTCGGAAACCTCCTGTGACATACAGATAAGTTTGTAGAACCAATCGTGTCTGCTCTGTGTCTGCATGTTTCACCTTGTCATCGCATTGACTAATGTATGTGTTTTCTGATGCACCGCACGGTCAGTTCTAACATGAAGCGGAGCTCTGAGTCACAAGCTCCACAATCCGGAAAGCAAATCTTCTGATTTGAAGAGTGACTCACTCCATTTGAGGGGCTTAGGCTTTTAGAGTCGGCTTTTGTTCTTGGGTCGGCGGAGCCAGCGGACACTCCAGCGGCACCGGCGGGTCAATCCAGACCACTGAACACCCCTGAAAGGACCCTTTCGACCTTATATTGAGGATGAGGATATGCGCCATGGGGCCCAGCTTGATCTGAGCCCGGGCAGGACTGGCTTGCTGCTGGAAGGGAAGGGCGCTGTGCACAAGTGCTGAACATACTTATCTAGGTGTACCCGAGAGTTTCGAGAAGTTGGTTGCTGAGCCATGTTGCCCCTGCGAAGTAGAGAGACCGCTGCAGTAGGTGCTATAGTCCCTTTTACTGCTAGTCCGGCCAGGTTCCCACACCCTCGCTTGCCGACTGCCTGTCGCGTCAAAAAGCCCGATTTAAGTCAGTTTTCAGCAGAGCAGATAGCCTTCCTGGAGAGAAAGCGCAAATTCAAAGCTGGCCTTGGTCCAGCCATGCCAGAGTCGACGGTCTGCCATGATTGCAATGCAAAAGGTGAAGCCTTTCACTGCCATCTGAATCATTGAGTTACTGAGGCATCAGGTATTTCACAGCCTACTGAGAGGTCCCCTGATCTATAGGCATAGTGGTCTGCTGGGCCTGCAAAGGCACTGGTGTCAACGACAAAGATTGTGAGGAGCTCATTGAGTGAGTGGCTGATGGGAAACAGGGGTTGGATCCATTAGGGCTTACTTGCATGGGACCGTTGCTTTTGGTCTAGCTTCTATCTGGTTTGTCAGCACTCAGACAACATTCAAGTTGCAACCCAATCAACCAAGGTCATTGAGCGTTTGAAAGGCTGTGTGAACTCTCGGCGTCGGTTCCCGTTGCCTCCGATCATTTACACAACCTCAAAAAATTTGATGATGGTCTCATTTGTAAAGAGAGACCACTGCACAGCCCTCCGGGCCGTGCAGCACCCAAGCACGACTCCATCCAGTTTGTTAGGGTTGTGGGGTGAGTTAGTGCGAGCGATACAGAGCCAGAGGGCCGCAAATTCTAGTGAGGCTGAGACAAGTAGACTGAGAAATGTTTGACACTGCTAACTCTGAAAGCACTGTCACTCGTATGCGGTATGCCTGGCCGTTACGTCCCCTGTGTTCATATTGTCATTTGTGGGCAAATGTCGTGGGGGAAAATGTGGAACGAACCAGGTTTTACTTGTTGTCCCCCCTGCAGGACAAGCGTTGAGAACCTCCGGCAGCAGAGTGGGGTATCGAATGTCCTCTGGTACTTCTACAAGGGAGGACCCTGCTGGATATGCAGGTATGTGCAGGGTAATTCCCCCCCACCCCCCCACATACGACTACCTCGATGGTGTTACGCTTTGTCCTGCTCATAGGGCCTGTCTACAATGCTTATCATATGCTATTGGCTTGTGCCCCTGATATGGGTACTTGCCACTACCTATGAAGTACATGTGTTTAAGCAGATTGTGCATCGTGGGGAAAGTGGAGAAGACATACATGCATACATACATACAGGTTATACATACATACATGCATGCATACATACATACAGGTTATCAGTGAGGGTGTGGTAAAAGAGGTGTCACAGTTCAAGTACTTGGGAAGTGTGCTTGTGACTGATGGCAGGTTGGATGTGGAGTTGAATATCAGGAGGGGTAAGGCTGTGGGGAGGTTTAAGCAGTTTGAAAAGATGTGGGGTACCAAGCATCTGTCATTGGCTACGAAGGTGAAGTGTTACAAGGCATATGTGTTGCCAATTCTGCTGTTCGGGAGTGAGTGTTGGTCCCTGACCAAAGTGCAATCGCAAAAGCTTGAGCGGGTGCACTCTAGCTGCCTTAGGAGCATCCTGGGGGTCAGGCTGTCAGATCGGCACACCAATGAGCATATCAGGAAATCATGTGGGGTAGCCACCTTGTCAGCATACATCACAGCAAATAGGCTGAGGTGGCTGGGGCATGTGGGCCGCATGGAGGAGGGCAGGTTGCCGCATATTGCGTTGTTCTCTTCATTACATGGTGACATGACGAGGCCAGTGGGTAGGCCTCGCCATACCTGGGAGAAATGCGTGTGTGCTGATCTGAAGGTGCTTGGTCAAGATGAGGGGAGCTGGGAGGCTTCATGTCAGATTAAGAGTGCTTGGAGGAAGAGGTTGTGGGATCTTACGCACCCTTGGGAAAGCCAACGGTTAGTGAGGTGTAGAAGGCGCACTAAGCAAGCTATTGATAAGCATGTCGAGCGCTATGTGATGCCTTTCAGTGGCTGGGAGGATGGTGGTTCACCAGTACCTAGGTGGTGGGAGCCACCTCCAGCCCCTACTAGGGTGGTGCTTGATCCTGCTGCCTCCCCGCCACCCATGTGTGATGGAAGTGGAGCAGGTTTTGGGTTTTAGTGGTGGTGTTTGTTTCCCCTTGGTGTGCACGCCGTTGCATCTAGCCTCAGCTTGTGTGTGGCAAATCCACCATCGGTTGTGTGGCTTCGTGATTGTGATCAGGAGCCTTGTGTTTGTGGCCTAGGTTTGTTTGGCCATTGGCATTGCTGGTCTTGCGTTTTGATTGATTGATTGATTGACATACATGCACACAGACAGCCACATTATCTAGGCAGTAGGCTGACACCCTTCAGTTGGACACGTCCGTAGAATTGTTGATATACAGCGTGCCAGAATTTGCCCTTGTTTGACAATGTGAAAGTCCTTGTCTCTTGAAGCCTGTGGCCCACAACTGCAACTGGTGTCCATGCGTTGTTGTCGATGACACTCACCCAATGCACACCATTTATAGAGGTCCTGGTTTGCTTAACACCTCTACCCTTTGATGCTGCCTCTTTGCTGTGTGCGCCTGTCCAGATAACATTGCCTGTGCTGTTCTGCTTCCATCTGGTCGTCCATCTCCTGCAGGGGAAAGCCAGACGTGCCATGCACAAGCTGCGAAGGAACGGGTCTCAGAGGATTTGATCTAATGAACTACACCGGGGATTAATGGTTGACTCGACCCTGTCCTGATGGGGCCTCAATTTTCTTCGTACCTCTGCTGTACAGTAACTCTGAGTTGTGCTCGGCGTCCAAAGGTTGGAAAGGAGGAGGTAAAGAGACCTGTTGTAGAGGATTACTCTGTTTCTATGACAGTTGCACAGGTTTGGCGGTGCAATTCAAGCACCAGTCTCGGGATCTTCACTCACCAGCACATGTGTGATATGACATATCAGGACCCATTTGAAGTGATAAGTGAGTGGTCATCTCTAGCGATGCTTGCAGACCACAAGGAGACAGTATGGGACACATGACAAGTATTTAGTACGACTAGTAGGTCCTCATGAGCTCGCTACGGCTTGACTGGTAATAGTATGCAACTAACATCATGTTTTGTGAGATGTCTCATACATTTTGCTTGGAGTCATGTCACCGTCTGCAAAGCTGCAAGCCAATGGATGTACCGCTGTGACCATTTTGTATCTGCAATGGCATGCTCCCATTTTACAACTAAGACCATGTTTCCCTCAGCACACTCAGATGAGCAACGTCTCTATTTTTTCCGGCCTGGTTGACACGGGCGTCAGACAAGGCCGGACACCGACACGTCTCTCCTCCTGGTCAGCTGCAATTCAAGATGCGGACACGTGTCGGACCAGGGAAGAACGCGTGTCCGTGTTTGCGATCCTTGTCATACCAGGCGACGGACATGGACACGTGTCCCAGCACGCGTAGATTAGGGCATCCATGTATGCCATCTTATACAGGGCTGGATGCGCTAAGCAGACAATGAGGATCATCATTGTCATCTCGAATTCAGACGCAGGCAAGAGTAGCAGTACGGGACTTACTCATGTACTGCCAATCAGACTGCTCCACTCAGACTACAAGCAGATGTGAGCTCTGTCACTGAATGATTAATACCACTCCAAGCAGCACACTAGTACAAGAACTGCAACATTGGAGCCCTTAACCTCCATGGCACTACCTCCAACAAGCAGCATGCCCATCTTGCTGCTAGTAATTGATGCACAGCAGCATGCCCATCCTCCTGCTAATTGGTGCACAGCAGCATGCCCACCTTTGCTGCTAGTAATTGGTGCACAGCAGCTTGCCCGTCCTCCTGCTACTTGATGCACAGCAGCATGCCCACCTTACTGCTAATTGGTGCACAGCAGCATGCCCACCTTACTGCTAATTGGTGCACAGCAGCATGTACAAACACCATCCCATCCATCATGATGCCCAAAGGGCTCACTAGAGCTCCTAATCTAATTGCTTGGAACACCTCATACTAGCAGCACACTACCGCAAAGATCATGAAACCTCCCCAACCTTTGGCAAGTCAGAAGGGCTCACCAGAGCACTTCGTAGCAATGCTATGAACCCACATGCCATCCTTCTGCAATTATATAGTACAAAGTGAGCTCTCCACCACACGCCCAACTGCAAGGGCCCATGCAGTACATAAAACCCATTGCAACACCTCTGCGGACTGACCATCACAACTTCTGGGAGTGACAGCGCCCGCACGTGGAGCCTGCAACGAGGACACAAGGCAATATGTAACAAATTATTTTGTTCTTACTTTTCATGATGTGCCATAGCAAAAAGTGCCAGAGGCCCTGCACCTCCAGACGTCACCAAAGCAGCAAGGTGGAACAGAATACGTGTTGGCTGGCATGCCACCAGAAGCATTGACTCATGCCTATACACGAGGGCCAACAGTTCGGTCAAAAGCACCCAAAACCTCTGCCGCCCCAATGAAGGTAAGAGCCTCCCACCTACTTGGAAAACAGGGAGACCAATGAACACCAGAATTTAAGCCTATAGGCTGTAGGGAGACATACAAGTCGGCAAGGGCTCATGCGTTAGGAGGTAGTAAGCTGTAATCGAGCAACTTCAAGTGGTTAAAGCAGTTGGAAGGAAACTGAAGTACCATAGGCATGGCAGCCATAGTTATGCTCAAATGCTTTGGAGCGCGGATGAACAGCAATACAGCTTGTAGCATAGACGTGAACAGCTTATGAAGCATGCACCAGCTTCCACTGCTACAAGTAAATGCAGCCATGTAATGATAAATCTCTGCGCCTTGTCCAAACATGCATGCGGTTCTGCCATTTGACTTGTATCAGCATCATAACAACAGCATGCAAAGCAAACAAGCTGCAGCACTACACGACTTTCACAGCAGACTTGCTGAAGGTTACAGAAGCATAAAGGGACAGGTCAAAACTCAGAAGTCAGGTTCATCAAAGATTCTGCAACTTGGTAGCATATGTTTTGCCACTGATCAGACACCCCATACTGTTGCCAGTCTGGCCATAATCCTAAACTTTTGAGCACAGACGTGTATAAAAAATGTTTACCTTCACTGCTAGGACTTAAGCCTAAAACGGCGCATCTGGGCCCAGCTTGAAGGCCTGCAGCTGGGCATCTGTGGCTGTGTCCAGCCGCTTCTGCAAGTTGCGCACCTCCCGTGTGCGCACCAGCTCACAGGGCAGGCAGTTGCCATGGTTGCGCAGGCTCCGCTGCAGGTCCTTGTAGGACTTGTCATACTCATTGGCAATCTCCAGGTGCTGTGCCTGCAGGTTGGTCCCACTCCTCGTGCTGCCACTCTTCTTGCTGCTCAAGAACCTGCACACCTACAAGGTGTGAATTGACAAGGGCATTTGCATTTGGCAGACGTTCCACTTATGCAAAGAGTGTGCCTAAAAAAGAGAACCTACTATCTCTGTGTCAAAGTGCGCAAAGAACAAGCGTGCCAAAGCATGATCTGGATCCTGTATATGATTGCATTCCTTCATGTATCTGGAGGTCAATACATCTTTCTTCAGATGTGTACGAAAATTCATGAAACACATCCTTGTGGGGCACACATATTTGTTACTTTCTGCCTCAGCAGATGGTAACATGCATACATGTACATTGGATGTGCCTTCTTAGCGGTATTTGAAATGCAGACATGTCACTATAAAGCTCTGCTCCAAGATTCCACATAGTTTGTTCTGTGGAGAGCAGATACCATGACACAGAGCAGAGACAAAGGGAACATGCATACCTCAGACTCTGCAAACCATATTTCCCGTCACTGGCCACAACCCCATGTACCCTCTCAGCCCCTGATAGTGCACCCCGGATGCGAAGCACCTTCTATCAATTGGGTTGAAGGCTGCTGGAGCTTGGGCCTGGGCAGTTGTGTCCTGTGTGTATGCCTGTGCGTCAACAAAGACACACATGGAGTCAAGCCATCTTTTCTGCCCCGTATGGTGAACAGGTAGGAAACAAGTCCAACGAAGGTTTATGTGTTCAAAGGCAGACGCATAGCTTTTCTACTCTGCCAGCACCAACAAAGCAACAAGCAATATCTTAACAACGCTGTTGCCAGCTGCATGGGTCAGTGCTCTGCACAGAGTGTAACCACAGAACAAAGATTGCCAGCATAGATGGCAGAGCTCATTGACCTGTTCTGGACGACAACCAACATGATTGAATCTCCAGTCTGTATTCCTTTCCTTTGTGCTGGATACACCCCAGACAAGAAGAAGTCCATCAATCTATGTGAAAGAGTGGGCACCATAACACACTCCCAAACTACTCTTGTGCAATAGCCTTGAACGTCATAAGCATGTTAGCACTTGCCAACCTACCTCTCGCTTGCTTGATCAAGAGGGCTGTGGGATCATTGCAGCACTGCCATGTCGATGGATACCAGCAATATGGCTGCTGTGCACCAACTGAAAGATTGTTGGGAGTGCGCCTGGAAGTAACGTTGCCGACAGGACCAAGGCCTTGTCAGGGACAATATGTTGTAAGGTGATGACAGTTTATGTAGCATCAGCACAGGTTTAGGGCAACTAGGTTGTTAGACTAGGGGGCAGATGCTCTGCTGCAGATTGTGTGCTGCAAACTTCTGAGCTACTTGTGAGACTCCAATGGCACAGTAACATGTCTTGATAAGCTGTCTACTGCTCTGAATTTGTCATGGCACATGCCTCAAAAACCAGACACACAGACCTTCAAAGCTCTGTGCTTTTCATGTGTTTTCTCTAAGCTGGACTGCCATGTTCAAGTCCCACTTTGTGATCTACAGATTATTCGACTGCGAACGCATGGATATTTGAGATAGCATGGCTCTTACCTGGATTCGTTTACATTGCGACACAACGAGCCCCGATTTGTCGCTGCTGTCCTGTGAAATGGCCGATCTCTGCACAGTCGAATTGGCCAAACTAAGCTGAGCAGTATCCCTGTTTTGCGCGCGTATCACAGTGTGACACACATGACTGTTTCGGGAGTCTAGAATGAACTGGGCCTCACCAGTACGAGTGCTCATAAGGCCCTGAGACTCCGACTGCATCTCAGCATTGCCTGAGGTAGCGCGCTGCATGCTTCTTCTGGTAAACGAAGGGAAGCTCCTTACGGTAAATTCGTAAAGCTGCATGCGAGGACAGAATACAGCTATCACATTTGCATTTGGGGCGTGACCCGCGTTCTTGTTGCTCAAGTCAACAACGGACCTCTCATGACACAATCGCATGGGCTGGTTGAAATTACGACCACGATATCACCTATATAGTATAATTCAGAGAGCATGTGCAGGCTTCACCGCTGACTGCTTTGAGCCTCAGCCCTTAGAGGCCTTAGAAGCGACGCATGCTCTGTCGGCGAGTAGCTGGCTATGAATGCCTGAAAGCATGGTTAGAGTTGACCCAACACTTCCCGCACGTAGGTGACTGTGCGACATGAGTCGTGGAGCTTGGAGCAGCTCGAGAAAGCAACCAGCGACTCTTGAGACTTCACGGACAGCTCGGTTTGAAAGCTCCGCGACCTGGTGAGTGAGTGACGGGCGAGCGCCCGGGCGTCCGGACCATTAACAGCACTGGCAGCATGACAATGCGTTCCTTCGGATGCAAACAGATAAAGACATCAACATGGCGACCGCCTATCCTATACCTTTTTTATAGCTAAGCTCCATTTGGATGTACGGGCCGCTGTAAGCAGGTTCTGTCGCCTCTTCCGCATGCTCAGATAGATCGCATCCGTCATTCAATAGATGCCTATTATTAAGGCTTGCCGACTGGCCACTGACCATAGTATGCCTGGTCTGCCCGTTTACATGTCAGTCATGCTGCTGGGTGCCAGATGTAACGCCACTTCAGGGGGCATGGAGTGATGGCTCTGTGCAGCCAAAGATGATCAGATCCTTCAACTGCCAGCGACCGATCCTGGATGAACGCTGTGATCGATGTTTGAGGCTCTACTTGAGACATTGCCATTGGATATCCACTGGATATCCACCTGATATGGAATCATTACTTGGCCTATAAGTGAGGTAGGTATGAAGCAAGCAGAGGATATCCTCCTGCAGGTCAAAGCCAAGTATTCAGCCATAGAAAACATGGTAGCATAAGTTTGGAAGGTGGCGAGACATGGACTTGAAGTTGTTGCTGCAGCGGGGTTTGCTGAAGTGCGTTGAGCGTGATGGCCAACAGTTTGTGGTATGTAGTGGCTAATCATCATTCAGTGACTGGCCCTCAAAACAAGGTGCTGTATATATGCAGTAGACAGCTGTAGGTGGAGGAGCTCATTTGGCCCGGCGAACATGTGCTTGCCGGCAGAGAGGGTCAACATGGGCGAGATTGTAAGGTATTGCATCTGTGCATGATCATTGTTAAGCCTGGCTAAACCGGTTTGTGATGAGTAGCAACCTGTCCTGATCATAACCACTTGCCACCTAATTTGGCTTTGAAAAGCAGCATCCCGCTGTGCTGCTGTTTTGTAACTTGCAGGCTGCCGCTGGTTTGGAAGAAGAACACTGCTGGGTACATCCATGGTCCGGTGAATCCAGACACCATCCTTCTCAAGCCCCTGCTGCCAGTTGCTGTTGACCAAGTGCGAATGCGCCAGCAGCAGCAGCAGCAGCAGCAGCAGGGGAAGGAGAATCAGCACCTCCTACCGTACCAGCAGCAGAACGGACAGCTCCTTGCTTCCTCAAGCACCGCCAGTCTCTGCAGTGAAGGAAGGACTACTGTAGCAGCAGCAGAACCACCACCAAAGCCCACAGCGCGAGCTCCGCTGCAAGCATGACTAGTACCAGCAAGAGGGGTCCCTTTGAGATCAAGCAGCATTGCTAACACCGACAGCAGCTGCGGCACCTGCAGGATGCTGGAATGTGACAACAAAACAGGAGAAGCATGCTGTGCCAGAACTGCTGTCGCCATGGAAACAGCAGCATCTGCAAGTTGGTGTGGCTTAGGTGTGGCAGTCATAAGTGATTGGGCCGCAGCCGGTACTCTAAACCATCGGGTGGGGTTACATCTGGTGAGCGCGGAGAGATCAGGTGCACCCTGATTTTCAAGCACCTGAGATGAGAAAGGGGGACATGTACTGCGCCAATGATGTTTATGCCTTTGTATCAACTGCCGCTTTCCAGCATGCTACCAAGCGCAAGGAGTCGCACGGATCCTTGCAGGTATGCTGCAGCTGTTTAGGAACCCTCTCATAACTATATAATGAGGTAGAGCAGCTGGTGACTGGTCTGTTCACGGTGTGCATGCCACATACAGCAGATGAGCTTGATTGGCAAGCACAGGAGATGAGCTCTTCTGCTGGTGTGTGGCAGAGGGCAGTGAAGGCAGCGGACCCAGCATGACGCAGGTGGCAAGTTTCCTAGCTGCATTGCATACTTGGGGGACTCAGGAGTGTGGAGCTGCATAGGCTATGAGTGCTGTACTGGCCTCTGGGAATATTTAGTCGTCTAAATGTAGGCCATGCATGCAGAGGCAGACGCACTGCAAAGCAGGCAGGGCGGGGGTAAAAATTACCTGTGTCCCGAAACTGGTACTAATCTCTTGCTCCAGAATCTATAGATGGGTTACTCTTTATCTTGTTGAGCATCTCTGCATGCACAAGGGGGAGTTAAGTTCTGTGGATTACTTATCAGTGAAGCAAATGGAGACACCTCCATATAGGCATCGTCATGTAGTGCCGGTTGAAGACTCATTCTCTAATGTTGCAGAAGGCATGCTGGATGGGGAAGGCTGCAATGTAATGAGTTTGATACTGCTCATCTGGCACCGGCTTCTCTGAGCTAGCAAGCACAAGATATGCATGCAGGACTGCCCGTGTTTGTTCTGTACCTGCTAAAGTAGTGTGATGCTGACCAAGATGAGTTATTTCTTGAATAGGGATTCTTCATGTGGCATGCTTGATATCACTGCAAAGCTGGTTGCGCAGAGGGTGGGGCTGTAATGTCAATACAGACTTGTGCTGCTGGTACTATCAGGTCGAGTTCTGCCATATTCTTAAGTAATGGCAACTCAAGTGCCCAGTTGAAGTGGGGTACAGGCGAAATTGCCGCTAGTCACTATGGCTTATCAATGAACTCTCGGTTTGGGCCCCAAAGTAGTGCATGGAGATTGCAGGAGGTATTGCGCAGTCACATTTTTAGGACTCCCTAGGAGATGCCTGAGTCTACAAGGGCCCGATGCGGACACATGTACTGCCCAAGTCTCACACGTGTCCAAGGAGACACGGAGTGTCGACGCGGTACCGTGTCAATCCTGGTTTCTCCCTGGTTGACCAGGGGGCGTGTCCGACCAGGAGTGACAAGGTTTTCGACACGATTTCAAAAAACTGAGACGAATGTGGCCACTGGACATATTTGTGCTGGAATTGCTCGCACCGGATTCATGTGGGGTCAGTTCATGTTTATATATCTAACATGAATGGTGAATGAAGAGATGAGATTGGAACGTAAGCTAAAAGCACGGTCATGCTCACTGCTGTTTGTCGTGATCGGGGTTGGACGGACAATGCTTTCATTTTGTTGTAGGACCAGGACTGCTGGTTTACTTGCAAGCACACCCTGTTTTTTTGTTAAGTGAAGCTCGATCCATCGTCATAATGCTGTAAGACGCCATTTTTCACTGCGGGCTTGTCTTCGGTACATCCGGGCCGGCTGACACTCCGTCTGACCGTTCCATCCAACTTCTAAATACCATCGCTTCGGGTCAGATCTATCACTTGAAGCATGTGCCTGGAATACTCCAAAACTCTGCACCAGAGCGAGACCGGACCGGACGGCGACTTCACTGATGAGGGGCGTTCTCATCGCTTTGGATCCGGACCGAAAATGCGCGATACCTCCAAATTGGACGCTCATCTGAGCATGAATATCAGCACAAATGCCATGGCAGTCAATGTCCGATACGTAATCAATAAGGCTGGCCACAGCATGTTTGGGGTGCCAGGGGAAGTAACCACACGGCAAGGATAGCAACCAGCTTGGACGCAGCCCGGGCAGGCAAAGCTCACATTTACCTTTCAGTTGCACTGGAATCAAGTAGACAAGACACCCCAGGCACTAACATTTTACAAACCCCACTTCAACTCAACCGCCCAGCCCCATATACAATCAATGACAATTGCCACCACCATCATAACTCTAGATCTGTATGGGGCGTGCCTAGGGTGCATGATTGCCTACGACTTGCTCTGTCAGTCTCATACACATGCACTTCGCCACATTCATAAGGTCCATGCACTCCACCTCGCTTCATACAGGAGTCCTGCTCTGCCAACATGTGGTACAGTCCCCGACATCCCTAAACTCAACTATTGGACATCACTGCCCCAGCATGGAGGCACTGCATGAGCCAGATTCACATACCCGGGGAAACAATATCTTATCAGCCCTTCACTGTGGGGCTTAGATGCACGCAGGGAAGCATGAGATTGCACAAACTGACGTGGTAACAACAAACTCAGCCGGTCTGACTCACATCAAATCGTCTGCAGCCCAAAGCAGACAGTTTCTGGAGGGTGTGCATTGCATGGGCGGTCCAATTCTACCTCGGAAGCACCCTCATATCATACCCAGATAGGCTTTCAAAACAGCCAACTAACCTTTGACCAAGGTAACACATGCTGTGCACCAATCCACCTTTGCGGGACCACACAGTGCGCATGGACACCCATGGCACCCCACATATGGGACTTTGCACCTGCTGCTGACATGCAAAAGCAGTTTTGACACATTTGCTACATATCTCCACATTGTGCATGATAACCCATGCAATAAGCTCCACATAGTGAGCAAACCCATGCACCGCCCTTTCTGAACTTGCCAGAGGTACTGGGGGCATTGGCCCCATTGGCTGCTAACCCAGACAGGCGTCCCAGATTTGGTAGGACTCTAGTGACTTTAATCCCTGTAAGCCTCTGGTGGGGTATGGTACAGGTAGTGCCTAGTCAGTGGGAAGGGTGTTGTGTCTTCCTGCTTGGCAGCCTCCTGCAGTTCCAGTGGCAGTGCTGCTATAGCCGCCCTTTTAAGCTTGATCTTGGTGTCAATGTCGTTCATCCACGCATGGTGCTGCTTCATCTTCAAACGACTGTAGGTTTTAGCTTTGGCAGCTATATCTGCAGCCTGTTCCTCTGATGCTGCCTGAGGCGGGCTGCGTATCTGCGGAGCTAGCATGCTGATTATCCGCTGCATGTGGGGGTCTTTGTCGGGAAATGGCACGCTTTCCACACGCCTGGGCTTCTTCGACTGGGCACTCTTCTTGCTCTGCTGCTGCTGCTGCTGCTGCTTGCTCTTGGCTTTTGTTTTTGCGGCGTAGCCAGCTTCTGCTTGCCATTGGATACAGCTTGTGCAAAGGCGCCAGGAGTTGACAGCTAAAAGGCTCTGACTAGACGCCAGCAGTGGCAAGCAGCGTAGCTGCGTCGCCATTTTGTCTTCGCTATGTGAACGGAACAGTGTCCGTATAGGGCGCGGTACACCTTGTTGAAAGATGTCCCTCCCAGCTTATGCACCGCTAAAGCATGCTTGGGTTATTGAGACGAGGGCGCGTAGAAACAGCAAGGTCACTGGACACTCTCTAGAGCTACATGTCACCTTTCAACTTAGCTGCGGACGACAGCGGGCACATGAAGTAAGGGTAGGTCGGCAATAACAAAAGCAGCAGCGTGTCCACTTGGCTGGAGTAAATAACCAGTGTTTGTGATGGCTCGCTCCTCGTCTAGTGACATGGGTAGTACTTCAAAGCAGTGCAGTGAGGCTGCAGGCAGGTAAGCAGTAATGCTCTAGCCCTTGGGGCTAGTGCCTTGTGTTGGCAATCTATGCCATCAGCGGGCACTCATGACTGCGCCCTTCGCCCAATCGTTTTGCTCGTCGGCGAGATAGCGCCATCCAGGTAAAGTACGGACAAGGCTCGCACAGCATGAATAGTGTACAATCAAGAGCGAGCACTCCCGCACATTGAGAGGTAGGGCTCACAGCGATGGCAGCCACCCGATCTGCAGCAACGCCTGCTATTGCACTGCATTTCCCAGACTGGTCCAACATGCCTCTCTCAGTACAACCTTTTCAAGACCCTCTCAACAGACCCCCATACTGGAGTTGCAAACCCCCTTCGGAACACGCTTGAGCACGAAAGACCACATGGCTGGTACTACTGCATGGGCAGATACAAATGCATGCCAAGTACATATCCATCCTGTGTTCCTTCTCATGAACACTACAAACAGAGCTTCCCCCTGTGACGAGGAGCATGGGTTGGTGCCTGCCCTGCAAACCACGTCCAACAGCACACCACATCACCGCTTGTGGCCCAAACCTGTGTACCACAGTTCCTGGAAGTAGAAAGCCAGCCCCTGCCATTAACTCCAGCAACGCCTGACGACATGCTTGCACTTCACACAGCAGACGTTGACATACACTCTCCTTTCATAGAGTCTAAGCACCGTGAAACCCACAACCACCCTGGATGCACAAAAAGGGTGAGTCACACTTTGATGAACAAGTGCCTGGCAAGCTCTTGTTGCCCTGTATAAATACAACAGTACAACTGCAGATAGACTCCACCATGTCTATAGAATGCCTGCGCCCCCTTTGAGGCGCCATGTTGTAATCGTAATCGTAATAGAATGCCTGCATTTAGCACCAACCCAGTTCTCCTTGCAAACGAAATTCTGGTCACCAGAGACTGCACCTAGCTTACTGGTTGAATGCATGAGGAGATATCTTACTACCCAACCACATGCATGCTCAGCTCTTGGCACAGGCAGCCTGATGAAGCCAGGTCCATTCTGCCAGTCCGATCGAACATCACTAAAACTCTAGAAACACATCTTCTTTATGTGACATTGCACACACAAACTTCCTATCTCCGCACAGGCAACGCAGCAGCAGAGCCAAGATAAAAGGATGCTTACTTACTACATCCTACCCTCAGGGCTAAGCATAAAATGCAGTCTTCACAATTAAAATTACCCCTGTAATATGTCAAGCAGGCCTTTTCTGGGCTAAGCAGGATGCACGGCAAAGGTAAGGATAATGCCCTACCACTCACAGCAGACTGGAACACCATTCCAAATCACCTTGCCAAGCTATCAACTCCAAAGAATCAGAAGCTGTGAACCAAATTGCTGCTTTGCATGCCATTTTCTACGCAGCAGCCCAATCACCCACTCTGTACATGTACCAGTACCACACACCCCAACCCCAGTCTGAAAATCCACCAATTGCGGAGATGGGTGTGTTGGCCTTGTTTGTTAGTATGTTGGTTAGCATGGAAACATAAATCTGCAAAGACAAGCAGACATCCCAGCGCAAAGCACGAAGCTTTAAATTCATTAGTAAGTATTGCAGCTAAACAATCCTGTGCTGCATTCCTTAATCCTCCAGTCAATTTCAGCGGCTGCACAACAGAAGAGCCCTACAACGCTCCAGCCCCTCACAAAGCATCCCCTGCCCACTTTAATTACTTATGTACACAAGCTTGCAGTCTGAGCACAGGAAGGCACAGAGCAACACCAAAAGCACTCTAAGACAACTTGCACACAGTGATTGGGGTCGTGTCACGGGCAATGCACGGCTGCAATGCTGTGCTTTGAATTACTATTATAGTACAAAGCACATGGCTAGCACATGCAGGTGCGATCTAGGAAGCCCCCCCTTGTAAATACAAACAATCACAAGCCTTTGGAGGATGTTTGCCTTAGGGACTTCTTTCAAGGAAGCAAGCCCTAAGATAAATGCCCTTCAACTGGCCGCTTGTCCACTTAATTCTGCCGCTTGGTCCCGGCAAGCCCTTAGTAACACAAGCCCACAACCTAACACAAATAACTAAGGTGTGGCAACCGTTGACAGAGTTGGTAAGTCAAAACAAATCAAACACACCTTTGGATGCAAAGAAAATGGCTTCCAGCTCATTAACCAGGATACGCTTAAACAACTCAACTCCAACACACCAAAGCTAGCACATTATCTTCTTCACACGCAGCTGATATTGGACCTACCAATCCTACAGTGACACGGAAACTGTTGTTGGGTTTTTGGCTCAGCTGCTAACCTATGGACCTCTGATGGTTGACGTCATTGCCAGAGGGCCAGCACTCTGTATGAATGTACATGCAGTTCTTTGTTTTGAGTCGCTTTCAAACTCATGGGAGCCCTCCCGAAGCCTGTGCAAAGGATAGAGCGTTCCCCATAGCCAACACTTGCAATTGATGGGAACCAGCGGCATTGAAAGAGCCCCTTTCCAGGTCCCTTCCCATGTGCGTCTGCTTCTTGCCTATAGTCCTCTTGCCGATGCATGTGCTCCCTGCATAGCAGACTCCCTAAAGGAACAACATATGCATGTTTGACTTGCCTATGGCAGCCTTGATCAATGCAATTAGACACAGTTGCAAGCCATGCATGTGTCCCTATGGCTAGACTGAACACAAAAGCTGAAACCAAACTCCAGCCTGGTGTAGTTAGGTAGAACCACGGTCAGATTCCAAGGAACACCGAACAAGCTTGGGGGTTTAAGCTAAGCTTAATCTGCTTTACAACACGCAACATACTTGTCCCGCTCAGTGCCATAAACTGCAACATCTTCTCCCTTACGAAGCTCAATGCATGCTCCCTAAGCCAAAGGAATCAAAGCAAGCACCTTATGATACATTACATGCAAACTGCATCACTCCTGGTCAATGGTGTAATGTACCAGATCCTTTAAACATCCACATGACATGTGCACAAAGATGTAGCTTTACAAAGGCACTTGCCTTTAAACAAACAGAAGAAAAGAAACAAGCCGCCGGTTCGAGGCGCAGATGCTCAAAAGGCGATCCTGGTTTAACCGACCAAACACACCAGTGGCCGGATAGAGGCCCATCATACCCTTTTATGATTAACGAATGACACACCTTATGCCCCAAAGCCGGTACCCAGCCGAACCTAAACAATAGGTTATTGACCACAAACACGGTATCTCATGTGGCCAGAGTGGTAAACAAGACAGGACTGATTGAGGACACAACAGAGCTTGACAAACATCGAGTTATCTTTTGCCATATAAGAGTGCTGAGTCCCATCCTGCCAAATGCTTCATTTACTTGGAGCGGGCCCACTCAACATATCCCCTTTTGCTTTTCCTAAGCTTTTCCACCCTGGACTTAATCCTCCAAGTACATGACCAGATCAAGATGTGGACTCCAAGCATGTGCCTGAACCAGCTTATCCATTGCTGTTAGTGTTGCAAGCATGATCTACAGCGCAGCAATGTTGACCGCCACAGCAAGAAAGAAACGCCCTTAGTAAGCTTGAAGGGCATGCCACGCGCAAGGGCCCACAAGCAGCTCCGTTACGCCTTCCGAAACCACTACCCAAGGCAAAATAGAAGCTAACAATAGGAAATCGCTTGCGCTTCCTTCCCCTTGAGCACCAACTAAGTAGCCCAAGTGGCCACTCGCACAATGCAGTCCAATCATACTGTGAACAACGACGTTTGCCTATTGTAACTGGAGTAGACCACAATAGTACGCTGTATACATTGCACCTATAGGCACCTACATACTACATTGCACCTATCGGCACCTCTCACATTGCAGCTCTCACAACTCACCGATCCAGCAACTGGCAGGCAACCTCTAGAAACTTACAAAGCATGCATTCTGTCCAAAGACAAGGGCACCATCCCGAGTAAAAAGACCATGCCTTTAGCCATCGCTCCTGGAGCTTCACCATGTTACACGCATTAGAACAGGCCAACACAGGAGGCCTCCCAAGCTGATCCAAAAACACAAACTTCCCTCAAGTGTGCAGATCCAGCCACTCAAAGCAATAGTGTAGGCACAGTAGACCTGTATATGACTCTCCTGTGTCATCTGCACTGTAAAATACGATGGCAAAGCAGACCTTGCTCGCATGTTTCTCCTTTGCGCGCTGCAATGTGATAAGCAAGGTCGCATTGAGACGACATCGCCTGACCATACAATGTGGGCTCGCTTGCAACATCTAAGTACCTTCAAGCTTGGAAAAGACAAACTTCGGTTCAATTACTATTGAGCTTTAACATCAGTACCGGCGCAGGGGCAGAGGAGCATGAAAACCATGCCAAGGTGAAAACCTACCCCCTTGCAACAAGAACAGTTCTTCTTGGTAATGCTGACCCTCTTGGTAATGGTGAAAAAACGTTACAGGCTAGGCTTGAAGGAAGGGCCCTCAAGACACGCACCCACCCTCTTGCATGGCCCTTGTCAGATTTAAAACACATGCTGCTAAATACAGACACCAGAACGTCTTGCAAGCTGTGCTTAAGAAAGGCATAAACCAACGAAAGACATAAGATTGCCATCCACAGGCAATGGGCAGAACAGAAGCCACAAAAGAAACAAGCTTGAGACTGATGCACCAAGCACACTCTGCAATGGTGGTAACAGCGCTAGAAACCCAGCACAAACCATGCCATTCAAACCATTCCAAGCCACACACTTTTATGCCTTTTCTGTGCCTTCTTGAACCCTGTCTCCCTGCACCTTTCACGCATATGGAACCAACCTCTTCCCACTGCACGCTTTAATTCTTTCGCAATCTGGTTCTACTTTGTTGGAGTACACATACAATCAAGTACCTGCGCTGTTACCCAGTCTCAATCATCAAAAGGCATCTGCTGAGCCTGAGCAAAGGGGCTCATAAAAAAGCTCCTTGATGCTGGAACAGCGCTGGGTGGTGGCACAGGCTGTTCTGCCAACGGCAGGACCCCGCTGCCGCTGCTGCTGCAAATGCTGCCGTTGCGGACCACAACCACTTCTTCCTCACTCGGGCCTGCCTCAACACCTTGCGCTGCCGCAAAAGGGCTTACCAAGGGCTGCTGCCACTTCTGCTGCTGCTGCTCGGTATCAAACAACATATGGTTACTCGTACCTTCCCCCGCAGCAGCAGCAGCAGCAACATTCACACCCTGATTAGCACAGGGGAACTCCTGCGCCGCAGCAAAGGGGCTGATAAACCTCTGTCCCAGCTGCTGAGGTGCTCCTGCCGGA
This sequence comes from Pseudopediastrum boryanum, assembly GCA_963556185.1. Lineage (NCBI taxonomy): Eukaryota > Viridiplantae > Chlorophyta > Chlorophyceae > Sphaeropleales > Hydrodictyaceae > Pseudopediastrum > Pseudopediastrum boryanum. The sequence goes on along the minus strand of OY744509.1, from coordinate 4,402,017 downwards.
CTCGCACTGTCGCCTCTTCCACAAGCTGCTCCCCAGCTCGCCTCTTCCCTTGTATGTCCCCCCTCCCCCTGGAACCCCTGCTGCTGCACGGGAACAGCGGCAAAGGGACTGGCAGCCAGTGCAAAAGGGCTAATCACCGCTGCAGTGCCACTGCTCATGCTGCTGCTGCTGCAGTTGTTAATGCCTTCCTCCACAGCCCTCCAGCTTCTCCGCCTGCCACGAGAAGGAGCAAGAGGCCCCACACCCACAGCCCCCACCTGCTGCTGCTGCTGATGGTGGTAGTGGTGGGCCTCATCGCCACCTCCACCTTGAACAGCAAGCCTGCTGCTCGGCCGCTGGTAGTGACTCACGCCCACCCCATGCTGCTGCCACTGCTGCTGCTCGCTCTGTGCAACAAAACGTGGGCTGCCTGCAGTGCCAAACCCACCCCCCGCCGCCCCCTGCTGCTGCTGGTAATGCATGCGGTGCCGGTAACCAGCGCCGTCAGCTGCGGGTGGTGGTGATGCACTGGCCGGTCGGACATGTGAGGGTGAAATCTGAGCCCCAGCAGAGGTCTGTGGGGAAAGGAATTCTGCTGGTGACCCCGTGCCGCTGCTGGCAGCCCTGCTCCCGGGCCTACTTCCTGCTCTAGAAGATGCTGCTGGAGTGACAACGGTGCTATCAACCTTTGGCAGGCCCATCGATGCTGCAAAAGCTCCTGCTAAAGCCAGGAGCATTGGCATGTTAGCAGTGGTGCTGTTGCTCGCATGCATTGGCACCTGCTGCTCCGAAGGAGGACCAGCAAATGGGCTAGCGACTGCTGCTGGGCTTTGGAAAGGGTTCATGAAACCTTCCACCACCATACCAGGCTGGTACTGTTGGGCGGCCCCGCTCTGTTCGCCTCCACCCTGCCGATATGGGCTCCCATACATATGCTGCTGCTGCATCCCATTTGGACCATATCCCCCCGGTCCAGTGCCAACACGACTGCCTGGCGCAGCTACACCCTCAAAAAGAGGGCTAGGGCCCTTGCTTGCATAAGGGCTGCTGCAACGGGGAGCAAAGAAACCACCACCGTAACCTCCACCCCCACCGCGACCATACTGCGCCGCACCGCACGCCCCGAACTCCACAGACTGACCCCCCGGCCCTAAACCAGAACCTGGCCGCAGTGGCGTGCCGACAGGCGCTTCTCCCACCGAGCTGATCTCACTCAGTGCAGACGGTGCGCCTGCCGGTGCTCCTGCCGATGGCCGCCCCGCAGCGTACCCCTCATCCCCAAACATCTCCTCTAAGTCCAGTACTTCCCCATCCTCTGTAATCCAGGGATTATGGGTCGGCTTGGGGAGGGACCGTGCACGACTCATGCGCCGGGACCGACCCACCCTCTGACCAGGAGTAGATGCTCTCGTTGCTGCTGGCCCATGGGGCATCTCCACCGCAGGGGTGGGCAGCTCGCTGCTTACTACAGCAGGTGCAGGTGTTGCAGCGGAGTGAGCATGGCCGGGGAAGTTGTAGAACTGCGACCCTAGCTGCTGCTGCTGCTGGTGGTGGTGGTTGCTGCTGAAGGCGCCGTGCTGAGGGCCCTGTGATACTGGTGGCAGAGAATGATTGCTGTTGACAGCACTGCCCTGCTGCTGCTGTGCAGCGTAATGCTGTAGCAACTGATGGAGTGCCATCTGCTGCTCCTGCTCTTGCTGACAATGCTGCTGCTGCTGTTCCTGCTCCTGGTGCTGCTGTTGGGCATCCCCTTCCTCAAAAAAGGTGGCTAGGTGGTGGGGTTGGCGGGCAAAGAGGGGGAAGAGCTGCTCGCTGGGGGGGCCAATGGGGGGGAGCATGTAACCGTACTGCTCTGTATTGCCTACACACCAGCTGGTGCGACGGCAAGCAGATACCACACGATTGGCAGCGCTGGCCCTTGGACCTACAGCAATAAATAAACCTTATAATGAGGTTATGCTTGATATCCCAAACATGGATTAAGGTCATGGAGTTTATGGGAGTATTTGCAGGAGCAACCTTCCAACAAGCAGAGGATCATGCTGGGGGATCACGTATGGCTGAAAGAAAGGACCCTGAACAAATTGAAGTTCATTGCCACTTTCTGTTTGTCATTACAGGATGTTCCGCTCAAACAAAAGCAGAGAACTTCCCAGCCCACTGCCAGGACCATAAACCACAACAGTTACAAGCCAAGGACAATACCATGGAAGGATGGAAGGGTCCTTTCCCTTGTCAAGAGCAGCACGTTTGATCGCAACCCCACCGTCAAGCTCCCACCAACAAACTCCATACTCAACCCCTTCTCTCCTCCCTGCCCACCCACCTGCCGCCGCCCTCACACCCTTGTACTCCTGCTCCAGCCGCAGCAATATATCCAGAAAGCTGGGCCTCTCCTCAGGCCCAAAAGCCAAGCAACCCTCCAGAAGCTTCAGCAATCCGGGGGTAGCAGCCTCTTCAGAGACCTCTGGCAGCCTCAAGCTTCCATTGCCAATGTTCACCACCATGAGGAACACTGGGACGTCTGCATCACTGTAGGGGCGCTCCCGCATGAGCAGCTCCCAGAGCACGACACCAAAGGACCAGATGTCACACTTCTCTGAGTAGGATTCGCCACGGAGGACCTCAGGGGCACAGTACTCGATGGTGCCTTCGAGGCCTGCGCGGGATACCTGCAGTTGCACCTGTAGGAGGACGAGGGAAGCACAGCAGGCAAGCAGGTGAAGCTCTGAGCACCACAATATGCTCATACATAGGGCGAAGACCACCAACTCAGCACATGATCTGATGGAAAACCATCATACAATGCAAGGCTATATGGCGGTTTGAGTGGGAGAGGGAGTTATGCAACATTGAGGTGGGGACACAGTGGAGGACGCCAGATATATAGCACTTGAGGTGGGGACAGGGTTGGAGATGCCAGAAAGACAGCACTTGAGATTGCGTGCGAGACAGTGTGGGAGGTAAAGTGGGAGATATCAGAAACATGGTGAGATAATGACAACTACAAGTGCCAGGCACAGTGCTCACACACTAGGAGCGCTTACGGACCTTAGCAAGCATGGGATCAACATGTTCTGTCATGATCGACAGAGAAGCCCACACCCACCTTAGCATGCACTCTTACCACAAAACCTGGGCATCTTGCAGTCTTCCCTCAAAACGCATGTTCAAAAACTGAAACTTGAGGACTTCTGAGGAAGGCCCTCACGCTCTCAACAACTGGGGAGCATCTATAAACCATAACGTATTGGTATAACCTTCCTATGCACAACTGCAGGTTCCGCCCCCTTCTCCTCCTCCCATAGCAGTTCCCCACCCACCTGGCTCGCGTCCTTGATCCTGCTTAGCCCAAAGTCCGCCACCTTCACCTCAAAGCGGGCTGAAACCAGAAGATTGGCTGTCTTCAGGTCCCGATGGATGATGGAGGGGCGCTGTGCATGCAGGCAGCTCATACCACGAGCAACATCCATGGCAAACTCCAGGCGCTTGCTGAGGTCCAACTGGATACCTGCAAAGTTGGAAAAGATACATTACAACAGAAACATGATACAATCAGCACTGGTTGTGGATGACAGCGTATGAAGCTTAGAATCAGTAAGAGGCCAATCAGGTCACTCTCTCTTTCATTTTGTGTATGCCTTTTACTATTGGATATAAGCCCGCCAGCACAACAAGCCCCACTTTCTTCAGCAAGCAGACAGATCAAGCAGCAGGTAGCGCCCCAAGTACTGATACGTACAATGTCCTCAACAGCAACAAGCATACAGAGGGCAGCAAGCACATTTATTGCACCTTGTGTTTGTGTGAATCGTACATTGGCAAACACATCGGCAAGCGTGCCGTGCTACAGCTCACCACAGGGTTTGCAAAGCCACTAAAACAGATAGATCTCAATCCCGTATGCATATCATTATTCCATTCCTCCTTGAAAACATTTTATGCCTACCACAGTATGGATGCCACACCCTCCTACCCAACAATAAAGACCTGCTGCTGCCACATCTTACATCTGCAGCAGCTGGCCCTTGGCTGCTGGTTATGTCACTAACTGCAATTCAATCCTATCCATGCATCCATACGAACATCCTATAACATCTTGGATGCAACATGATTTCCTGAATTGAGCCCCAACCTCACTGCTCATATAGTTGTGACTGCTCTGCTGTTTGCCTAGGGCTGATGGCACGGTACCCATGGAAGCTTCAACGCGTGGGACTTTACAAGCAACCAGCCACACTACCCATATTCCCAAACCTCAACACCAATTCCAGTGCATTGACCCACCCAGCCACCCACGCACCCACAGGGACCTCCCCCCAAGTGCCACCACCCACCCACCCACCCGAATCTCCCCACATTTTACCACCCACCCACCCACCCGGATCTCCCCACATTTTACCACCCAACCACCCACCTGATTTATGCAGCAGCTGATCCAGCGACCCCCTAGCACAGTACTCCGTCACCAAGCAGCGGTTTGGCGGCTTGTGGCTAGCGCCAATGAAATTGACCACATTGGGATGCCGTATGCTGGCAAGGATGGCAATCTCACGCTCAAAGAACTGCTTGAAAGCAGCCTGGCTGGGCGGCACACCACTGCCGGCTCCGCTGCGCATGCTGCCGTACTTGCTGTCAAAGTCCAGCGCCCTCAGTCGTTTCACTGCCACCTGCGCAACAAATTTGACCGTTACATGGTTAGGGCTAGACAAGTATTGCTTGCGCCTGGGCTTACAAGCCCCACTTGTTTTTTAAGTAGGAGAGAGGCTCTTGGGGCACTGGAGGTTTTGGGTGCTTTTGACCTAGCTGCCGGACCTCAGGTCTAGGCATATGTTGTCATGCTTGCATGCCGAAGACAACCCGTATTCTGTTCCACCAAAAATCTTGGCAACACTGGTTATGCTGGAAGCTGCCACCAGCTACTCCCAATACACACCGCAGCTGAGTCTTGATGCCTTCCAGACTAGTCCAAAAACTATCTCTTCCCCACTCATGCTTGACTATGGCGACCTCTGCTCTGGAAGGGCCTCAAATAGATGTGCAGATCTAGGGATAGTAGCGAAGGTAATTCATTTCACACGACTGGACTCTCCGAATAGATGTGTTCCCTCACCTTTGTGCCCCTGAAGTTCCCAAGCATGACCTCCCCAAATGATCCCTCCCCAATCTTCTTAATCATCTGGACCTCATCAAAGTCCAACTCCCACAGCGATACCACGCTTCGGAACCTCCTCATAGCTTCTGGTGCCGTGCTGCCCGCCATAGAGAAAGTTGAGAAGCCACTAGGACCACTTCCAGACACTGCAGACGACACACCAGAAGTAGCTGAAGCAAACGATATCTCCCTCTCCACCTCTGGTTCCAACGACTCACTTCTTATCACCACCACTTCCTGCTGCTGTAGCTGGTCATGCATGCTGCTGCTGCTGTTGCTGGGCTGCAGCACACCACGAGGAGTACCTCCCACAATGCTGCTGCTGCTACTGCCACCACCAACGGACCCCAGCAGCCGAAGCGACGGCTGCTGCTGCAGCAGCGGCCCTTGCGCCCCAGCTGACGGTTCCTCATCAGCAGTACCGACCGCTGCCTTATCTGATGCTTGATCAGACACGGTCGTCCTTGCCGATGTTAACCGATCCATCAGAGAAGCTTCCGTGACGGCAGCACTAGCAGCACGTGAACCAATCATCAACAGCGCTTCATCCACATCCTCCTGGCTGCTGTTATCATTCTCTGCATGGAGGCCTAAGCAGCGGAAGATGGCGGTGTCAGTGATAAGTCCAACATAATGCGCGAGGTGCTTCTCAGCATCCTTCAGCTGCGTATCTACCACGACCGCCCATGTGACTCCCGACGCCTGCATATTCGCCGCCGCTTCCTCAATCGCCGTCCCCACCTCGACCGAAACCACCGGCGTCGACATCAGATCCCTCACCAGCAGCTTCTTCTTTTTTGAAGCCTTCTTCTTCATAGGCACTTTGAAGAAATCCCCCCTGGTGATAAACCCTGGTTCCGTACCGGGCCCGCAATCGACCAGCAGGAAATGCAGCTCATGCTGAGTCATCAACGTCCGAGCGACCTGAGCATCCGTCTCCTGAGCAATGACTGGCAAAGGGGTAGTCATAATCTCCGCTACCACCACCCCTGTTAGATCGCTGCACCACCACTCCTCTGAGTCCTCTGAATCTTCCTCCTCCTCATCGGAACATAAGACCCGTTCCCCGTAAGCTCCCTGCTCCTCCAATCCAAAATCCATGTCCCTTCCATCCAGCACCATCATGCTGTCATCCTTACATACCCCGCTGACCTCCACCTCCCCTGCCAGCTGACTTCGCTGCTTCTGCTGCTGTCCTTTCTGCTGCTGGTGGTACTCCAGCCGCTCCTCCTCTAATACATCCACTAACGGCAACCCCTGCTGCTGCTGCTCCTCAACCTCCTCCTCAGCATTTACCCAATCGTCCAACTCAGCGCCCTTCTCCCAGCTCCGCAGAGACCCCTGCCTACTCACCAGCTTATCAGCTACAGCACCAAGCAAACCCCCCGCTGCCGGATCCCCAGCTGCAATAGCAGCAGCCATCTCAACACTCGGCATCCGATGCGGAGCAGCTAAACCTAGGCCTCCCCTCGCCCAGCTCCTCGCCGTGCTACCTCCCACGCTACCAGGCCCTGTGAAACTTACAGAGCTACGACCGGGGAGGGCAGCGGGCTCCGTGGCCACAGAGGCTCCTGAGCAGCTCGTTGTCTCAAAGTACTGGGTCCGGCTACGCCCCACCCGCCGGCGCGCACCGGAGGAGCGGGGCATGCTAATGAAGAGCTTTGGTTCCTCCAATCGGCTTCCATCAGGAGCAACAGGAGAGATCATGATGCGACTGGGCCTCCGAGAGGGAGGTGCCCGCCGACGTGTAGCTGCGGGGGACGCTGGCACCAGCTTATTATCTATCCCCAATAAGCTGCTGTTGCTGTTGCCTAACAGGCTCTCATTACTATAACCCTCCTCCGGCAAGTGACGTATGCAGTTGGTGGTGTCCAGAGTGCCCCCACCGGTACCCAGACCAGCGTTATCATCATTCACCCATGCTGCGGCTGCTGCCAATGCTGATCTGTCTCGCAGCTGTTGCTGCTGCTGTGGTGCTGCACTTGTTATGCTAGAGCTAGTGAAGACACTGCTTCTGCTTTGGTCTTGTAACCGCCCCGCCCTGCTGTCCCAGCCACTGACGCGCGACCCCATGCTGCCGTCTAAGTTGCAACGGCTAAAGAGCACAGGCAGAAGCTCTGCCACACCCTCCTGCTGTTGCTGCTGTGGTCCAGATTCAAGGCAAAACCCAGCTTGTAAACCCAGGTCTGCGTCTTCTTCTTCTTCTGCTGTACCGGGGTTACCACAGGCTAGGCCCTCTTCTCCAGCTGTGAGATCTTCTGCGCTAGGCGCCAACGCAAAACGCACCCGGCTGAGGTTACGCTGTAACCGGGATTTAAGACTGCGGCAGCTATCCCAGCGCCAAGACGTTACAGAAGCACTGCTGCTGGAACAGTTACTCTGCTCTGCTACATCATCTTGGAAACTGATTCGCTTCACTCCTTCTTGCAGCAAGCACTCCTCATCGTCCTCCTCCTGCTGCTGCTGCTGCTGCTGCTCAGGTTCAGCATCCATATTGCCGCCGTCCTCCTCAACTTCTTCCTGTCTGTGCTGCTGCTGCTGCTGAGCTATCGAAACTGGCCAAGGGAAACCTTCTTGCTCAGAAGCCGAATCAGCCCGACAGAAATTCACTGCTGCTGCTGCCAGTACTGCCTGCTGACAGCGGCCCCCATGTACTGCTACTGCTGCGTCTGCTGTACTGCTCCAGTTACTCTGTTTCATTATGGGAGGTCCAAGTGCAGCTGGAGCTTCCTCACTGAATGCACGTTGCAGACTACAGGCTAGCTCCTGCTTCTGCAAGTCGTCCAGGGCGCTGCTTCGTTTGGTGTCTATCACTACCAAAGTCATATCTGCACTGTCGGCCCTTGTGGGGGTGTATGACAAGAGGTTAAGGCCTGTAAAAGCACAACCATGCACATGATTTAGGAGTCATTTAGCTGTTTAGTAGTGTTGATTCTTGTTGTGCCAAGTAAGGTGAGGGCAGCAGAGTTCTGCTGCACGAGGAGAAGATAGGCAGCAGGAAGACCCAATAAGGACACCCGGATCCAGATTCATCCTTTTCACACCACACTGCACTATGTTTTGAGGCTTGTGAGGCAAAACGGTCCTGCTCACCAAGGCGATCCAGCAATGGGTGCAAATCGTCAATCTTTGTTGTGGTGTTCTTGTTCACCACATGCACTCTTGTACCCCTGGCCTCGTCGTGGAACGAAATATCTACAGGCACTGCTGCACAGCTATCTCCCATCTGCAACAGGACAGAAAGCCCAGTCAGGGGACAACCTTGCACAATGCGTGTGATTCAATCTTGTTCGTTGACCTTACCACGAAGTCGGTTCCCGGACCTGCTGCTATGTGGTACGCTTGTTGCCTAGAGCCCACTGATGACAAGCCCATGCTCCAATCCTGCAGACAGCACCAACCCCGTCAGGCACAGCGCAGCCTCTGCAATAAGTCTGTCCATTTGCAATTGGCGGTGGCTATCGCTGAAGGGTGTCCATGCCTAGAGAATTCTCTGCTATCTAAATCAAACTGGCCATTGTCAGTTGGTCCAAAGTTAACAGATCATAATGCGTCCGCAGTGAAGCCATGGCGACAGGTGGCGAACGGACGGACTGAGACATATGGTTTCCAAGCGGACACTAATGCTTCAACTACGTCAGCTACATCATATAAGGCTACGACGCTAGCTCATGCGTCGGTTGGGTATCATTTTGGAAGGTGACGCTGAAGCTAAGGATGCCGAGTCCAAGCGCTGGCGGGTTACCTAAGCTGTGAGGCATACACGTGAGTTGCCAAGGCTAAGTAGCTTAACAGACAGTTCCGTTAAGCATAAGCACTGCGCTTCCTGGCTCTCGTGGTACCACAAGGATGTTTTTACAATCGAGTATTAGACGGAGCTCCAGACAGTTGCACGGTATAACGGAGCATACCAATCTCTGCGTTATAGCGACATGATCCGGGAGCCTAGACGGAGGTGGCCTATGTTCGTCACGCGCCCTTGAGCTGAAAGGAAGTAGTAATCCCGTTTGGGCGATGAGGACGATAGGGGGTAAAAGAATGGGGGTGGTCCCGTGAGGTGCCAAATTGCTAAAGATTCTACATGTGATTATGAAATCGCCGAGGGCGAATCGTTGATGAGTTGGCCGACTCGTGACGGCAACTTGACTTACCCATGGCATGAGAACTTGCCATACTGCGTGCCTTTGCTCCGTGGCTCCTACTCGACTTCACATGCGCCATCTTATGAAGGACGAGCGCCGAGTACGAGCTCCTACCTGCATTCTGTTCCAGGGAAAGAGCCCAAGTTAGCTCTGGAGGCAAGTTCAATGCAGCAATTACAAGCGGGCTTCCACGGGAGGTCCTCTCAGCTGTAGGAAGCTTTGTCGACCGTTTTGGCGACGGCCGATCTTCCATTATGGCCTTGCCAGCAAGGAGCCAGCCAGTGCTGCCATGGCTCCGTGTTCCTACGTCCATTGAACCAGGCACAGAAGTCGTCCTGCAAGAGGTCCAGGGCCTGTATGAAGCTCTGAGGCAGGCAGTTAGCAGCAGTAAGCAGCTCCCTTTTCTTTCCTGCCCATGCAGCAGTATACCCACTGGCATCGAAGCCCTTGGAATGTCTTCAATTCATTGGCATGGACCCAGGCAGCACATGGCAGCTGAGCGCAAGGGCCTTCTCCTGCTGCCAAGGGGCTGAATGACCCTGTGTTGCAGATCTGCAGTTTTCAGAGCTTTTCCCAGTCCAGGCGGCTGTGTGGAGGGAATTGGCTGGAGGTCTAAGCACTGCACATGATGTCTGCGTGTCTGCTCCAACAGGAAGTGGCAAGACACTAGCTTACCTCCTCCCATTACTCAACTCGCTGCTTGCTAGGTAAGGGCCTTGCACAACCCATGTGCTGCTGTCCCATGCAAGGGATTTCTGGAGGCATGCAGGCAAGCAGCAGCAGCAGTGGAGGCTGTATTAAAGGCTGTAAATCTCAGCTGATGTGTTAGGCCTTTAGCATGTGGCCTGATCCAACTCTTGCTGCAAAGTTCCACGAGATCATTGAGGACTGTTGTGATCAGCAAGCGGCTTCCCTACGCAGCATAGCCCTAAAAGTCCTTGCAAACCTCACTGTATCCCTTGCAAAGCAGGAAAGGAAATGGGCGACAGGCTGCCCTTGCAAGTTACGGTGCAGCTTACTGCAGACATGTTGCTCCGCTTCCAGGCAAAGCATGACTTCCTGATTAATGTCCTTTGAAGAGACTGGCACTCTTATCTGGAAGTATAAGCATAGATCCTGGCATCGGTATGGCACTCATGCAGACTGTCACCTTACGGTGCATCCCAACCCAAACGTCGTGTCTTCCTAATCCCATGCAAGCCACTTCATCATCTACATGTAGCCTCCAGTACTAAGTGGTAATTGGTCTACCGGTATATACTTACGGTGACCTCTGTTGTATACGCATCGAACAGCTGTTCTTCCTACTCTGCTGCATTGACAGGCCGCTGCGGCAGCACATGCTGCGGGCCTTGGTGGTGGTGCCAACACGTGATCTTGCCAGGCAGGTGGGTGCCCCAGGCAGCTCATATGGACCTGTCTTCTGCTGAAAGGCAAGCAGGAACAGACATTTGACGGCATGTAGGCGTCTCATACCTCTTGAATGTGTCTGGTCGAGTGGCTGGGCTTTCTAATCTAGCTACTTTGTTTGGTGACAGGAACCAACCACATTGAAGCTGCAGTGTACTGTCATAAACCTGTGGATAATCCAGGGCAACCCCTTGCAACTCAGCCCGGCGTGCTCAGATTGTAGAGACAAACCCACTCGTGTGTGCGGGCTTGTACAATCATAATATGTCATATTAGGCCAGACTGATACTAACCTGGGCCAATAAGCTACACACCAACACCAGAGATGATATATCTGACGCAGCAGCTGTCTCATCCACCGCGGTGTTTTATTACTTGGCTACGTGACATCCTGCGCTGATGGCATACTTTGGTATACTTGTGCTGCGCTATACCCTGAAAAAAAAGGTAAAATGCTGCCATTGAAGGTCTGCAATGTAGATTAAGCAAATGCTTTCCGCTGTTCTGCAGTGCTAACTGACTCCATACGGCACTCTTTCCAATGGTTGACCTAACCCCATTGGCTGTCTAAGTGTGCTCAAATCTTCATTGATCTAACATGAACTGTGGCCTTCCGCTGCAGGTCCATGCAGTCCTCCAGCAGCTATGCCCTCACCTTGGTCTCCATGCTGTTCTAGCAGCTGCTCAAGTCAGTGTGGCAGCTGAGGCAGCAGAGCTCGTGGGCGCCCCTGCTGCAGCTGCTACTAGTGGTGCAGACATTGTGGTGGCCACCCCAGGCCGGCTCATGGCCCATCTCACGTCAACGCCAGGGTTCAGCTTGAGGTAGGAGTGACATGGTAAAGACCATGAGGTCGGGTCTCCTGGCCTCAATTGCTTGTCCTTTAACTTATGCAGGCTGGGAACATAGAAGAGGCTATCCCTCTTTCCTCAGTTTACTCAACTGGCACGGCTTAGCTCTTCCTTCTTCTTCTAGGTGAACTTTTCTTACCTTAGGGAAGTGGAGCTTCTGCTCAGGCACAGCATGCAACTAACATAATGTGAGGCCCATGGGAGATAAAAGAAGGGGGTTACAGGAGGCTAGGAGCAAAGGGGGTTACAGGAGGGGCAAACACACGGCTGCAGGGAGCCGGAGAGCAAGGTATGTTTTGGTGCCAAGGCATTGCTGCAGGGGCGCTTCTAGGATCTGTGCTGCTGCAGGACAAAAGGTAATTTGGGTACGAATCAGAAAACGGTCCTGGGGACATACTGGGTTGAAATGTTTGAAGACTGTCTATTTTAGGCTTGAAATGTTTGAAGACTGTCTATGTGGCAATAACAGTGGACTTGGGAATTGGCAGGTGCCTCATCTGTTCAAAGAGGGAGTTTTAGTTGCTGAGGCATGGGCTTAGCCGTTTGCTGTTGGCCCTGCCAGCAACGAAGGTTCACAAGTAGGACATGCAGGGTTTTGCTGTCTGCAAAGCAACACTGCAGCCAATTGTATGTTCACTGCCCTTGCTTGTCACATGCAACAGGCAGCTGCAATTCCTGGTGGTTGATGAAGCGGACCGCTTGCTGAGGCAAGACTACCAAGGGTGGCTGCCTCATGTGCTGGGGGCTCTGCATGACACTCCCAGGAACACATTCCAGGAGGTGGAGCCTGCGATCCTGCTGCCTTTCACATGTGGTAACAGGTGGGTCTTGTGCTGCATGGTCTTGTGGGTCTTGTTCTGCAAGGTCTTGGGTGATCTTTTGGCATAGCTGGTTTTGCGTTTTGATTGATTGATTGAACGGGTGGGTGCGCAGATGTCCTGGGATTTGTGGTTGGGGAGCAGTGATACATTAGTGGGCAGGCGTTGCAGTAAGAGTGCTCTAGCAGGAGGAATATCTTATTGGTTGGAGGGTGTGGAGCACAGCATCAGAGCCAGTGATCGCATCTTACGTCGTTTCTTCGAAGATTCTGCGCATTATGTGAGATTTAACGGAATTTGGGGCATTTTTGCAACTTGTTCGGATTAAATAAGGAGCGAAAATTCCTCGAATCCTGAAAATTGACGACTGTTTATGGAGCATTTCGGTTCGTTTTAGCCCATTTCAAGTCGTTTTTGGCCAAGAACGCAAGAGAATAGCACATTTAATCCATATTTTGTTGGAAGTTCCCGAGGCCCTCCGGGGGTATTCGCGATTTTCACCGAAGGTTGCAGGGCGTCCTTCAAAAGGTCTGCCCGAGGATTTCAAAATAAGATGCAATCACTGATCAGAGATGCAACGGCCGGCTGCCTCTTGAGGGTTTTGTTTGCATGCTGCTTTGGGCATTTGGGAGTCATCTGGGATGCTGTGGTAGCATTGTATCTGTTGGTTTGCAATGCAACTCTCATAACATCGTGGCTAGGCCAAAGCACTAGCTGTTAAGGGAGAGGGTGCTCTGGAGCCTGCAGCTGTTATGACATGGGTTGCACCATATGGTTGCAGCTGTCCTGATACGTCTTGGATCTGAGGATGTGAAAGGTTGAAAATTGTAGGAATGAGGAATCCCTCTATCATCCTGGTGACAGACACAGCAGTATCCAGGAAATGTGAACGCTGGCTACATGCTGCCTCTTCTTGCTCGTCTGTTGCAGAACTGTCAAGATGATTGTGTCTGCAACCTTGACCAAAGATCCTGCTAAGCTGAGTCGCCTCCAGCTGCATTGTCCACGCTTTGTTGCCCTCACAGCTGTGAGCAGCAGATACACCTTACCTCCCACCCTGAAGCAGTGGAGGGTTTTAACTCCGGGTCAACATAAACCCCTGGCTCTCCTGGGGTTACTGCAGCAACTGGAGGGGCACCGAGTGCTGGTCTTCGCATCATCAGTTGAAACCACCCACAGGTATGGGAGCTTCATCTGTAGGCGGAGGTGATGTCAAGATGTGAAACTAATAGAGGCGATGTGCTCCCATGGGTGGCTGTATTGCTGCTGTTGCTCCAGAAGTGTGCACTGTTAGCGATCAATGCTTGTGGGTACAGTGTAAGCCTCATCGTTACTCTGAAGCCTGCTCCCCCTGCATCTTGTGTCAGGTCAAGGAGAGATGTTTGCAGGGCATGCTGTGTGGGCAGACGCTGAGGACAGACATTGGAGGTCATTGCCCCACAGTACAGGCTCATGCATAAATCTGTAATAGACAGTGTCTTCTGTAGTTATGCATGCGAGCTTTCTTTCATTCAAACTAAGCTTCATTTCTGTTCTGCTTGTGCAGGTTGTACCTGCTGCTCTCTGCAATCCCAGCCCTCAAGCCCAAAGTAGAGCAGTTCAGCGGGACATTGACCCCAACGCAACGAGGCAGGGTCCTTGCAAAATTCCGCAAAGGCACCATCAGCATCTTAGTAGCTTCTGATGCGATGGCTCGTGGTTTAGACGTGGAAGAGGTAACTGCTGTTGTCAACTATGATGCACCTGTGTATCCCAAGTCCTACATACATAGGGCAGGTAGGACTGCCAGGGCTGGAAAAGAGGGCGAAGTGTTTACATTGGTGAGGCCTGAAGATATGCGGCATTTTAGGGGGTTGATGAGGAAGTTGGAGGGAGGGGAAAAGGGTGTGCAAGAGATGAAGCTGACACAAGAAGTGTTGCAAGTGCTGCGGCCTGTGATGAAAGGGGCCCTGGGGGAGGTGCAGGGGTTGCTGGAAGCTGAAAAGGCTGAGCAGGAGGCAGCAGCAGCAGGAGGAGGAGGGGCGGGAGGTTGGGGAGGAGGAGGAGGGGGGAAGAGCAGAGCTAGGGTAGATGGTGGAGCAGGTGGGAAGGAAGGGGGTGGTGTGTCAAAGAAGCTGAAGCATGTGGATGCAGGCAATTTGTGAAGGCTGGTAGATGCCCTTGCTTGAGTATCTTCTCATCGCCACTGCAAATCGAGGTTGTTGACAGTACCGTTGGGTGATGGCATTGCAGCTAGCTCTCTTGTGGTGCAGGCTCTGAGGCGATGTTGCTATGGCATGTCATGATAATGCTTTCACCCTGTAAGCTGCTGGCAGCTGCAACGAGCAAGCGCTTCCCCCACGTTGCAGCAGTGCCCGTATGGCATCAGACGTACTCTGCAGCATATGGGCGTCGGCTTCAATGATTTACTACAAGTTTCCAGGCCTGTGGCCTCTCAACTTCATAAAGCCCTGTATGGTCTGAAGCAAGTCCCTAGAGCTTATGATGAGCTTCAACAGTATGGACCTTGTGTGTCTGCTGTGGATCGATGGATGCCTGTATGCCCTGTCAATGCTCGAGGATGGATTTGTGTACGTACTGAATTATGTTGATGACATTATCCTGGCTGGGCGGAAGCGTGCAGTGGTAGTGCATGCCAGGAAGAACTCCGGTGTCAAGATCACTTCCATCAAATGCTGTTGCTTTTGATGGACGTGATCTTGGCACCCCTGAATGCTTTCTGGGCATTATCGTTAAGCGTGATTGTTGCAATCTTACCATCACATTGAGCCACAAGCGCATATAGTTGAATCTTGCAATTACATTTGTTTCAGGCTCTGGTAACCCCCGTGTGATCCTACTGAACCCTTCTGTGGAGTGAACGGGTGATGTCTTCGAGACAAATACTACTTTATACACTAGAGAGGTGGTGGGCAGTTTTATGCACCTTGCTATCAATGTAAGGCCTGACATTGCCTACGTGGTGGGAATGCTGTCTCGTTTTTTGGCCTGTCCTACTACACATTGGCAAATTGTCAAGGGTGTCTTGAAGTACCTGTCTGGTATTGCTGAGTGACCAGACAGGTACTTTCAAGACACCCTGGACAATTTGGGTGGTATAAAGCCTGGTTTTATAGCCTATTGTGATGCAGTTGATGCTGGTAATCTTTCACTGGTGATCTGTATCGTGTGAATGGAGGTGCGGTCAGCTGGCAGAGCAAGACCAGTTAACGCCCCAACTGTGGCTGTTGTTTCTTCTGCTGCTAGAGTAGTGCGTGAAGCTGCTGCTAGTGGGTATATGGCTGCTAGTGCTTCTGTTTAAGAAGAAGCGTTGTGAATTGCGTAAATTGCTATTTGATTTACTAGGCTACACTCTGGAGGCTGTGACAATTAAGGCTGACTGGACACTCACTTTGCCATCAAATTCATGTTGCGATTCCTGGGCCGTTTTCTGCAAGCTCTAAGCATGTTGATGTGATTCACCACGTTGGTGTGAAAGCATGATACAAGAAGGTGGTGTTTCAGTAAGATCCCTTGACAAGAGCGCTGCTGATGTAGTGCTGATGTAAGCCCTGCCTGGCATGAAGCCTGAGCACGAGTGGTGAGAAGTCGATGCCATGGACCCTGCTTATCCATAGCTGCGCCTTTGTGCACCTTAGGGAGGAACCTGTAAGGTGTTGCGACCATTTCAACGGGTAGCTGACAGGGCCTAGATGTGGCACTGCTCCCGTCAGGGCAATGAATCCGCCCGCCTGCTAAGTGCCTCCGGAGCGTTGAAGGCTGTAGCCTTGGAGCCGTAGTGCCCGAGGGCCAGGTCACTGGCTATTTGGAGAATGTTTAGTGCTTTCTTGCCACCAGCCCCATGCAGCAGACGCTGTATACCAACTTTACCGCAAGATACTTCGTCGAGTTGCTGATGGCCTTGTCTTCTGATGATTCTTCTGCTCGCGAGTGGAACATCACTTGAAGTGTAAAAGGAGGAGTATCACCTGTGTCTGTCTACACAATTTGCGTTAGTTGTCAGAAACCATGAACAACAACAAGCTGGACGAAGGGGCCTTGCTGGCTGGCTGCAAAGGCGTCTTCGCAAAGACGGCCTACATCACAATTGGCAGCGAAGGGTAAAGGCCCCACGCAGCTGCCGAGCTCTGCCCGTGCATGCATCTCAATGCGACAGCAACCCAGTACCGAGCCTTAAGTATACGTAAAGGCTCCACATGGCGTCACTGTCTCCCTGTAGGAAGCCCCTTGGATATGAAGCCACCAACCCCTTACCAGCCCGTTGGAAGGGAAAGCAAATCGGGACAGCAGCACCTAGACAGGGAAAAACCGTAGACGTTTACTTCGAGAAGAAGCACAACTGGATTGGGGAGGTAAGCATAGGTAGTAGCCTCCCAGCAGCACTGCAAGGAACTCACCACCTAAGCATACTTGGCACCAAGGATGAATGCCTAGCAGGATGTCAGCAGCAAAAGATGAGGGAAACGCAGCAGTGCCTGAGGCTTCTAGTACTTCCCCCTGAAGTTTTCAAGTGATCTTTTTACTTTAGGGTGACAAGTATGTTGACAAATGGCGTTATATTGAGACCCAGAAGGAGAAGAAGAAAGGCTTTGGCACCAGTGACTTCAGCAAGAGGGACGAGTTCTCCAATACAGTCCGCACACTGCAGTGGCGGGAGCAGCTGGAGGTGAGCAATCTTTACTTCATTACAGCACATAAAACCAGGACTGGTACTTCCAGCAATGCCAGCAATTCCAGCATGTTAAAGCAGTCATTGTGAGTCTGGCAGACTCCTTCACCTTAGCCAAGTGAATTGCAGCTCAACAGCTATTGGTTTCAGATGATGGAGTGAGTTGCAGCTCAACAGCTATTGCTTTCAGATGATGGGGTGTCTGAGGCCAGATACAGGCTCAATGCAAGCTTTTACCAGTGTCTCCTTGCTAACATGATATTAGCTCCCTAGCTCAGAACACTACGTATGTATAAACAACCCCATGCAGGGTTATAAACAAGCAACCCCGAAAAGAGCTTCCTGCAGGTGCCATGCTATATGTAGCAGCGAAATTCCATGCAGATGCAGGTTAGACTCATAGCTAATCATTGATTAACTTGAGGAAAGCAAGGATCTTCATCCCTTCCACCCATATCTGTATGTCCTGAGGATTTGACCAAAACCCATCTTTGCCTTTTGCAGCATGAAGCCAAGTGGACAAAGCATGCCATTGAGTTCTTCAACCAGACCTCTGAGGATGCCAGCAC
This sequence comes from Pseudopediastrum boryanum, assembly GCA_963556185.1. Lineage (NCBI taxonomy): Eukaryota > Viridiplantae > Chlorophyta > Chlorophyceae > Sphaeropleales > Hydrodictyaceae > Pseudopediastrum > Pseudopediastrum boryanum. The sequence goes on along the minus strand of OY744509.1, from coordinate 4,384,426 downwards.
AAGCATGAGTGGCAGCGGCGGCATGAGTGGCAGGGGAGGTCATGGGGCAGACAATGAAGTGGTGAGTTAGGAGTGCTGAATGTGAACAGCACAGTGGGGCAGGGTGGGCATCAGAGGACACAGGCACACAAAATTGAGATGGAATACCAGTCTTACTAGCTGATCCCTTGATGATCAAGGGTAGGGACTATTTACAGTACTTGGGATGTGCACGCATGCTATCCACAAGGGCAAATATTGTTTATTAATTGGTTTAAATTACTGTCAGCATTCAGGACAGTGTTCACTGCAAATTGGGAAGTTATGGCTTTACACTGTGCTGCAAACACTGCTCTTGCCACTCTCTAAAGTATCAAGGTCAAGTGTTGTGGATCTAGTGTGAGTGTGGGCTGGGACGCGTGCAGCGGGGGGCTTCTGAAAGCAGCGGCATCAGTTTCTCTCAACCTGCAGCTGACCCTGCAACATACTGGTGCGGTCATACTAAATTTGACATGTCAAGCAATCAGCCGTGTGTTCCCTGTCGTGTTTGCACACTCATGTAGCCCTTTGATATGCCGTTTCCACAGATTTCGTGTAAGTCAGCTGTCAAGGAAAGAGCGGTGCCTTTAAGACATCTCACCCTTTCCCAGTGTCAAAGTATGAATGCTGTGATCGCAGCTGTCTTGTCTGTGCTAACCACTTTGTGCCCTTGCTGATGCTCTGTACAGCCACTGTATGACCTTGTGTTTGAGAAGGCCCTCCCCAAGTCTGCTCCAGCAGCCAGCAAGGTGCACAGGGATACCCTGAACCGCACCATGCTGTCAACAGAGCGTCAGTACAACGGTCAACTCACCAGCAGCCGCCTGGCATTCCAGCCGCCCAGTGATCACTCCAAGCCAGAGTTTGCGCGCAAGCCGCTCATCAGAGACACGTTCTACAGGAAGACAAATGTGTTTTTTCCAGCAAATTGTGATAGCACTACTGCACAGTGATCTGGGATGGCTACTGGGGTCGCTGATGTTGTGAGGGCGGTGGGAGTGTGCTTGAATGTACCATTGTAAGAGCATAGTGCTTCATGTGTCCAAGCTTGGGAGCGTGTGCAGTTAGCAAACCTTGCCAGCTGCTCCCGTTGTGATTAAGTTTTGAACTGTTCTTGGCATTGTGGTCAAAGGTTGTCGACCGGTAATGGCCGCGGGCTCCTTTCTTGTAGCATTCTAACAAAGCGACATATGGAGTGCTCTGATTCAAGTACACTAGATGGTGAAGGGCTTACTGCAGAGATTGCATTCTGTGATTAGGCGGTCTACAGGGAATACAGCCGTTCAGTTGTTTATGCTGAGGCACTGTATCAGTATACCATCATATCTGTATTTAAATCCACCTGCACATCATGGTGGTACAAGCAGACCTGTGTGCCATTCAGATCAGGCAGCAAACCCAGTGGCAAGCAAGCAGCCGGAATCGGACGAAGCGTAATGCTGTAGCAACTGATGGAGTGCCATCTGCTGCTCCTGCTCTTGCTGACAATGCTGCTGCTGCTGTTCCTGCTGCTGGTGCTGCTGTTGGGCATCCCCTTCCTCAAAAAAGGTGGCTAGGTGGTGGGGTTGGCGGCCAAAGAGGGGGAAGAGCTGCTTGCTGGGGGGGCCAATGGGGGGGAGCATGTAACCGTACTGCTCTGTATTGCCTACACACCAGCTGGTGCGACGGCAAGCAGATACCACACGATTGGCAGCGCTGGCCCTTGGACCTACAGCAATAAATAAACCTTATAATGAGTGAAGAGGTTATGCTTGATATCCCAAACATGGATTAAGGTCATGGAGTTTATGGGAGTATTTGCAGGAGCAACCTTCCAACAAGCAGAGGATCATGCTGGGGGATCACGTATGGCTGAAAGAAAGGACCCTGAACAAATTGACGTTCATTACCACTTTCTGTTTGTCATTACAGGATGCTCCGCTCAAACAAAAGCAGAGAACTTCCCAGCCCACTGCCAGGACCATAAACCACAACAGTTACAAGCCAAGGACAATACCATGGAAGGATGGAAGGGTCCTTTCCCTTGTCAAGAGTGGCACGTTTGATCGCAACCCCACCGTCAAGCTCCCACCAACAAACTCCATACTCAACCCCTTCTCTCCTCCCTGCCCACCCACCTGCCGCCGCCCTCACACCCTTGTACTCCTGCTCCAGCCGCAGCAATATATCCAGAAAGCTGGGCCTCTCCTCAGGCCCAAAAACCAAGCAATCCTCCAGAGCTTCAGCAATCCAGGGGTAGCAGCCTCTTCAGAGACCTCTGGCAGCCTCAAGCTTCCATTGCCAATGTTCACCACCATGAGGAGCACTGGGACGTCTGCATCACTGTAGGGGCGCTCCCGCATGAGCAGCTCCCAGAGCACGACACCAAAGGACCAGATGTCACACTTCTCTGAGTAGGATTCGCCACGGAGGACCTCGGGGGCACAGTACTCGATGGTGCCTTCGAGGCCTGCGCGGGATACCTGCAGTTGCACCTGTAGGAGGACGAGGGAAGCACAGCAGGCAAGCAGGTGAAGCTCTGAGCACCACAATATGCTCATACATAGGGCGAAGACCACCAACTCAGCACATGATCTGATGGAAAACCATCATACAATGCAAGGCTATATGGCGGTTTGAGTGGGAGAGGGAGTTATGCAACATTGAGGTGGGGACACAGTGGAGGACGCCAGATATATAGCACTTGAGGTGGGGACAGGGTTGGAGATGCCAGAAAGACAGCACTTGAGATTGCGTGCGAGACAGTGTGGGAGGTAAAGTGGGAGATATCAGAAACATGGTGAGATAATGACAACTACAAGTGCCAGGCACAGTGCTCACACACTAGGAGCGCTTACGGACCTTAGCAAGCATGGGATCAACATGTTCTGTCATGATCGACAGGGAAGCCCACACCCACCTTAGCATGCACTCTTACCACAAAACCTGGGCATCCTGCAGTCTGCCCTCAAAACGCATGTTCAAAAACTGAAACTTGAGGACTTCTGAGGAAGGCCCTCACGCTCTCAACAACTGGGGAGCATCTATAAACCATAACGTATTGGCATAACCTTCCTATGCACAACTGCAGGTTCCGCCCCCTTCTCCTCCTCCCATAGCAGTTCCCCACCCACCTGGCTCGCGTCCTTGATCCTGCTTAGCCCAAAGTCCGCCACCTTCACCTCAAAGCGGGCTGAAACCAGAAGATTGGCTGTCTTCAGGTCCCGATGGATGATGGAGGGGCGCTGTGCATGCAGGCAGCTCATACCACGAGCAACATCCATGGCAAACTCCAGGCGCGCGCTTGCTGAGGTCCAACTGGATACTTGCAAAGTTGGAAAAGATACATTACAACAGAAACATGATACAATCAGCACTGGTTGTGGATGACAGCCTATGAAGCTTAGAATCAGTAAGAGGCCAATCAGGTCACTTTCTCTTTCATTTTGTGTATGCTTTTTACTATTGGATATAAGCCCGCCAGCACAACAAGCCCCACTTTCTTCAGCAAGCAGACAGATCAAGCAGCAGGTAGCGCCCCAAGTACTGATACGTACAATGTCCTCAAGAGCAACAAGCGTACAGAGGGCAGCAAGCACATTTATTGCACCTTGTGTTTGTGTGAATCGTACATTGGCAAACACATCGGCACGCGTGCCGTGCTATTATTATTACATTTCATGATATGCCATAGCAATAAGTGCCATAGGCCCCGCACCTCAAGCTGTCACAAAGAGCAGCGAGGTGGAACAGAATACGGGTAAACTTCGACATGTATGACAATATATGCATGCCTAAACATGAGGTCCAGCAGCTAGGTCAAAATCACCCAAAACCTCCACTGCCCCAATGGGGGTAAGAGCCTCCCTCTTACTTAAGAAAGCAAGGAGGGCTTGTAAGCCCGGGTGCAAGCAATAGTTGGTAACAAACCCCATTGGTTGGACCTCACGCCACATCAGAAGGGTGAGCATAAGCATTCCTAATCTTCCAAGCAGCTGCAACATATTTAGCTATACACTTAAATGCATGCTTGAAAGGGCCATATACTAAGCCAGACTCCTCATCGACGTCTACACCCCAGAACTCTTCATTAAGCATGCTATGCAGCTTCTCCTCATCAGATTTGCCATCCAATATCTGACATTTTGCAGCAACATCAGGGTCAGAAGTCAGCTTCTCCCACAGCTTTTGCCTTTGTGCCTGGTAAACAGGACAGTCAAACAAGAAGTGTTCAGGAGATTCAACTTCACCTCCCAATTCAGGGCCAAGATCACAGGACTTGCAGCACTCCCTACGTGCACTTTGCCTGCTAGCACTCTGCCTACCGAATTACGCGTGCTGTGCTACAGCTCACCACAGGGTTTGCAAAGCCACTAAAACAGATAGATCTCAATCCCGTATGCATATCATTATTCCATTCCTCCTTGAGAACATTTTATGCCTACCACAGTATGGATGCCACACCCTCCTACCCAACAATGAAGACCTGCTGCTGCCACATCTTACATCTGCAGCAGCTGGCCCTTGGCTGCTGGTTATGTCACTAACTGCAATTCAATCCTATCCAAGCATCCATACGAACATCCTATAACATCTTGGATGCAACATGATTTCCTGAATTGAGCCCCAACCTCACTGCTCATATAGTTGTGACTGCTCTGCTGTTTGCCTAGGGCTGATGGCACGGTACCCATGGAAGCTTCAACGCGTGGGACTTTACAAGCAACCAGCCACACTACCCATATTCCCATCTCTCAACACCAATTCCAGTGCATTGACCCACCCAGCCACCCACGCACCCACAGGGACCTCCCCCCAAGTGCCACCACCCACCCACCCACCCGAATCTCCCCACATTTTACCACCCACCCACCCACCCGGATCTCCCCACATTTTACCACCCAACCACCCACCTGACTTATGCAGCAGCTGATCCAGCGACCCCCTAGCACAGTACTCCGTCACCAAGCAGCGGTTTGGCAGCTTGTGGCTAGCGCCAATGAAATTGACCACATTGGGATGCCGTATGCTGGCAAGGATGGCAATCTCACGCTCAAAGAACTGCTTGAAAGCAGCCTGGCTGGGCGGCACACCACTGCCGGCTCCGCTGCGCATGCTGCCGTACTTGCTGTCAAAGTCCAGCGCCCTCAGTCGTTTCACTGCCACCTGCGCAACAAATTTGACCGTTACATGGTTAGGGCTAGACAAGTATTGCTTGCGCCTGGGCTTACAAGCCCCACTTGTTTTTTAAGTAGGAGAGAGGCTCTTGGGGCACTGGAGGTTTTGGGTGCTTTTGACCTAGCTGCTGGACCTCAGGTCTAGGCATATGTTGTCATGCTTGCATGCCGAAGACAACCCGTATTCTGTTCCACCAAAAATCTTGGCAACACTGGTTATGCTGGAAGCTGCCACCAGCTACTCCCAATACACACCGCAGCTGAGTCTTGATGCCTTCCAGACTAGTCCAAAAACTATCTCTTCCCCACTCATGCTTGACTATGGCGACCTCTGCTCTGGAAGGGCCTCAAATAGATGTGCAGATCTAGGGATAGTAGCGAAGGTAATTCATTTCACACGACTGGACTCTCCGAATAGATGTGTTCCCTCACCTTTGTGCCCCTGAAGTTCCCAAGCATGACCTCCCCAAATGATCCCTCCCCAATCTTCTTAATCATCTGGACCTCATCAAAGTCCAACTCCCACAGCGATACCACGCTTCGGAACCTCCTCATAGCTTCTGGTGCCGTGCTGCTCGCCATAGAGAAAGTCGAGAAGCCACTAGGACCACTTCCAGACACTGCAGACGACACACCAGAAGTAGCTGAAGCAAACGATATCTCCCTCTCCACCTCTGGTTCCAACGACTCACTTCTCATCACCACCACTTCCTGCTGCGGCGCTTGCTGCTGCTGTAGCTGGTCATGCATGCTGCTGCTGCGGTTGCTGGGCTGCAGCACACCACGAGGAGTATCTACCACAATGCTGCTGCTGCTACTGCCACCACCAACGGACCCTAGCAGCCGCAGCGACGGCTGCTGCTGCAGCGGCGGCCCTTGCGCCCCAGCTGACGGTTCCTCATCACCAGTACCAACCGCTGCCTTATCTGATGCTTGATCAGACACCATCGTCCTTGCCGATGTTAACCGATCCATTAGAGAAGCTTCCGTGACGGCAGCACTAGCAGCACGTGAACCAATCATTAACAGCGCTTCATCCACATCCTCCTGGCTGCTGTTATCATTCTCCGCATGGAGGCCTAAGCAGCGGAAGATGGCGGTATCAGTGATAAGTCCCACATAATGCGCGAGGTGCTTCTCAGCATCCTTCAGCTGCATATCTACCACGACCGCCCATGTGACTCCCGACGCCTGCATATTCGCCGCCGCTTCCTCAATTGCCGTCCCCACCTCAACCGAAACCACCGGCGTCGACATCAGATCCCTCACCAGCAGCTTCTTCTTTTTCGAAGCCTTCTTCTTCATAGGCACTTTGAAGAAGTCCCCCCTGGTGATAAACCCTGGTTCCGTACCGGGCCCGCAATCGACCAACAGGGAATGCAGCTCATGCTGAGTCATCAACGTCCGAGCGACCTGAGCATCGGTCTCCTGAGCAATGACTGGCAGAGGGGTAGTCATAATCTCCGCTACCACCACCCCTGTTAGATCGCTGCACCACCACTCCTCCGAGTCCTCTGAATCTTCCTCCTCCTCATCGGAACATAAGACCCGTTCCCCGTAAGCTCCCTGCTCCTCCAATGCAAAATCCATGTCCCTTCCATCCAGCACCATCATGCTGTCATCCTTACATACCCCGCTGACCTCCACCTCCCCTGCCAGCTGGCTTCGCTGCTTCTGCTGCTGTCCTTTCTGCTGCTGGTGGTACTCCAGCCGCTCCTCCTCTAATACATCGGCCAACGGCAACCCCTGCTGCTGCTGCTGCTGCTGCTCCTCAACCTCCTCATCAGCATTTACCCAATCGTCCAACTCAGCGCCCTTCTCCCAGCTCCGCAGAGACCCCTGCCTACTCACCAGCTTATCAGCTACAGCACCAAGCAAACCCCCCGCTGCCGGATCCCCAGCTGCAATAGCAGCAGCCATCTCAGCACTCGGCATCCGATGCGGAGCGGCTAGACCTAACCCCTTCGCCCAGCTCCTCGCCGTGCTACCTCCCACGCTACCAGCCCCCGTGAAGCTTAAAGAGCTACGACCGGGGAGGGCAGCTGGCTCCGTAGCTGCAGAGGCTCCGGAGGAACTCATTGTCTCAAAGTACTGGGTCCGGCTACGCCCGACCCGCCGGCGCGGACCAGAGGAGCGGGGCATGCTAATGAAGAGCTTCGGTTCCTCCAATCGGCTTCCATCAGGAGCAACAGGAGAGATCATGATGCGACTGGGCCTCCGAGAGGGAGGCGCCCGCCGACGTGTAGCTGCGGGGGATGCTGGCACCAGCTTATTATCTATCCCCAATAAGCTGCTGCTGCTGTTGCCTAACAGGCTCTCATTACTGTAACCCTCCTCCGGCAAGTGACGTATGCAGTTGGTGGTGTCCAGAGTGCCCCCACCGGTACCCAGACCAGCGCCTTCATCATTCACCCATGCGGCGGCTGCTGCCAATGCTGATCCGTCTCGCAGCTGTTGCTGCTGCTGTGGTGCTGCACTTGTTATGCTAGAGCTAGTGAAGACACTGCTTCTGCTTTGGTCTTGTAACCGCCCCGCCCTGCTGTCCCAGCCACTGACGCGCGACCCCATGCTGCCGTCTAAGTTGCAACGGCTAAAGAGCACAGGCAGAAGCTCTGCCGCACCCTCCTGCTGTAGTTGCTGTGGTCCAGACTCAAGGCAAAACCCAGCTTGTAAACCCAGGTCTGTGTCTTCTTCTTCTTCTGCTGTACCGGGGTTAGCACAGGCTAGGCCCTCTTCTCCAGCTGTGAGATCTTCTGCGCTAGGCGCCAACGCAAAACGCACCCGGCTGAGGTTACGCTGTAACCGGGATTTAAGACTGCGGCAGCTATCCCAGCGCCAAGACGTTTCAGAAGCACTGCTGCTGGAACAGTTACTCTGCTCTGCTACATCATCTTGGAAACTGATTCGCTTCACTCCTCCTTGCAGCAAGCACTCCTCATCGTCCTCCTCCTGCTGCTGCTGCTGCTGCTGCTGCGGCTGCTCAGGTTCAGCATCCATCTTGCCGCCGTCCTCCTCAACTTCCTCCTGTCTGTGCTGCTGCTGCTGCTGAGCTATCGAAACTGGCCAAGGGAAACCTTCTTGCTCAGAAGCCGAATCAGCCCGACAGAAATTCACTGCTGCTGCTGCCAGACTGCCTGCTGACAGCGGCCCCCATGTACTGCTACTGCTGCGTCTGCTGTACTGCTCCAGTTACTCTGTTTCATTATAGGAGGTCCAAGTGCAGCCGGAGCTTCCTCACTGAATGCACGTTGCAGACTGCAGGCTAGCTCCTGCTTCTGCAAGTCGTCCAGGGCGCTGCTTCGTTTGGTGTCTATCACTACCAAAGTCATATCTGCACTGTCGGCCCTTGTGGGGGTGTGGGTGTGGGGGTGTGGGGGTGTGGGGGTGACAAGAGGTTAAGGCCTGTAAAAGCACAACCATGCACATGATTTAGGAGTCATATCATTTAGCTGTTTAGTAGTGTTGATTCTTGTTGTGCCAAGTAAGGTGAGGGCAGCAGAGTTCTGCTGCACGAGGAGAAGATAGGCAGCAGGAAGACCCAATAAGGACACCCGGATCCAGATTCATCCTTTTCACACCACAATGCACTATGTTTTGAGGCTTGTGAGGGCAAAACGGTCCTGCTCACCAAGGCGATCCAGCAATGGGTGCAAATCGTCAATCTTTGTTGTGGTGTTCTTGTTCACCACATGCACTCTTGTACCCCTGGCCTCGTCGTGGAACGAAATATCTACAGGCACTGCTGCACAGCTATCTCCCATCTGCAACAGGATAGAAAGCCCAGTCAGGGGACAACCTTGCACAACGCGTGTGATTCAATCTTGTTCGTTGACCTTACCATGAAGTCGGTTCCCGGACCTGCTGCTATGTGGTACGCTTGTTGTCTAGAGCCCACTGATGACAAGCCCATGCTCCAATCCTGCAGACAGCACAACCCCGTCAGGCACAGCGCAGCCTCTACAATAAGTCTGTCCATTTGCAATTGGCGGTGGCTACCGCTGAAGGGTGTCCATGCCTAGAGAATTCTCTGCTATCTGAATCAAACTGGCCATTGTCAGTTGGTCCAAAGTTAACAGATCAAAATGCGTCCGCAGTGAAGCCATGGCGACAGGTGGCGAACGGACGGACTGAGACATATGGTTTCCAAGCGGACACTAATGCTTCAACTACGTCAGCTACACCATATAAGGCTACGACGCTAGCTCATGCGTCGGTTGGGTATCATTTTGGAAGGTGACGCTGAAGCTAAGGATGCCGAGTCCAAGCGCTGGCGGGTTACCTAAGCTGTGAGGCATACACGTGAGTTGCCAAGGCTAAGTAGCTTAACAGACGGTTCCGTTCAGCATAAGCACTGCGTTTCCTGGCTCTCGTGGTACCACAAGGATGTTTTACATTCGAGACATTAGAGACATTAGACGGAGCTCCAGACAGTTGCACGGTATAACGGAGCATACCAATCTCTGCGTTATAGCGACATGATCCGGGAGCCTAGACGGAGGTGGCCTATGTTCGTCCCGCGCCCGTAACCCCGGGACGCCCGGGACGCCCGGGACCCCCGTCCCGCGCCCGCGCCCGTAGGAAGTAGTAATCCCGTACGGGACGATAGGGGGTAAAAGAATGGGGGTGGTCCCGTGAAGTGCCAAATTGCTAAAAATTCTTTATGTGATTATGAAATCGCCGAGGGCGAATCCTTGATGAGTTGGCCGACTCGTGACGGCAACTTGACTTACCCATGGCATGAGAACTTGCCATATTGCGTGCCTTTGCTCCTCCGTGGCTCCTACTCGACTTCACATGCGCCATCTTATGAAGGACGAGCGCCGAGTACGAGCTCCTACCTGCATTCTGTTCCAGGGAAAGAGCCCAAGTTAGCTCTTGAGGCAAGTTCAATGCAGCAATTACAAGCGGGCTTCCACGGGAGGTCCTCTCAGCTGTAGGAAGCTTTGTCGACCGTTTTGGCGACGGCCGATCTTCCATTATGGCCTTGCCAGCAAGGAGCCAGCCAGTGCTGCCATGGCTCCGTGTTCCCACGTCCATTGAACCAGGCACAGAAGTCGTCCTGCAAGAGGTCCAGGGCCTGCATGGAGCTCTGAGGCAGGTAGTTAGCAGTAGTAAGCAGCTCCCTTTTCTTTCCTGCCCATGCAGCAGTATACCCACTGGCCATCGAAGCCCTTATCCTGTCTTCAGCCCATTGGCATGGACCCTGACAGCACATGGCACCTGAGTGCAAGGGCCTTCTTCTGCTGCCAAGGGGCTGAACGACCCTGTGTTGCGGATCTGCAGTTTTCAGAGCTTTTCCCAGTCCAGGCGGCTGTCTGGAGGGAATTGGCTGGAGGTCTGAGCACTGCACATGATGTCTGCGTGTCTGCTCCAACTGGAAGTGGCAAGACACTAGCTTACCTCCTCCCATTACTCAACTCGCTGCTTGCTAGGTAAGGGCCTTGCACAACCCATGTGCTGCTGTCCCATGCAAGGGATTTCTGGAGGCATGCAGGCAAGCAGCACAGCAGTGGAGGCTGTATTAAAGGCTGTAAATCTCAGCTAGTGTGTTAGGCCTTTAGCATGTGGCCTGATCCAACTCTTGCTGCAAAGTTCCACGAGATCATTGAGGACTGTTGTGATCAGCAAGCGGCTTCCCTACGCAGCATAGCCCCAAAAGTCCTTGCAAACCTCACTGTATCCCTTGCAAAGCAGGAAAGGAAATGGGCGACAGGCTGCCCTTGCAAGTTACGGTGCAGCTTACTGCAGACATGTTGCTCCGCTTCCAGGCAAAGCATGACTTCCTGATTAATGTCCTTTGAAGAGACTGGCACTCTTATCTGGAAGTATAAGCATAGATCCTGGCATCGGTATGGCACTCATGCAGACTGTCACCTTACGGTGCATCCCAACCCAAACGTTGTGTCTTCCTAATCCCATGCAAGCCACTTCATCATCTACATGTAGCCTCCAGTGCTAAGTGGTAGTTGGTCTACCGGTATATACTTACGGTAACCTCTGTTGTATACGCATCAAACAGCTGTTCTTCCTACTCTGCTGCATTGACAGGCCGCTGCGGCAGCACATGCTGCGGGCCTTGGTGGTGGTGCCAACACGTGATCTTGCCAGGCAGGTGGGTGCCCCAGGCAGCTCATACGGACCTGGCTTCTGCTGAAAGGCAAGCAGGAACAGACAATTGACGGCATGTAGGCGTCTCATACCTCTTGAATGTGTCTGGTCGAGTGGCTGGGCTTTCTAATCTAGCTACTTTGTTTGGTGACAGAACCAACCACATTGAAGAGTGCAGTGTACTGTCATAAACCTGTGGATAATCCAGGGCAACCCCTTGCAACTCAGCCCGGCGTGCTCAGATTGTAGAGACAAACCCACTCCTGTGTGCGGGCTTGTACAATCACAATATGTCATATTAGGCCAGACTGATACTAACCTGGGCCAGTAAGCTACACGCCAACACCAGAGATGATATATCTGACGCAGCAGCTGTCTCATCCACCGCGGTGTTTTATTACTTGGCTACTTGACATCCTGCGCTGATGGCATACTTTGGTATGCTTGTTTTTATTGTAGATTAAGCAAACGGTTTCCGCTGTTCTGCAGTGCTAACTGACTCCATACGGCACTCTTTCCAATGTTTGACCTAACCCCATTGGCTTTCTAAGTGTGCTCAACTCTTCATTGATCAAACATGAACTGTGGCCTTCCTCTGCAGGTCCATGCAGTCCTCCAGCAGCTATGCCCTCACCTTGGTCTCCATGCTGTACTAGCAGCTGCTCAAGTCAGTGTGGCAGCTGAGGCAGCAGAGCTCGTGGGAGCCCCTGCTGCAGCTGCTACTAGTGGTGCAGACATTGTGGTGGCCACCCCAGGCCGGCTCATGGCCCATCTCACGTCAACGCCAGGGTTCAGCTTGAGGTAGGAGTGACATGGTAAAGACCATGAGGTCGGGTCTCCTGGCCTCAATTGCTTGTCCTTTAACTTATGCAGGCTGGGACCATAGAAGAGGCTATCCCTCTTTCCTCAGTTTACTCAACTGGCACGGCGTAGCTCTTTTTTTCCTTCTTCTTCTAGGTGAACTTTTCTTACCTTAAGGAAGTGGAGCTTCTGCTGAGGCACAGCATGCAACCAACATAATGTGAGGCCCATGGGAGATAAAAGAAATAGGAGGCTAGGAGCAAAGGGGGTTACAGGAGGGGCAAACACACGGCTGCAGGGCTGCAGGGAGCCGGAAAGCAAGGTATGTTTTGGTGCCAAGGCATTGCTGCAGGGGCGCTTCTAGGATCTGTGCTGCTGCAGGACAGAAGGTAATTTGGGTACGAATCAGAAAACGGTCCTGGGGACATACTGGGTTGAAATGTTTGAAGACTGTCTATTTTAGGCTTGAAATGTTTGAGGATCATCTATGTGGCAATAACACTGGACTTGGGAATTGGCAGGTGCCTCATCTGTTCAAAAAAAGAGTTTTAGTTACTGAGGCATTGGCTTAGCCGTTTGCTGTTGGCCCTGCCAGCAACAGAGGTCCACAAGTGAGACATGCAGGTTTTTGCTGTCTGCAAAGCAACACTGCAGCCAATTATATGTTCACTGCCCTTGCTTGTCACATGCAACAGGCAGCTGCAATTCCTGGTGGTTGATGAAGCGGACCGCTTGCTGAGGCAAGACTACCAAGGGTGGCTGCCTCATGTGCTGGCGGCTCTGCATGACGCTCCCAGGAACACAATCCAGGAGGTGGAGCCTGCGATCCTGCTGCCTTTCACATGTGGTAACAGGTGGGTGCGCAGGTGTCCTGGGATTTGTGGTTGGGGAGCAGTGATACAGTAGTGGACAGGTGTTGCAATAAAAGTCCTATAGCTGGAGGAATGTCTTATTGGTTGGAGAGTGTTGAGCACTCCATCAGGGATGCAACGGCCGGCTGCCTCTGGATTGTTTTGTTTGCATGTTGCTTTAGGCATTGGGGAGTCAGCTGGGATGCTGTGGTAGCATTGTATCTGTTGGTTTGCAGTGCAACTCTCGTGACATCGTGGCATGGCCAAAGCACTAGCTGCAAAGGGAGAAGGTGCTCTGGAGCCTGCAGCTGTTATTGCATCGCCTGCGCCATATGATTACAGGAGCTGTCCTGATACGTTTTGGATCTGAGGATGTGAAAGGTTGAAAGCTCCAAGAATGAGGAATCCCTCTATTACCCTGGTGGGTGATACAGCAGTATCCAGGAAGTGTGAACGCTGGCTACATGCTTCTTCTTCTTGCTCGTCTGTTGCAGAACTGTCAAATGATTGTGTCTGCAACCTTGACCAAAGATCCTGCTAAGCTGAGTCGCCTCCAGCTGCATTGTCCACGCTTTGTTGCCCTCACAGCTGTGAGCAGCAGATACACCTTACCTCCCACCCTGAAGCAGTGGAGGGTTTTAACTCCGGGTCAACATAAACCCCTGGCTCTCCTGGGGTTACTGCAGCAACTGGAGGGGCACCGAGTGCTGGTCTTCGCATCATCAGTTGAAACCACCCACAGGTATGGGAGCTTCATCTGTAGGCGGAGGTGATGTCAAGATGTGAAAATAATAGAGGTGCTGTGCTCCCATGGGCGGCTGTATTGCTGCTGTTGCTCCAGAAGGACGCACTGTTAGCGATATGCTTGTGGGTACAGTGTAAGCCTCATCGTTACTCTGAAGCCTGCTCCCCCTGCATCTTGCGTCAGGTCAAGGAGAGATGTTTGCAGGGCATGCTGTGTGGGCTGATTTTGAGGACAGAACATTGGAGGTCATTGCCCCACAATCCAGGCTCATGCATAAATCTGTAATAGACAGTGTCTTCTGTAGTTATGCATACAAGCTTTCTTTCATTCAAACTAAGCTTCATTTCTGTTCTGCTTGTGCAGGTTGTACCTGCTGCTCTCTGCAATCCCAGCCTTCAAGCCCAAAGTAGAGCAGTTCAGCGGGACATTGACCCCAGCGCAACGAGGCAGGATCCTTGCAAAATTCCGCAAAGGCACCACCAGCATCTTAGTAGCCTCAGATGCGATGGCCCGTGGTTTAGACGTGGAAGAGGTAACTGCTGTTGTCAATTACGATGCACCTGTGTACCCCAAGTCTTACATACATAGGGCAGGTAGGACTGCCAGGGCTGGAAAAGAGGGCGAGGTGTTTACATTGGTGAGGCCTGAAGATATGCGCCATTTTAGGGGGTTGATGAGGAAGTTGGAGGGAGGGGAAAAGGGTGTGCAAGAGATGAAGCTGACACAAGAAGTGTTGCAAGTGCTGCGGCCTGTGATGAAAGGGGCCCTGGGGGAGGTGCAGGGGTTGCTGGAAGCTGAAAAGGCTGAGCAGGCGGCAGCAGCAGCAGGAGGAGGAGGGGCGGGAGGTTGGGGAGGAGGAGGAGGGGGGAAGAGCAGAGCTAGGGTAGATGGCGGAGCAGGTGGGAGGGAAGGGGTTGGTGTGTCAAAGAAGGTGAAGCATGTGGATGCAGGCAATTTGTGAAGGCTAATAGATGCCCTTATCTTCTCATCGCCACTGCAAATCGAGGTTGTTGACAGTACCGTTTGGTGATGGCATTGCAGCTAGCTCTCTTGTGGTGCAGGCTCTGAGGCGATGTTGCTATGGCATGTCATGATAATGCTTTCACCCTGTAAGCTGCTGGCAGCTGCAACGAGCAAGCGCTTCCCCCACGTTGCAGCAGTGCCCGTATGGCATCAGACGTAGTCTGCAGCATATGGGCGTCGGCTTCAATGATTTACTACAAGTTTCCAGGCCTGTGGCCTCTCAACCTTGATAAAGCCCTGTATGGTCTGAAGCAAGTCCCTAGAGCTTATGATGAGCTTCAACAGTATGGACCTTGTGTGTCTGCTGTGGATCGATGGATGCCTGTATGTCCTGTCAATGCTCGAGGATGGATCTGTGTACGTACTGAATTATGTTGATGACATTATCCTGGCTGGGCGGAAGCGTGCAGTGGTAGTGCATGCCAGGAAGAACTCCGGTGTCAAGATCCCGTCCATCAAATGCTGTTGCTTTTGAAGGACGTGATCTTGGCACCCCTGAATGCTTTCTGGGCATTATCATTAAGCGTGATTGTTGCAATCTTATCATCACATTGAGCCACAAGTGCATATAGTTGAATCTTGCAATTACATGTGTTTCAGGCTTTGGTAACCCCCGTGTGATCCTACTGAAGTGAACGGGTGATGTCTTCGAGACAATTACTACTTTATACACTAGAGAGGTGGTGGGCAGTTTTATGCACCTTGCTATCAATGTAAGGCCTGACATTGCCTACGTGGTGGGAGTGCACTCTCGTTTTTTGGCCTGGGCATCCTACTACACATGGGCAAATTGTCAAGGGCGCCTTTGTGCACCTTAGGGAGGAACATGTAAGGTGTTGCGACGATTACAACGGGTAGCTGACAGGGCCTAAAGGTGGCACTGCTCCCGTCAGGGCAATGACCTGCCCGCCCGCTAAGTGCCTCCGGAGCGTTGAAGGCTGTAGCCTTGGAGCCGTAGTGCCCGAGGGCCAGGTCACTGGCTATTTGGAGAGTGATTTAGTGCTTTCTTGCCACCAGCCCCATGCAGCAGACGCTGTATACCAACTTTACCACAAGTTACTTCGTCGAGTTGCTGATGGCCTCGTCTTCTGATGATTCTTCTGCTCGCGAGTGGAACATCACTTGAAGTGTAAAAGGAGGAGTATCACCTGTGTCTGTCTACACAATTTGCGTTAGTTGTCAGAAACCATGAACAAAAACAAATTGGACGAAGGGGCCTTGCTGGCTGGCTGCAAAGGCGTCTTCGCAAAGACGGCCTACATCACAATTGGCAGCGAAGGGTAAAGGCCCCACGCAGCTGCCGAGCTCTGCCCGTGCATGCATCTCAATGCGACAGCAACCCAGTACCGAGCCTTCAGTATACGTAAAGGCTCCACATGACGTCACTGTCTCCCTGTAGGAAGCCCCTTGGATATGAAGCCACCAACCCCTTACCAGCCCGTTGGAAGGGAAAGCAAATCGGGACAGCAGCACCTAGACAGGGAAAAACCGTAGACGTTTACTTCGAGAAGAAGCACAACTGGATTGGGGAGGTAAGCATAGGTAGTAGCCTCCCAGCAGCACTGCAAGGAACTCACCACCTAAGCATACTTGGCACCAAGGATAAATGCATAGCAAGATGCCAGCAGCAAAAGATGAGGGAAACGCAGCAATGCCTGAGGCTTCTAGTACTCCCCCCTGAAGTTCTCAAGTGGTCTTGTTACTTTAGGGTGACAAGTATGTTGACAAATGGCGTTATATTGAGACCCAGAAGGAGAAGAAGAAGGGCTTTGGCACCAGTGACTTCAGCAAGAGGGACGAGTTCTCCAATACAGTCCGCACACTGCAGTGGCGGGAGCAGCTGGACTAGGTGAGCAATCTTTACTTCATTACAGCACATAAAACCAGGACTGGTACTTCCAGCAATGCCAGCCATTCCAGCATGTTAAAGCAGACATGGTGAGTCTGGCAGACTCCTTCACCTTAGCCAAGTGAATTGCAGCTCAACAGCTATTGGTTTCAGATGATGGAGTGAATTGCAGCTCAACAGCTATTGCTTTCAGATGATGGGGTGTCTGAGGCCAGATACAGGCTCTTAAATGCAAACTTGTACCAGTGTCTCCTTGCTAATATGATATTAGCTCCCTAGCTCACAACACTACGTATGTATAAACAACCCCATGCAGGGTATAAACAAGCAACCCCGAAAAGAGCTTCCTGCAGGTGCCATACTATATGCAGCAGCGAAATTCCATGCAGATGCAGGTTAGACTCATAGCTAATCATCGGTTAACTTGAGGAGAGCAAGGATCTTCATCCCTTCCACCCATATCTGTATGTCCTGAGGATTTGACCAAGACCCATCTTTGCCTTTTGCAGCATGAAGCCAAGTGGACAAAGCATGCCATTGAGTTCTTCAACCAGACCTCTGAGGATGCCAGCACAAGCATGAGTGGCAGCGGCGGCATGAGTGGCAGGGGAGGTCATGGGGCAGACAATGAAGTGGTGAGTTAGGAGTGCTGAGTGTCAACAGCACAGTGGGGCAGGGTGGGCATCACAGGACACAGGCACACAAAATTGAGATGGAATACCAGTCTTACTAGCTGATCCCTTGATGATCAAGGGTAGGGACTATTTACAGCACTTGGGATGTGCACGCAAGCTATCCACAAGGGCAAATATTGTTTGTTAATTGGTTTAGATTACTGTCAGCATTCAGGGACAGCACTGCAAAATGGGGAAAGATGGCTTTAAATTGTGCGGCAAACACTGCTCTTGCCACTCTCTAAAGTATCAAGGGGGTTCAAGTGTTGTGGATCTAGTGTGAGTGTGGGCTGGGACGCGTGCAGCGGGGGGCTTCTGAAAGCAGCGGCATCAGTTTCTCTCAACCTGCAGCTGACCCTGCAACATGCTGGTGCGGTCGTACTAAATTTGACATGTCAAGCAATCAGCCGTGTGTTCCCTGTCGTGTTTGCACACTCATGTAGCCCTTTGATATGCCGTTTCCACAGATTTCGTCTAAGTCAGCTATCAAGGAAAGAGCGGTGCCTTTATGATATCTCACCCTTTCCCAGTGTCAAAGTATGATGTATGCTGTGATCGCAGCTGTCTTGTCTGTGCTAACCACTTTGTGCCCTTGCTGATGCTCTGTACAGCCACTGTATGACCTTGTGTTTGAGAAGGCCCTCCCCAAGTCTGCTCCAGCAGCCAACAAGGTGCACAGGGATACCCTGAACCGCACCATGCTGTCAACAGAGCGTCAGTACAACGGTCAACTCACCAGCAGCCGCCTGGCATTCCAGCCGCCCAGTGATCACTCCAAGCCAGAGTTTGCGCGCAAGCCGCTCATCAGAGACACGTTCTACAGGAAGACAAATGTGTTTTTCCAGCAAATTGTGATAGCACTACTGCACAGTGATCTGGGATGGCTACTGGGGTCGCTGATGTTGTGAGGGCGGTGGGAGTGTGCTTGAATATACCATTGTAAGAGCATAGTGCTTCATGTGTCCAAGCTTGGGAGCGTGTGCAGTTTGCAGACCTTGCCAGCTGCTCTTGTTGTGATTAATTTCTGAAGTGTTCTTGGCACTGTGGTCAAAGGTAGTCGACTGTAATGGCCGCGGGCTCCTTTCTTGTAGCATTTTTACAAAGCGGCATATGGAGTGCTCTGATTCAAGTACACTAGATGGTGAAGGGCTTACTGCAGAGATTGCATTCTGTGATTAGGCGGTCTACAGGGAATACAGCCGTTCAGTTGTTTATGCTGAGGCACTGTATCAGTATACCATCATATCTGTATTTAAATCCACCTGCACATCATGGTGGTACAAGCAGACCTGTGTGCCATTCAGATCAGGCAGCAAACCCAGTGGCAAGCAAGCAGCCGGAATCGGATGACATGAACGGAACTAGCTGGAGGGAGTCATCTCTCTTTAAATCAGCTCACTCCAGCTATCCCGACAGAAACTCTGCATCTATTGTGAGCAACGAAGTCATCATAGTGCAATCGCACGCGATCGTCTGGTCCTTGATGTACCGTCCTGAAGCCGGTTCCAGGTTCCGGTTCCAGGGCAAATTGTGCCCAGTTCCACGGTTCCAGCGATGCCAAACATGTCAGTTCCTGGTTCCAGCCCTGGGCCACCCTCTGGCCAACATGTCACATGCTGGTTCCAGCAAGTTTCTTACTAAATGTATGATAACCCTCTGAGTGGAAGAATAGCAAATTCCATTGTACAATTGATGGTTATAAGTGGAAATTATCGCTGGCTCCTGGGGCTTCGCCCCAGACCCCACCAGGGGGGCTGTTCCTCCCCCCCGGACCCCCGCCTCCTGCCTGGGTCGATGCTGCGGATCGACATGGCATGGCCCCCTGGAAAATATCGGTTCCAGAGGCCTCTTTTGAAGTCCAGTTCTGGTTCCAAAGGATGTTGTGGAACCGGCTTCAGGACGTTATTGATGCGGATCAAACCCGACCGTAGTACACTCAGTGCGAGCCTCACATGTGGTACCCATGGAGCAAAAGAGGGTCTCGTCACGATCAGGTCGCACCTGACGCGATGGTCAGGCGTGACCTGACGTGACCATCAGGCGTTCCCTGACGGAAGTGTCAGGCGTTCCATGCCAGTATCAGGTCTCTGTCCATGCGTTTCGTCTACATGCATGCTTGCTAAAGCGCCGCTTTCGTGAGCAAGCAACCATGGGCGTGAACTGGTGACTCCTGTGACTCCTCCTGTCCTGCACGCACCAGGTGCGGCAACAAGTACAAATACGTGTGCTACTCCTGAAAGCTTTCGCTCGTGTCGCACGTGCGCTTTGCTTAAGCGCGTTGCTCCTGGTTGCCTTGTGGCGCAGAGCTCGTACGTGTCATAGCTTGCCATGCAAACTTCTCGCAACCCAAGCAAGCTCGACCGAGGGTCCCCCTTTCACACTGATCATCAAAGTACCAAGTACAAACGTCTGCTACTCCTGGAAGCCTTCCACTGGGCTTAAATTGACGTACGCTTTGCTCGAGTGCGTTGCCTCGTGGCGCAGAGCTCGTACATCGTACGTGTCATACGTGCCAGGCACATCCAAACCACTCCCACAACCCAGTCCCACAACCCAAGCCCGCGGGAGTGCGGAACGTGCCTAGTTCTGATTCGTCGTTGGTTCGGTGCTTGAGGTCTAATACTTCTCTGCGAATGAAAACCCCTTTCACACTGCTGACCATCAGCCTACTGATAACTCCATAAATTACTTACTCAAAGCAAATGCCCTGACAGCCACAATCAATGCAGCCACCCACTGCTTCAGAAGCGGAGGTATATACGTCCAAACCACGTGACGCCTGACAACTAACCTCTTGACACCTGACACCCAGCAACCATTTGGTGTAGCCGTTCTTACTGTTGGTGTAAAGTAATGCGCATCGGCAGTGTGGATGCTTGGAGATCAGATTGTGCATGCTGTGTGTAGGTTGTGGCTGGCATTATTGGCAACAGGGAAGCCGGCAACGAGTACTGCAGCAAGCAATCCTCCAACGATGCATGCGTGTCCATGCCAAAAGGCTATGACATGATCTGAGAACCAATGACAGTGAAAGATTCATGAAACCCCTGAATGCGTGGACTGCCTACATACAGTGCATGGATGGCAACGAGTCCACCGCCTTCAAAAGCTGGCCAGGTCGTGCAGCTTTTGCCTGTCTGACATGCTCTATCTGGCTGTCTAAGCGGAAGAATGCATCTGCACATTATCCAGGCAAGGCATCCGCATGTGAGTGTTAACGCTGCCGATCTGCTGTCGAGCTGTGTGCATGATAGTGCAAGCAGAACCTTGCAGGCATCCTCCAGCAATGCTGCAGAATCTAGTGTATTGCACATTCGGCTGCACTACTTGTTTGGCACATGCCCCGCTCGCTGCCTGCAGCTGCAGGTAGAAGTATATCCTGAGCTTGGTCATCGCTCACGACCCTCGGGCGAGCATGTAAACAATGATTAAGGCAAGGAACACCATGTATTCCAGCATATGGAGAACATAGTGGGAATCGTGTCAAATGAACACGGAGTCCAGCATACGTATTATAACTTGGACCCGAGTGAAGGGCAGCCACCGGAGGGCACAGGCACACTCGATAGTTTTATGAGGGCAATCGAAAAAAGCTCGTTGTTAGTTTGTGCAGAAGGCTTACAAAGGCGCTCTGGACGCGATTGCAGTACTTGAAGTGGCTATCACAGGATGGTTATCGATTTGCCGCTGAAACTGGCTTCTGAACCATCGGCGAGGCTTGGTAGCAAGGGCTGGCCCTTTGGACGCCGCTTTGGAGTTGGAAGACATTGCTACACGCATACACCACCTGTGCGCAGAGTCTGACAGCTCCATGCAGGCTGCAACGTCTGAAAGCCGCATTCTGGCGTTCTACCGGTGTCACTTCTGTCACTCCTTCGTCACTTGCCTATGCTTGGGAACATAGAACGGTAATCAATCCTGACATCATGACAACTGACAACCCAAACACGACACCTGACATCCTTACACCTGGCAACCTGAACTTCAACCCACAGCCTTACGGCTGACAGCCTTACGCCAGACATTCTGACGCCTGACAACCTGACGCTTGACAGCCTGACCGCCTGACGGCCTAACCGCCTGATGGCCTGACAGCATGACGGCCTTACAGCCTAACGACCTAACAGCCTGGCAGCTTGATGGCCTGACAGCCTGATGGCCTGACAGCCTGACGACCTGACAGCCTGGCAGCTTGATGGCCTGATGGCATGACGGCCTGACAGCCTGATGGCCTGACAGCCTGATGGCCTGACAGCCTGACAGCCTGACGACCTGACAGGACGACCTAACAGCATGACGGCTTGACAGCGTAGTGGCCTGACAGCCTGACGACCTGACAGCCTGACAGCTTGATGGCCTAACAGCCTGATGGCCTGACGACCTGATGGCCTGACAGCCTAACAGCCTGACGACCTGACAGCCTGATGGCCTGACAGCCTGATGGCCTGACGACCGGATGGCCTGACAGCCTGACGGCCTGATGGCCTGACGACCTGACGGCCTGACGACCTGACAGCCTGATGGCCTGACGACCTGATGGCCTGACAGCCTGACGGCCTGATGGCCTGACGACCTGACGGCCTGACAGCCTGATGGCCTGACGACCTGATGACCTGACAGCCTGATGGCCTAACAGCCTGATGGCCTGACGACCTGACAGCCTGACGGCCTGACAGCCTGACAGCCTGATGGCCTGACGACCTGACAGCCTGATGGCCTGACAGCCTGACAGCCTGATGGCCTGACGACCTGACAGCCTGATGGCCTGACAGCCTGACGACCTGACGACCTGACAGCCTGACAGCCTGATGGCCTGACAGCCTGACGGCCTGATGGCCTGACGCCTGACAGCGTGACGGCCTGACGGCGTGATGGCCTGATAGCCTGATGGCCTGATGACCTGACAGCCTGACCGCCTGACGGCCTGACAGCCTGACAGCTTGACGGCCTGACAGCCTGATGGCCTGGCAGCCTGATGGCCTGACAGCCTGACGACCTGATGGCCTGACAGCCTGACGGCCTGACAGCATGATGGCCTGACGACGTAACAGCCTGACGGCCTGACAAGCTGAGGGCCTGACGGCCTGACAACAGCCTGACGCGTGACGCTCATCAAACAGCCTGACGGCCTGACAACCTGAGGGCCTGACAGCCTGACAACAGCCTGACGCCTGACAGCCTGACGCTCGCCCTACAACATGACCCCTGACGCCTGACAAGCTGCCACATGATCGCCTGACCCATGACAACCTCATGCCTGACAAGCTGACGCTTGACAACTTGACACCTGCTGACGCATGACAGCCTGACGTTTGACAAGCCGACACTCTGACATCCCTTAGCAGCCTGATGCTTGACAACCCGACACCTGACAGCTTGACCCCTGAAAACCCTGGCCTCCCAACACTTAAGAGCCTACCTTGGTCCATAGCCAACTTCACATGAGTCTATTGCTGGGCTAGTTTCTAGCTAGCATGCATTTGTGTTGAACCCCTGAGATAGAGGTCCACAGACCGCAAGGCAAAACTTCGTCAGCTCTATGTGCGCATCCAGCGAGCACTAAACGTAAAAGGACGCTCGGAGAGAGGATTCTGACTTCATTGGGACATATGGGCTAGCGTGAGCTCACTAGTCAGTGTCAGCTCAGTGCAACGTGGTCCTGAACGTATAAGCCATCAAAAGCACTGAGTGGCTGCCAGGACGTGAAACATTTGCTTCGAGTAGCAGTGATATGTAGCTTTGATGAACAGTGTGAAAGGGGGATCCTCGGGCTTGGGTTGCGAGAAGTTTGCATGGCAAGAAGTTTGCATGGCAAGCTATGACACGTACGAGCTCTGCGCCACAAGGCAACCAGGAGCAACGCGCTTAAGCAAAGCGCACGTGCGACACGAGCGAAAGCTTTCAGGAGTAGCACACGTATTTGTACTTGTTGCCGCACCTGGTGCGTGCAGGACAGGAGGAGTCACAGGAGTCACCAGTTCACGCCCATGGTTGCTTGCTCACGAAAGCGGCGCTTTAGCAAGCATGCATGTAGACGAAACGCATGGACAGAGACCTGATACTGGCATGGAACGCCTGACACTTCCGTCAGGGAACGCCTGATGGTCACGTCAGGTCACGCCTGACCATCGCGTCAGGTGCGACCTGATCGTGACGAGACCCAAGAGCGATATCCCACTCTCCGCGGTTGGTCGCCTTACAGTGACGACACGTTCAGTCCAGTCATATCTCAACCCAAGGCGCCTATTATGTCACCGAGTCCCGCCTGAACGGCCCAGGGACGCAGGGACGCAGACGCAGGGACGCAGACTCGGGACCTAGGAGTCATCGCCTCCAATTAGACTGGATCTCAATAGAACAGTCGCCTTACATCAAAAAACAAACATCTCTAAACACGAACACCGCAGCGTATGGAGGTGCCTCCCATTGGTGCAAGAGTTGCCACCTTCAATTCGCAAACGCGGGCGGGAGCGTCTACATACGAGCAGTGGAAGCACCAGCAGTGGAAGTACCGCCTGCACTGTCAAAATCACCACGAAGCCCTGAAAATAGCATGCATTGCAGCCTTCAAGCAACAACCAATCGCATACCCACTATACGTGTTTGGTCAACAGGCCACCATATGGCACTGTTGGTACCACGCACTGCCCAATGGCGCCCACTACTTGGTCCATGATAGTCACTCGCTGTTTACTACGCACGTACAAATCAGAAAACTAACCGCTGACAATGTGTGTCTTCTCATATGCAACATGGACATAAGCCCAATCATGCATGCACCGACCACGCGGTGATAGTGATGCTAATACACCAATTGCACGGCCCCGGCAATCCCACAGAAGCTGGCAAACTTTCAAAGGCTCTGGCAACTGTGCCGCCTCCTGCTCACCTAGACTACCTCAAAACAGACAGCCGCAGAAGCCCTCGTACCGTACAGCAAGCTGCAGCTGCGACCAGCCCCTTGCACTGTCTTGCAGGAGCCAAGGTCCTGAACCTACAGGCAGTGGGACAATAATGGGGCGGAGCTGGCAGCATTCAGGGTGTTGCATAATGAATGTGCCAGCTAGCCTTAGCTCCCATGGTTCCAGTCTTTATTCTCATGAGTGGCAGTCAGGTGGCTTTGGTGAGGCTCCCTCTCTAGTACAGCAGCATGTGGGGGCCTGGCTGCTTGGGTGTTGTTTGCACATGTTTGTTTGGAGTGCAAGATGGGCACCTGTGCACTTCACCTAGTTGTTGTGCCAACCAAACCCTGGGTGTTTTGCTACATCCCATTGTGGTGCTTAAACCCTGGATTGCAGTGGCAAGGGGATAAGGCTGCAGCGGAGGCAAGTCTTGCTTCATTACATGCTGTGGGGTTGAGGCATGCTGATAGGCTGCTCCATTCTAGGTCTCTTTTGTACCAAATGCTTTCGGCGTGACCCCTTTGTCACAGCAATTTTTTCCAGCCTGTCTTGACAATGTGGAGTATGGTGCTGGAAACATATTGTGCAGTGGTGCAGGCTGTGATGAATGCACTGGTCTGGTCAGCTGTTGCAGGGCCAAGCTTGGGTGCTTGGGGTTTAAGCATTCTCACAAGTGCTTTTTTTGCACCATCACCCTATGGCTTGACCCCAACTTTCAGCTCCTGTCCTAGTTAAGAGGGCACTCCCTTCAGGGCAGGGCCCATCCTTGGTGCAGGCCCTTGCATGCTTGTTAACACCCACTGGTCCCTATGGGCATTGCTTTGCTGGGTGGCTGCTACCTGCCCTTCGAAGTTGGCCCCTTTGGGGATGGTTGATGGAGCATAAGTCCTAGCTCACTTGTCTGATTGCCTTCAAACCACTTGCAGCTGGTGGGCAAGGGTCCCAGCACACATCACAAGTCCAGGGACTTATACACATTTTTCGGAAATTTTCAGGCCCAAACTCGCACGTTTGCCTCCTCAAAATGGGCATTTTCAGCGCAGCCCATGATCAACTTTTCACCAAGTCAGAATTGGCCATACACTCCTTGAGAGCAAAACATAGCAAATCATCAGACAAATGCATAGCCGTAACCGCCGTGCAAATTGGGCATGCATGTGCTGTGCCATGATGGGCGGGTCACCCCGAAAAGTTACACCTCCGGCCTCTCACTTGTCGAGTCAGCCGAGGCACCCCGCCACCGGCACGTTCATTTCGCAACACCCTGTGAAAGCAACTTTGAAGCCTATTCAACGCCGGCTCAAGGCAGCAATTGATACAGACTTGCTCTCATTCTACACAACTTTGCAAGCCACATTGACCAGCTGTGCCACTTACGACACGGACGGTCCCTTGGCCTTCGCACGTGAAACCTGCCTACTTCCGAAATGGCCAGGTTGACGCTGCAAGATAAAGTACATTTGGTTAATACTTACAATGCTTGTCAGAGCATCTCAGAGACTGCTGTACAGTGTGGAGTGTGCCGTGCGACAGCACGCCGGTGCATCAACCGGTGGCAAAACGAACAGAGTTTAGAAAACAAGCCAGGGACAGGCAGGAAAACCATACTTTCAGAGGCAGCTGCGCTTCATGCTTCGAATCTTTTAGATGAGGGCCAGCAAGGAGGTGCTCAGCAGGTGGCCAAGCAGCTGCTGGCGGAGGGGCTTGTGCCGCGGCTTGTGCATAAGTCCACTGTAATTCGTGCAGCAAGGAAAGCAGCCGAAAGTGAGGGGTGCAAGATGGTGGTCTCCAAGCGGCGTCCTCCCAAGGAGCTAACCAAGGATACCAAGAAGAAGCGCCTGCAGTTTGCTAAGGAAAACAGCAAGACCTCTTGGGGCCATGTCCTCTTCACAGACAGGAAGAAGTTCTACTTTCGGTATCCTGGTTCCAGCGTTCAGCCCTGCAGGTGGCAGAAAGTTGGCCCAAACAGGCCAAAAAAACATGGGGCCTACCAGCCAAACAAGCCCCAGTGCCTCAATGTGTATGGTGGAATCACCAAGCATGGTGTTACTCCCTTGCATCAAGTTGCTGGCAGCAGCAAGAGCAAGCCCTCCTTTAAGAATAAGAAGGGTGAGCCAGCCAGGAACATATGTGCAGCACAGTACAATAGTGTGCTAAGGGAGACCCTATTGCCTGGGGGTCAGCGGTTGTTTAGTAACCAAGGAATCAGTTGCTGGACTCTGCAGCAAGATGGTGATCCAGCACATGTGGATGCTCCAAGTGTGGTGGAAGAGTGGAGCAAGAAGAACAAGTCCAATGCAAGACTGCTGCCAAATTGGCCTCCCAACTCACCAGATCTCAATCTTATTGAGAATGTCTGGGGTTACGTGCAAGCGAGAGTTGATGCATTGGGTTGCCAGTCCTTTGAGGAGTTCAAGGAAGCTGTGCACAAGCAGTTCCAGGCAGTCCCCTCCTCAATGCTAACACATCTGTTCAATAGCATGAAGGGCAGGATTGCCTGTGTGGTAAATAAGCAAGGGGATAAGACAGGGTACTAGGTATGGAGCATTCAAAACCTCCTGTCACAGGGTGTTGCATAATGAATGTGCCAGCTAGCCTTAGCTCCCATGGTTCCAGTCTTTATTCTCATGAGTGGCAGTCAGGTGGCTTTGGTGAGGCTCCCTCTCTAGTACAGCAGCATGTGGGGGCCTGGCTGCTTGGGTGTTGTTTGCACATGTTTGTTTGGAGTGCAAGATGGGCACCTGTGCACTTCACCTAGTTGTTGTGCCAACCAAACCCTGGGTGTTTTGCTACATCCCATTGTGGTGCTTAAACCCTGGATTGCAGTGGCAAGGGGATAAGGCTGCAGCGGAGGCAAGTCTTGCTTCATTACATGCTGTGGGGTTGAGGCATGCTGATAGGCTGCTCCATTCTAGGTCTCTTTTGTACCAAATGCTTTCGGCGTGACCCCTTTGTCACAGCAATTTTTTCCAGCCTGTCTTGACAATGTGGAGTATGGTGCTGGAAACATATTGTGCAGTGGTGCAGGCTGTGATGAATGCACTGGTCTGGTCAGCTGTTGCAGGGCCAAGCTTGGGTGCTTGGGGTTTAAGCATTCTCACAAGTGCTTTTTTTGCACCATCACCCTATGGCTTGACCCCAACTTTCAGCTCCTGTCCTAGTTAAGAGGGCACTCCCTTCAGGGCAGGGCCCATCCTTGGTGCAGGCCCTTGCATGCTTGTTAACACCCACTGGTCCCTATGGGCATTGCTTTGCTGGGTGGCTGCTACCTGCCCTTCGAAGTTGGCCCCTTTGGGGATGGTTGATGGAGCATAAGTCCTAGCTCACTTGTCTGATTGCCTTCAAACCACTTGCAGCTGGTGGGCAAGGGTCCCAGCACACATCACAAGTCCAGGGACTTATACACATTTTTCGGAAATTTTCAGGCCCAAACTCGCACGTTTGCCTCCTCAAAATGGGCATTTTCAGCGCAGCCCATGATCAACTTTTCACCAAGTCAGAATTGGCCATACACTCCTTGAGAGCAAAACATAGCAAATCATCAGACAAATGCATAGCCGTAACCGCCGTGCAAATTGGGCATGCATGTGCTGTGCCATGATGGGCGGGTCACCCCGAAAAGTTACACCTCCGGCCTCTCACTTGTCGAGTCAGCCGAGGCACCCCGCCACCGGCACGTTCATTTCGCAACACCCTGTTGGCAGCCTGCCTGATGTAGCATGACGGCTACCCTGGCACTTGTCCCACACACCCCTCAAACTTGTAGGAAGGCGCACATCTGCTTTTCTGTTTAATCCCACCAACCTGATTGGTATGGCTGTTACATTCAAGCGTTTGAAGTGCTCCGGCCACCCAGCACCATCCGGCACATCCCATAGTTGCTATTTGGCCTTTCCCTGCTGCCCTTTCCCTCCAGCCTTCCGACCTGCCTTCTCAGGCTTTTTCGCCGCAGCTGCTTTTGCAGTTGTACCACCACCACCCGCTGCTGCTGCTGCTGCCCCTCCCTTGCCACTTTTCCCACCGCCTTCTGCTGCTGCTCTTGCTGCTGCTGGTTTGGGCTTTTTGGCCCTTGGTGCAGCATCTTTTTTGGTTTTCTGTCCCTTTCCTTTCTTTGCCTCTGCCTCCTCTTCCTGCTGGCTTGAGCCACTGCTGCCTCTGACCTCCTCCTCCTCCTCCTCCTTAACACCAGCGTCATCCTCATCGCTGTCCCCAGCATCTACACAAAAACAGTTTGACATTGATTGGTTGCTATGCATATGTGAATAGGAAACCTTATGGAGCCATTCTCAGTCGCCCTTTTCAGTTGCTTTTCAAAGCAGAGTCGCAGCATTGCAGATTCAGCCATCTCTTTCACACATGGATGGAGACATGGCCGGGGAAGTTGTAGAACTCCGACCCTAGCTGCTGCTGCTGCTGGTGGTGGTTGCTGCTGAAGGCGCCGTGCTGAGGGCCCTCTGATACTGGCGGCAGAGAATGATTGCTGTTTACACCACTGCCCTGCTGCTGCTGTGCAGCGTAATGCTGTAGCAACTGATGGAGTGCCATCTGCTGCTCCTGCTCTTGCTGACAATGCTGCTGCTGCTGTTCCTGCTGCTGGTGCTGCTGTTGGGCATCCCCTTCCTCAAAAAAGGTGGCTAGGTGGTGGGGTTGGCGGCCAAAGAGGGGGAAGAGCTGCTCGCTGGGGGGGCCAATGGGGGGGAGCATGTAACCGTACTGCTCTGTATTGCCTACACACCAGCTGGTGCGACAGCAAGCAGATACCACACGATTGGCAGCGCTGGCCCTTGGACCTACAGCAATAAATAAACCTTATAATGAGTGAAGAGGTTATGCTTGATATCCCAAACATGGATTAAGGTCATGGAGTTTATGGGAGTATTTGCAGGAGCAACCTTCCAACAAGCAGAGGATCATGCTGGGGGATCACGTATGGCTGAAAGAAAGGACCCTGAACAAATTGAAGTTCATTACCACTTTCTGTTTGTCATTACAGGATGTTCCGCTCAAACAAAAGCAGAGAACTTCCCAGCCCACTGCCAGGAACATAAACCACAACAGTTACAAGCCAAGGACAATACCATGGAAGGATGGAAGGGTCCTTTCCCTTGTCAAGAGTGGCACGTTTGATCGCAACCCCACCGTCAAGCTCCCACCAACAAACTCCATACTCAACCCCTTCTCTCCTCCCTGCCCACCCACCTGCCGCCGCCCTCACACCCTTGTACTCCTGCTCCAGCCGCAGCAATATATCCAGAAAGCTGGGCCTCTCCTCAGGCCCAAAAGCCAAGCAATCCTCCAGAAGCTTCAGCAATCCAGGGGTAGCAGCCTCTTCAGAGACCTCTGGCAGCCTCAAGCTTCCATTGCCAATGTTCACCACCATGAGGAACACTGGGACGTCTGCATCACTGTAGGGGCGCTCCCGCATGAGCAGCTCCCAGAGCACGACACCAAAGGACCAGATGTCACACTTCTCTGAGTAGGATTCGCCACGGAGGACCTCGGGGGCACAGTACTCGATGGTGCCTTCGAGGCCTGCGCGGGATACCTGCAGTTGCACCTGTAGGAGGACGAGGGAAGCACAGCAGGCAAGCAGGTGAAGCTCTGAGCACCACAATATGCTCATACATAGGGCGAAGACCACCAACTCAGCACATGATCTGATGGAAAACCATCATACAATGCAAGGCTATATGGCGGTTTGAGTGGGAGAGGGAGTTATGCAACATTGAGGTGGAGACACAGTGGAGGACGCCAGATATATAGCACTTGAGGTGGGGACAGGGTTGGAGATGCCAGAAAGACAGCACTTGAGATTGCGTGCGAGACAGTGTGGGAGGTAAAGTGGGAGATATCAGAAACATGGTGAGATAATGACAACTACAAGTGCCAGGCACAGTGCTCACACACTAGGAGCGCTTACGGACCTTAGCAAGCATGGGATCAACATGTTCTGTCATGATCGACAGGGAAGCCCACACCCACCTTAGCATGCACTCTTACCACAAAACCTGGGCATCTTGCAGTCTGCCCTCAAAACGCATGTTCAAAAACTGAAACTTGAGGACTTCTGAGGAAGGCCCTCACGCTCTCAACAACTGGGGAGCATCTATAAACCATAACGTATTGGTATAACCTTCCTATACACAACTGCAGGTTCCGCCCCCTTCTCCTCCTCCCATAGCAGTTCCCCACCCACCTGGCTCGCGTCCTTGATCCTGCTTAGCCCAAAGTCCGCCACCTTCACCTCAAAGCGGGCTGAAACCAGAAGATTGGCTGTCTTCAGGTCCCGATGGATGATGGAGGGGTGCTGTGCATGCAGGCAGCTCATACCACGAGCAACATCCATGGCAAACTCCAGGCGCTTGCTGAGGTCCAACTGGATACCTGCAAAGTTGGAAAAGATACATTACAACAGAAACATGATACAATCAGCACTGGTTGTGGATGACAGCCTATGAAGCTTAGAATCAGTAAGAGGCCAATCAGGTCACTTTCTCTTTCATTTTGTGTATGCTTTTTACTATTGGATATAAGCCCGCCAGCACAACAAGCCCCACTTTCTTCAGCAAGCAGACAGATCAAGCAGCAGGTAGCGCCCCAAGTACTGATACGTACAATGTCCTCAAGAGCAACAAGCATACAGAGGGCAGCAAGCACATTTATTGCACCTTGTGTTTGTGTGAATCGTACATTGGCAAACACATCGGCACGCGTGCCGTGCTACAGCTCACCACAGGGTTTGCAAAGCCACTAAAACAGATAGATCTCAATCCCGTATGCATATCATTATTCCATTCCTCCTTGAGAACATTTTATGCCTACCACAGTATGGATGCCACACCCTCCTACCCAACAATAAAGACCTGCTGCTGCCACATCTTACATCTGCAGCAGCTGGCCCTTGGCTGCTGGTTATGTCACTAACTGCAATTCAATCCTATCCATGCATCCATACGAACATCCTATAACATCTTGGATGCAACATGATTTCCTGAATTGAGCCCCAACCTCACTGCTCATATAGTTGTGACTGCTCTGTTGTTTGCCTAGGGCTGATGGCATGGTACCCATGGAAGCTTCAACGCGTGGGACTTTACAAGCAACCAGCCACACTACCCATATTCCCATCTCTCAACACCAATTCCAGTGCATTGACCCACCCAGCCACCCACGCACCCACAGGGACCTCCCCCCAAGTGCCACCACCCACCCACCCACCCGAATCTCCCCACATTTTACCACCCACCCACCCACCCGGATCTCCCCACATTTTACCACCCAACCACCCACCTGACTTATGCAGCAGCTGATCCAGCGACCCCCTAGCACAGTACTCCGTCACCAAGCAGCGGTTTGGCGGCTTGTGGCTAGCGCCAATGAAATTGACCACATTGGGATGCCGTATGCTGGCAAGGATGGCAATCTCACGCTCAAAGAACTGCTTGAAAGCAGCCTGGCTGGGCGGCACACCACTGCCGGCTCCGCTGCGCATGCTGCCGTACTTGCTGTCAAAGTCCAGCGCCCTCAGTCGTTTCACTGCCACCTGCGCAACAAATTTGACCGTTACATGGTTAGGGCTAGACAAGTATTGCTTGCGCCTGGGCTTACAAGCCCCACTTGTTTTTTAAGTAGGAGAGAGGCTCTTGGGGCACTGGAGGTTTTGGGTGCTTTTGACCTAGCTGCCGGACCTCAGGTCTAGGCATATGTTGTCATGCTTGCATGCCGAAGACAACCCGTATTCTGTTCCACCAAAAATCTTGGCAACACTGGTTATGCTGGAAGCTGCCGCCAGCTACTCCCAATACACACCGCAGCTGAGTCTTGATGCCTTCCAGACTAGTCCAAAAACTATCTCTTCCCCACTCATGCTTGACTATGGCGACCTCTGCTCTGGAAGGGCCTCAAATAGATGTGCAGATCTAGGGACAGTAGCGAAGGTAATTCATTTCACACGACTGGACTCTCCGAATAGATGTGTTCCCTCACCTTTGTGCCCCTGAAGTTCCCAAGCATGACCTCCCCAAATGATCCCTCCCCAATCTTCTTAATCATCTGGACCTCATCAAAGTCCAACTCCCACAGCGATACCACGCTTCGGAACCTCCTCATAGCTTCTGGTGCCGTGCTGCTCGCCATAGAGAAAGTCGAGAAGCCACTAGGACCACTTCCAGACACTGCAGACGACACACCAGAAGTAGCTGAAGCAAACGATATCTCCCTCTCCACCTCTGGTTCCAATGACTCACTTCTCATCACCACCACTTCCTGCTGCGGCGCTTGCTGCTGCTGTAGCTGGTCATGCATGCTGCTGCTGCGGTTGCTGGGCTGCAGCACACCACGAGGAGTATCTACCACAATGCT
Organism: Pseudopediastrum boryanum; assembly: GCA_963556185.1. Classification (NCBI taxonomy): domain Eukaryota; kingdom Viridiplantae; phylum Chlorophyta; class Chlorophyceae; order Sphaeropleales; family Hydrodictyaceae; genus Pseudopediastrum; species Pseudopediastrum boryanum. The sequence continues at coordinate 4,351,938 of OY744509.1, read as the reverse complement.
GCTGCTGCTACTGCCACCACCAACGGACCCTAGCAGCCGCAGCGACGGCTGCTGCTGCAGCGGCGGCCCTTGCGCCCCAGCTGACGGTTCCTCGTCACCAGTACCAACCGCTGCCTTATCTGATGCTTGATCAGACACCATCGTCCTTGCCGATGTTAACCGATCCATTAGAGAAGCTTCCGTGACGGCAGCACTAGCAGCACGTGAACCAATCATTAACAGCGCTTCATCCACATCCTCCTGGCTGCTGTTATCATTCTCCGCATGGAGGCCTAAGCAGCGGAAGATGGCGGTATCAGTGATAAGTCCCACATAATGCGCGAGGTGCTTCTCAGCATCCTTCAGCTGCATATCTACCACGACCGCCCATGTGACTCCCGACGCCTGCATATTCGCCGCCGCTTCCTCAATTGCCGTCCCCACCTCAACCGAAACCACCGGCGTCGACATCAGATCCCTCACCAGCAGCTTCTTCTTTTTCGAAGCCTTCTTCTTCATAGGCACTTTGAAGAAGTCCCCCCTGGTGATAAACCCTGGTTCCGTACCGGGCCCGCAATCGACCAACAGGGAATGCAGCTCATGCTGAGTCATCAACGTCCGAGCGACCTGAGCATCGGTCTCCTGAGCAATGACTGGCAGAGGGGTAGTCATAATCTCCGCTACCACCACCCCTGTTAGATCGCTGCACCACCACTCCTCCGAGTCCTCTGAATCTTCCTCCTCCTCATTGGAACATAAGACCCGTTCCCCGTAAGCTCCCTGCTCCTCCAATGCAAAATCCATGTCCCTTCCATCCAGCACCATCATGCTGTCATCCTTACATACCCCGCTGACCTCCACCTCCCCTGCCAGCTGGCTTCGCTGCTTCTGCTGCTGTCCTTTCTGCTGCTGGTGGTACTCCAGCCGCTCCTCCTCTAATACATCAGCCAACGGCAACCCCTGCTGCTGCTGCTGCTGCTGCTGCTCCTCAACCTCCTCATCAGCATTTACCCAATCGTCCAACTCAGCGCCCTTCTCCCAGCTCCGCAGAGACCCCTGCCTACTCACCAGCTTATCAGCTACAGCACCAAGCAAACCCCCCGCTGCCGGATCCCCAGCTGCAATAGCAGCAGCCATCTCAGCACTCGGCATCCGATGCGGAGCGGCTAGACCTAACCCCTTCGCCCAGCTCCTCGCCGTGCTACCTCCCACGCTACCAGCCCCCGTGAAGCTTAAAGAGCTACGACCGGGGAGGGCAGCTGGCTCCGTAGCTGCAGAGGCTCCGGAGGAACTCATTGTCTCAAAGTACTGGGTCCGGCTACGCCCGACCCGCCGGCGCGGACCAGAGGAGCGGGGCATGCTAATGAAGAGCTTCGGTTCCTCCAATCGGCTTCCATCAGGAGCAACAGGAGAGATCATGATGCGACTGGGCCTCCGAGAGGGAGGCGCCCGCCGACGTGTAGCTGCGGGGGACGCTGGCACCAGCTTATCATCTATCCCCAATAAGCTGCTGCTGCTGTTGCCTAACAGGCTCTCATTACTGTAACCCTCCTCCGGCAAGTGACGTATGCAGTTGGTGGTGTCCAGAGTGCCCCCACCGGTACCCAGACCAGCGCCTTCATCATTCACCCATGCGGCGGCTGCTGCCAATGCTGATCCGTCTCGCAGCTGTTGCTGCTGCTGTGGTGCTGCACTTGTTATGCTAGAGCTAGTGAAGACACTGCTTCTGCTTTGGTCTTGTAACCGCCCCGCCCTGCTGTCCCAGCCACTGACGCGCGACCCCATGCTGACGTCTAAGTTGCAACGGCTAAAGAGCACAGGCAGAAGCTCTGCCGCACCCTCCTGCTGTAGTTGCTGTGGTCCAGACTCAAGGCAAAACCCAGCTTGTAAACCCAGGTCTGTGTCTTCTTCTTCTGCTGCTGTACCGGGGTTAGCACAGGCTAGGCCCTCTTCTCCAGCTGTGAGATCTTCTGCGCTAGGCGCCAACGCAAAACGCACCCGGCTGAGGTTACGCTGTAACCGGGATTTAAGACTGCGGCAGCTATCCCAGCGCCAAGACGTTTCAGAAGCACTGCTGCTGGAACAGTTACTCTGCTCTGCTACATCATCTTGGAAACTGATTCGCTTCACTCCTTCTTGCAGCAAGCACTCCTCATCGTCCTCCTCCTGCTGCTGCTGCTGCTGCTGCGGCTGCTCAGGTTCAGCATCCATCTTGCCGCCGTCCTCCTCAACTTCTTCCTGTCTGTGCTGCTGCTGCTGCTGAGCTATCGAAACTGGCCAAGGGAAACCTTCTTGCTCAGAAGCCGAATCAGCCCGACAGAAATTCACTGCTGCTGCTGCCAGTACTGCCTGCTGACAGCGGCCCCCATGTACTGCTACTGCTGCGTCTGCTGTACTGCTCCAGTTACTCTGTTTCATTATAGGAGGTCCAAGTGCAGCTGGAGCTTCCTCACTGAATGCACGTTGCAGACTGCAGGCTAGCTCCTGCTTCTGCAAGTCGTCCAGGGCGCTGCTTCGTTTGTTGTCTATCACTACCAAAGTCATATCTGCACTGTCGGCCCTTGTGGGGGTGTATGACAAGAGGTTAAGGCCTGTAAAAGCACAACCATGCACATGATTTAGGAGTCATTTAGCTGTTTAGTAGTGTTGATTCTTGTTGTGCCAAGTAAGGTGAGGGCAGCAGAGTTCTGCTGCACGAGGAGAAGATAGGCAGCAGGAAGACCCAATAAGGACACCCGGATCCAGATTCATCCTTTTCACACCACAATGCACTATGTTTTGAGGCTTGTGAGGGCAAAACGGTCCTGCTCACCAAGGCGATCCAGCAATGGGTGCAAATCGTCAATCTTTGTTGTGGTGTTCTTGTTCACCACATGCACTCTTGTACCCCTGGCCTCGTCGTGGAACGAAATATCTACAGGCACTGCTGCACAGCTATCTCCCATCTGCAACAGGACAGAAAGCCCAGTCAGGGGACAACCTTGCACAACGCGTGTGATTCAATCTTGTTCGTTGACCTCACCATGAAGTCGGTTCCCGGACCTGCTGCTATGTGGTACGCTTGTTGTCTAGAGCCCACTGATGACAAGCCCATGCTCCAATCCTGCAGACAGCACAACCCCGTCAGGCACAGCGCAGCCTCTGCAATAAGTCTGTCCATTTGCAATTGGCGGTGGCTATCGCTGAAGGGTGTCCATGCCTAGAGAATTCTCTGCTATCTGAATCAAACTGGCCATTGTCAGTTGGTCCAAAGTTAACAGATCAAAATGCGTCCGCAGTGAAGCCATGGCGACAGGTGGCGAACGGACGGACTGAGACATATGGTTTCCAAGCGGACACTAATGCTTCAACTACGTCAGCTACACATATAAGGCTACGACGCTAGCTCATGCGTCGGTTGGGTATCATTTTGGAAGGTGACGCTGAAGCTAAGGATGCCGAGTCCAAGCGCTGGCGGGTTACCTAAGCTGTGAGGCATACACGTGAGTTGCCAAGGCTAAGTAGCTTAACAGACAGTTCCGTTCAGCATAAGCACTGCGCTTCCTGGCTCTCGTGGTACCACAAGGATGTTTTACATTCGAGACATTAGAGACATTAGACGGAGCTCCAGACAGTTGCACGGTATAACGGAGCATACCAATCTCTGCGTTATAGCGACATGATCCGGGAGCCTAGACGGAGGTGGCCTATGTTCGTCCCGCGCCCGTAACCCCGGGACGCCGTAAGCTGAAAGGAGAGTAGTAATCCCGTACGGGACGATAGGGGGTAAAAGAATGGGGGTGGTCCCGTGAGGTGCCAAATTGCTAAAAATTCTTTATGTGATTATGAAATCGCCGAGGGCGAATCCTTGATGAGTTGGCCGACTCGTGACGGCAACTTGACTTACCCATGGCATGAGAACTTGCCATACTGCGTGCCTTTGCTCCTCCGTGGCTCCTACTCGACTTCACATGCGCCATCTTAAGAAGGACGAGCGCCGAGTACGAGCTCCTACCTGCATTCTGTTCCAGGGAAAGAGCCCAAGTTAGCTCTTGAGGCAAGTTCAATGCAGCAATTACAAGCGGGCTTCCACGGGAGGTCCTCTCAGCTGTAGGAAGCTTTGTCGACCGTTTTGGCGACGGCCGATCTTCCATTATGGCCTTGCCAGCAAGGAGCCAGCCAGTGCTGCCATGGCTCCGTGTTCCCACGTCCATTGAACCAGGCACAGAAGTCGTCCTGCAAGAGGTCCAGGGCCTGCATGGAGCTCTGAGGCAGGCAGTTAGCAGTAGTAAGCAGCTCCCTTTTCTTTCCTGCCCATGCAGCAGTATACCCACTGGCCATCGAAGCCCTTATCCTGTCTTCAGCCCATTGGCATGGACCCTGACAGCACATGGCACCTGAGTGCAAGGGCCTTCTTCTGCTGCCAAGGGGCTGAACGACCCTGTGTTGCAGATCTGCAGTTTTCAGAGCTTTTCCCAGTCCAGGCGGCTGTCTGGAGGGAATTGGCTGGAGGTCTGAGCACTGCACATGATGTCTGCGTGTCTGCTCCAACTGGAAGTGGCAAGACACTAGCTTACCTCCTCCCATTACTCAACTCGCTGCTTGCTAGGTAAGGGCCTTGCACAACCCATGTGCTGCTGTCCCATGCAAGGGATTTCTGGAGGCATGCAGGCAAGCAGCAGCAGCAGTGGAGGCTGTATTCAAGGCTGTAAATCTCAGCTAGTGTGTTAGGCCTTTAGCATGTGGCCTGATCCAACGCTTGCTGCAAAGTTCCACGAGATCATTGAGGACTGTTGTGATCAGCAAGCGGCTTCCCTACGCAGCATAGCCCCAAAAGTCCTTGCAAACCTCACTGTATCCCTTGCAAAGCAGGAAAGGAAATGGGCGACAGGCTGCCCTTGCAAGTTACGGTGCAGCTTACTGCAGACATGTTGCTCCGCTTCCAGGCAAAGCATGACTTCCTGATTAATGTCCTTTGAAGAGACTGGCACTCTTATCTGGAAGTATAAGCATAGATCCTGGCATCGGTATGGCACTCATGCAGACTGTCACCTTACGGTGCATCCCAACCCAAACGTTGTGTCTTCCTAATCCCATGCAAGCCACTTCATCATCTACATGTAGCCTCCAGTGCTAAGTGGTAGTTGGTCTACCGGTATATACTTACGGTAACCTCTGTTGTATACGCATCAAACAGCTGTTCTTCCTACTCTGCTGCATTGACAGGCCGCTGCGGCAGCACATGCTGCGGGCCTTGGTGGTGGTGCCAACACGTGATCTTGCCAGGCAGGTGGGTGCCCCAGGCAGCTCATACGGACCTGGCTTCTGCTGAAAGGCAAGCAGGAACAGACAATTGACGGCATGTAGGCGTCTCATACCTCTTGAATGTGTCTGGTCGAGTGGCTGGGCTTTCTAATCTAGCTACTTTGTTTGGTGACAGAACCAACCACATTGAAGAGTGCAGTGTACTGTCATAAACCTGTGGATAATCCAGGGCAACCCCTTGCAACTCAGCCCGGCGTGCTCAGATTGTAGAGACAAACCCACTCCTGTGTGCGGGCTTGTACAATCACAATATGTCATATTAGGCCAGACTGATACTAACCTGGGCCAGTAAGCTACACGCCAACACCAGAGATGATATATCTGACGCAGCAGCTGTCTCATCCACCGCGGTGTTTTATTACTTGGCTACTTGACATCCTGCGCTGATGGCATACTTTGGTATGCTTGTCTTTATTGTAGATTAAGCAAACGGTTTCCGCTGTTCTGCAGTGCTAACTGACTCCATACGGCACTCTTTCCAATGTTTGACCTAACCCCATTGGCTTTCTAAGTGTGCTCAACTCTTCATTGATCAAACATGAACTGTGGCCTTCCTCTGCAGGTCCATGCAGTCCTCCAGCAGCTATGCCCTCACCTTGGTCTCCATGCTGTACTAGCAGCTGCTCAAGTCAGTGTGGCAGCTGAGGCAGCAGAGCTCGTGGGAGCCCCTGCTGCAGCTGCTACTAGTGGTGCAGACATTGTGGTGGCCACCCCAGGCCGGCTCATGGCCCATCTCACGTCAACGCCAGGGTTCAGCTTGAGGTAGGAGTGACATGGTAAAGACCATGAGGTCGGGTCTCCTGGCCTCAATTGCTTGTCCTTTAACTTATGCAGGCTGGGACCATAGAAGAGGCTATCCCTCTTTCCTCAGTTTACTCAACTGGCACGGCGTAGCTCTTTTTTTCCTTCTTCTTCTAGGTGAACTTTTCTTACCTTAAGGAAGTGGAGCTTCTGCTGAGGCACAGCATGCAACCAACATAATGTGAGGCCCATGGGAGATAAAAGAAATAGGAGGCTAGGAGCACAGGGGGTTACAGGAGGGGCAAACACACGGCTGCAGGGCTGCAGGGAGCCGGAAAGCAAGGTATGTTTTGGTGCCAAGGCATTGCTGCAGGGGCGCTTCTAGGATCTGTGCTGCTGCAGGACAGAAGGTAATTTGGGTACGAATCAGAAAACGGTCCTGGGGACATACTGGGTTGAAATCTTTGAAGACTGTCTATTTTAGGCTTGAAATGTTTGAGGATCATCTATGTGGCAATAACACTGGACTTGGGAATTGGCAGGTGCCTCATCTGTTCAAAAAAAGAGTTTTAGTTACTGAGGCATTGGCTTAGCCGTTTGCTGTTGGCCCTGCCAGCAACAGAGGTCCACAAGTGAGACATGCAGGTTTTTGCTGTCTGCAAAGCAACACTGCAGCCAATTATATGTTCACTGCCCTTGCTTGTCACATGCAACAGGCAGCTGCAATTCCTGGTGGTTGATGAAGCGGACCGCTTGCTGAGGCAAGACTACCAAGGGTGGCTGCCTCATGTGCTGGCGGCTCTGCATGACGCTCCCAGGAACACAATCCAGGAGGTGGAGCCTGCGATCCTGCTGCCTTTCACATGTGGTAACAGGTGGGTGCGCAGGTGTCCTGGGATTTGTGGTTGGGGAGCAGTGATACAGTAGTGGACAGGTGTTGCAATAAAAGTCCTATAGCTGGAGGAATGTCTTATTGGTTGGAGAGTGTTGAGCACTCCATCAGGGATGCAACGGCCGGCTGCCTCTGGAGGGTTTTGTTTGCATGTTGCTTTAGGCATTGGGGAGTCAGCTGGGATGCTGTGGTAGCATTGTATCTGTTGGTTTGCAGTGCAACTCTCGTGACATCGTGGCATGGCCAAAGCACTAGCTGCAAAGGGAGAAGGTGCTCTGGAGCCTGCAGCTGTTATTGCATCGCCTGCGCCATATGATTACAGGAGCTGTCCTGATACGTTTTGGATCTGAGGATGTGAAAGGTTGAAATCTCCAAGAATGAGGAATCCCTCTATTACCCTGGTGGGTGATACAGCAGTATCCAGGAAGTGTGAACGCTGGCTACATGCTTCTTCTTCTTGCTCGTCTGTTGCAGAACTGTCAAGATGATTGTGTCTGCAACCTTGACCAAAGATCCTGCTAAGCTGAGTCGCCTCCAGCTGCATTGTCCACGCTTTGTTGCCCTCACAGCTGTGAGCAGCAGATACACCTTACCTCCCACCCTGAAGCAGTGGAGGGTTTTAACTCCGGGTCAACATAAACCCCTGGCTCTCCTGGGGTTACTGCAGCAACTGGAGGGGCACCGAATGCTGGTCTTCGCATCATCAGTTGAAACCACCCACAGGTATGGGAGCTTCATCTGTAGGCGGAGGTGATGTCAAGATGTGAAAATAATAGAGGTGCTGTGCTCCCATGGGCGGCTGTATTGCTGCTGTTGCTCCAGAAGGACGCACTGTTAGCGATATGCTTGTGGGTACAGTGTAAGCCTCATCGTTACTATGAAGCCTGCTCCCCCTGCATCTTGCGTCAGGTCAAGGAGAGATGTTTGCAGGGCATGCTGTGTGGGCTGATTTTGAGGACAGAACATTGGAGGTCATTGCCCCACAATCCAGGCTCATGCATAAATCTGTAATAGACAGTGTCTTCTGTAGTTATGCATACAAGCTTTCTTTCATTCAAACTAAGCTTCATTTCTGTTCTGCTTGTGCAGGTTGTACCTGCTGCTCTCTGCAATCCCAGCCTTCAAGCCCAAAGTAGAGCAGTTCAGCGGGACATTGACCCCAGCGCAACGAGGCAGGGTCCTTGCAAAATTCCGCAAAGGCACCACCAGCATCTTAGTAGCCTCAGATGCGATGGCCCGTGGTTTAGACGTGGAAGAGGTAACTGCTGTTGTCAATTACGATGCACCTGTGTACCCCAAGTCTTACATACATAGGGCAGGTAGGACTGCCAGGGCTGGAAAAGAGGGCGAGGTGTTTACATTGGTGAGGCCTGAAGATATGCGCCATTTTAGGGGGTTGATGAGGAAGTTGGAGGGAGGGGAAAAGGGTGTGCAAGAGATGAAGCTGACACAAGAAGTGTTGCAAGTGCTGCGGCCTGTGATGAAAGGGGCCCTGGGGGAGGTGCAGGGGTTGCTGGAAGCTGAAAAGACTGAGCAGGCGGCAGCAGCAGCAGGAGGAGGAGGGGCGGGAGGTTGGGGAGGAGGAGGAGGGGGGAAGAGCAGAGCTAGGGTAGATGGCGGAGCAGGTGGGAGGGAAGGGGTTGGTGTGTCAAAGAAGGTGAAGCATGTGGATGCAGGCAATTTGTGAAGGCTAATAGATGCCCTTATCTTCTCATCGCCACTGCAAATCGAGGTTGTTGACAATACCGTTTGGTGATGGCATTGCAGCTAGCTCTCTTGTGGTGCAGGCTCTGAGGCGATGTTGCTATGGCATGTCATGATAATGCTTTCACCCTGTAAGCTGCTGGCAGCTGCAACGAGCAAGCGCTTCCCCCACGTTGCAGCAGTGCCCGTATGGCATCAGACGTAGTCTGCAGCATATGGGCGTCGGCTTCAATGATTTACTACAAGTTTCCAGGCCTGTGGCCTCTCAACTTCATAAAGCCCTGTATGGTCTGAAGCAAGTCCCTAGAGCTTATGATGAGCTTCAACAGTATGGACCTTGTGTGTCTGCTGTGGATCGATGGATGCCTGTATGTCCTGTCAATGCTCGAGGATGGATCTGTGTACGTACTGAATTATGTTGATGACATTATCCTGGCTGGGCGGAAGCGTGCAGTGGTAGTGCATGCCAGGAAAAACTCCGCTGTCAAGATCCCGTCCATCAAATGCTGTTGCTTTTGAAGGACGTGATCTTGGCACCCCTGAATGCTTTCTGGGCATTATCATTAAGCGTGATTGTTGCAATCTTATCATCACATTGAGCCACAAGTGCATATAGTTGAATCTTGCAATTACATGTGTTTCAGGCTTTGGTAACCCCCGTGTGATCCTACTGAAGTGAACGGGTGATGTCTTCGAGACAATTACTACTTTATACACTAGAGAGGTGGTGGGCAGTTTTATGCACCTTGCTATCAATGTAAGGCCTGACATTGCCTACGTGGTGGGAGTGCTCTCTCGTTTTTTGGCCTGGGCATCCTACTACACATTGGCAAATTGTCCAGGGCGTCTTGAAGTACCTGTCTGGTATTGCTGAGTGACCAGACAGGTACTTCAAGACACCCTGGACAATTTGGGTGGTCTAAAGCCTGGTTTTATAGCCTATTGTGATGCAGATGATGCTGGCAATCTATCACTGGTGATCTGTATCTTGTGAATGGAGGTGCAGTCAGCTGGCAGAGCAAGACCAGTTAACGCCCCAACTGTGGCTGCTGTTTCTTTTGCTGCTAGTGGGTATGTGGCTGCTAGTGCTTCATTTTAAGAAGAAGCGTTGTGAGTTGCGTAAACTGCTATTTGATTTACTAGGCTACACTCTGGAGGCTGTGACAGTTAAGGCTGACTGGACACTCACTTTGCTATCAAATTCATGTTGCGAGTCCTGGGCCGTTTTCTGCAAGTTCTAAGCATGTTGATGTGATTCACCACGTTGCATGTGAAAGGATGATACAAGAAGGTGGTGTTTCAGTAAGATCCCTTGACAAGAGCGCTGCTGATGTAGTGCTGATGAAAGCCCTTCAAGCCTGAGCACGAGTGGTGAGAAGTCGATGCCATGGACCCTGCTTATCCATAGCTGCGCCTTTGTGCACCTTAGGGAGGAACATGTAAGGTGTTGCGACGATTACAACGGGTAGCTGACAGGGCCTAAAGGTGGCACTGCTCCCGTCAGGGCAATGACCTGCCCGCCCGCTAAGTGCCTCCGGAGCGTTGAAGGCTGTAGCCTTGGAGCCGTAGTGCCCGAGGGCCAGGTCACTGGCTATTTGGAGAGTGATTTAGTGCTTTCTTGCCACCAGCCCCATGCAGCAGACGCTGTATACCAACTTTACCGCAAGCTACTTCGTCGAGTTGCTGATGGCCTCGTCTTCTGATGATTCTTCTGCTCGCGAGTGGAACATCACTTGAAGTGTAAAAGGAGGAGTATCACCTGTGTCTGTCTACACAATTTGCGTTAGTTGTCAGAAACCATGAACAAAAACAAATTGGACGAAGGGGCCTTGCTGGCTGGCTGCAAAGGCGTCTTCGCAAAGACGGCCTACATCACCATTGGCAGCGAAGGGTAAAGGCCCCACGCAGCTGCCGAGCTCTGCCCGTGCATGCATCTCAATGCGACAGCAACCCAGTACCGAGCCTTCAGTATACCTAAAGGCTCCACATGACGTCACTGTCTCCCTGTAGGAAGCCCCTTGGATATGAAGCCACCAACCCCTTACCAGCCCGTTGGAAGGGAAAGCAAATCGGGACAGCAGCACCTAGACAGGGAAAAACCGTAGACGTTTACTTCGAGAAGAAGCACAACTGGATTGGGGAGGTAAGCATAGGTAGTAGCCTCCCAGCAGCACTGCAAGGAACTCACCACCTAAGCATACTTGGCACCAAGGATAAATGCATAGCAAGATGCCAGCAGCAAAAGATGAGGGAAACGCAGCAATGCCTGAGGCTTCTAGTACTCCCCCCTGAAGTTCTCAAGTGGTCTTGTTACTTTAGGGTGACAAGTATGTTGACAAATGGCGTTATATTGAGACCCAGAAGGAGAAGAAGAAGGGCTTTGGCACCAGTGACTTCAGCAAGAGGGACGAGTTCTCCAATACAGTCCGCACACTGCAGTGGCGGGAGCAGCTGGACTAGGTGAGCAATCTTTACTTCATTACAGCACATAAAACCAGGACTGGTACTTCCAGCAATGCCAGCAATTCCAGCATGTTAAAGCAGTCATTGTGAGTCTGGCAGACTCCTTCACCTTAGCCAAGTGAATTGCAGCTCAACAGCTATTGGTTTCAGATGATGGAGTGAGTTGCAGCTCAACAGCTATTGCTTTCAGATGATGGGGTGTCTGAGGCCAGATACAGGCTCAATGCAAGCTTTTACCAGTGTCTCCTTGCTAACATGATATTAGCTCCCTAGCTCAGAACACTACGTATGTATAAACAACCCCATGCAGGGTTATAAACAAGCAACCCCGAAAAGAGCTTCCTGCAGGTGCCATGCTATATGTAGCAGCGAAATTCCATGCAGATGCAGGTTAGACTCATAGCTAATCATTGATTAACTTGAGGAAAGCAAGGATCTTCATCCCTTCCACCCATATCTGTATGTCCTGAGGATTTGACCAAAACCCATCTTTGCCTTTTGCAGCATGAAGCCAAGTGGACAAAGCATGCCATTGAGTTCTTCAACCAGACCTCTGAGGATGCCAGCACAAGCATGAGTGGCAGCGGCGGCATGAGTGGCAGGGGAGGTCATGGGGCAGACAATGAAGTGGTGAGTTAGGAGTGCTGAGTGTCAACAGCACAGTGGGGCAGGGTGGGCATCACAGGACACAGGCACACAGAATTGAGATGGAATACCAGTCTTACTAGCTGATCCCTTGATGATCAAGGGTAGGGACTATTTACAGCACTTGGGATGTGCACGCAAGCTATCCACAAGGGCAAATATTGTTTGTTAATTGGTTTAGATTACTGTCAGCATTCAGGGACAGCACTGCAAAATGGGGAAAGATGCCTTTAAATTGTGCGGCAAACACTGCTCTTGCCACTCTCTAAAGTATCAAGGGGGTTCAAGTGTTGTGGATCTAGTGTGAGTGTGGGCTGGGACGCGTGCAGCGGGGGGCTTCTGAAAGCAGCGGCATCAGTTTCTCTCAACCTGCAGCTGACCCTGCAACATGCTGGTGCGGTCGTACTAAATTTGACATGTCAAGCAATCAGCCGTGTGTTCCCTGTCGTGTTTGCACACTCATGTAGCCCTTTGATATGCCGTTTCCACAGATTTCGTGTAAGTCAGCTATCAAGGAAAGAGCGGTGCCTTTATGATATCTCACCCTTTCCCAGTGTCAAAGTATGATGTATGCTGTGATCGCAGCTGTCTTGTCTGTGCTAACCACTTTGTGCCCTTGCTGATGCTCTGTACAGCCACTGTATGACCTTGTGTTTGAGAAGGCCCTCCCCAAGTCTGCTCCAGCAGCCAGCAAGGTGCACAGGGATACCCTGAACCGCACCATGCTGTCAACAGAGCGTCAGTACAACGGTCAACTCACCAGCAGCCGCCTGGCATTCCAGCCGCCCAGTGATCACTCCAAGCCAGAGTTTGCGCGCAAGCCGCTCATCAGAGACACGTTCTACAGGAAGACAAATGTGTTTTTCCAGCAAATTGTGATAGCACTACTGCACAGTGATCTGGGATGGCTACTGGGGTCGCTGATGTTGTGAGGGCGGTGGGAGTGTGCTTGAATATACCATTGTAAGAGCATAGTGCTTCATGTGTCCAAGCTTGGGAGCGTGTGCAGTTTGCAGACCTTGACAGCTGCTCTTGTTGTGATTAATTTCTGAAGTGTTCTTGGCACTGTGGTCAAAGGTAGTCGACTGTAATGGCCGCGGGCTCCTTTCTTGTAGCATTTTTACAAAGCGGCATATGGAGTGCTCTGATTCAAGTACACTAGATGGTGAAGGGCTTACTGCAGAGATTGCATTCTGTGATTAGGCGGCCTACAGGGAATACAGCCGTTCAGTTGTTTATGCTGAGGCACTGTATCAGTATACCATCATATCTGTATTTAAATCCACCTGCACATCATGGTGGTACAAGCAGACCTGTGTGCCATTCAGATCAGGCAGCAAACCCAGTGGCAAGCAAGCAGCCGGAATCGGACGACATGAACGGAACTAGCTGGAGGGAGTCATCTCTCTTTAAATCAGCTCACTCCAGCTATCCCGACAGAAACTCTGCATCTATTGTGAGCAACGAAGTCATCATAGTGTAATCGCACGCGATCGTCTGGTCCTTGATGCGGATCAAACCCGATTGTAGTACACTCAGTGCGAGCCTCACATGCGGTACCCATGGAGCAAATGAGCGATATCCCACTCTCCGCGGTTGGTCGCCTTACATTGACGACACGTTCGGACATACACGTTCAGTCCAGTCATATCTCAACCCAAAGCGCCTATTATGTCACCGAGTCCCGCCTGAACGGCTGCGATTGCACATGCCCAGGGACGCAGACTCGGGACCTAGGAGTCATCGCCTCCAATTAGACTGGATCTCAATAGAACAGTCGCCTTACATCAAAAAACAAACATCTCTAAACACGAACACCGCAGCGTATGGAGGTGCCTCCCATTGGTGCAAGAGTTGCCACCTTCAATTCGCAAACGCGGGCGGGAGCGTCTACATACGAGCAGTGGAAGCACCAGCAGTGGAAGTACCGCCTGCACTGTCAAAATCACCACGAAGCCCTGAAAATAGCATGCATTGCAGCCTTCAAGCAACAACCAATCGCATACCCACTATACGTGTTTGGTCAACAGGCCACCATATGGCACTGTTGGTACCACGCACTGCCCAATGGCGCCCACTACTTGGTCCATGATAGTCACTCGCTGTTTACTACGCACGTACAAATCAGAAAACTAACCGCTGACAATGTGTGTCTTCTCATATGCAACATGGACATAAGCCCAATCATGCATGCACCGACCACGCGGTGATAGTGATGCTAATACACCAATTGCACGGCCCCGGCAATCCCACAGAAGCTGGCAAACTTTCAAAGGCTCTGGCAACTGTGCCGCCTCCTGCTCACCTAGACTACCTCAAAACAGACAGCCGCAGAAGCCCTCGTACCGTACAGCAAGCTGCAGCTGCGACCAGCCCCTTGCACTGTCTTGCAGGAGCCAAGGTCCTGAACCTACAGGCAGTGGGACAATAATGGGGCGGAGCTGGCAGCATTGGCAGCCTGCCTGATGTAGCATGACGGCTACCCTGGCACTTGTCCCACACACCCCTCAAACTTGTAGGAAGGCGCACATCTGCTTTTCTGTTTAATCCCACCAACCTGATTGGTATGGCTGTTACATTCAAGCGTTTGAAGTGCTCCGGCCACCCAGCACCATCCGGCACATCCCATAGTTGCTATTTGGCCTTTCCCTGCTGCCCTTTCCCTCCAGCCTTCCGACCTGCCTTCTCAGGCTTTTTCGCCGCAGCTGCTTTTGCAGTTGTACCACCACCACCCGCTGCTGCTGCTGCTGCCCCTCCCTTGCCACTTTTCCCACCGCCTTCTGCTGCTGCTGTTGCTGCTGCTGGTTTGGGCTTTTTGGCCCTTGGTGCAGCATCTTTTTTGGCTTTCTGTCCCTTTCCTTTCTTTGCCTCTGCCTCCTCTTCCTGCTGGCTTGAGCCACTGCTGCCTCTGACCTCCTCCTCCTCCTCCTCCTCCTTAACACCACCCTCATCCTCATCGCTGTCCCCAGCATCTACACAAAAACAGTTTGACATTGATTGACTTTGTGGTTCGGCAGGCAATGGCTCAGATGCCGGAGGGATGTGGGGTGAAGCTAGCCTATCATGCAGATGGGAAACTTGAGCGTGATGGGTGTGGTAGTGGTGGGTGTGTGGAGCTGTTGTCTGTTCTGCTGTATGCAGATGATATGGTGTTGCTAAGTCCCAGCAGGGAGGAGTTGGTGGTCATGCTGCAGGTGATGGACAAGGTTGCTGCTAGTCTTGGGTTGCGCATCAATGCAAGCAAGACTGAGATCCTGTCCATTGACAAGGATTGGAAGGAGGGGGATGTGCCAGTGCAGCAAGGACCAGAGGTGGTTATCAGTGAGGGTGTGGTAAAAGAGGTGTCACAGTTCAAGTACTTGGGAAGTGTGCTTGTGACTGATGGCAGGTTGGATGTGGAGTTGAATATCAGGAGGGGTAAGGCTGTGGGGAGGTTTAAGCAGTTTGAAAAGATGTGGGGTACCAAGCATCTGTCATTGGCTACGAAGGTGAAGTGTTACAAGGCATATGTGTTGCCAATTCTGCTGTTCGGGAGTGAGTGTTGGTCCCTGACCAAAGTGCAATCGCAAAAGCTTGAGCGGGTGCACTCTAGCTGCCTTAGGAGCATCCTGGGGGTCAGGCTGTCAGATCGGCACACCAATGAGCATATCAGGAAATCATGTGGGGTAGCCACCTTGTCAGCATACATCACAGCAAATAGGCTGAGGTGGCTGGGGCATGTGGGCCGCATGGAGGAGGGCAGGTTGCCGCATATTGCGTTGTTCTCTTCATTACATGGTGACATGACGAGGCCAGTGGGTAGGCCTCGCCATACCTGGGAGAAATGCGTGTGTGCTGATCTGAAGGTGCTTGGTCAAGATGAGGGGAGCTGGGAGGCTTCATGTCAGATTAAGAGTGCTTGGAGGAAGAGGTTGTGGGATCTTACGCACCCTTGGGAAAGCCAACGGTTAGTGAGGTGTAGAAGGCGCACTAAGCAAGCTATTGATAAGCATGTGGAGCGCTATGTGCTGCCTTTCAGTGGCTGGGAGGATGGTGGTTCACCAGTACCTAGGTGGTGGGAGCCACCTCCAGCCCCTACTAGGGTGGTGCTTGATCCTGCTGCCTCCCCGCCACCCATGTGTGATGGAA
The DNA here is from genome assembly GCA_963556185.1 of Pseudopediastrum boryanum. NCBI lineage: Eukaryota > Viridiplantae > Chlorophyta > Chlorophyceae > Sphaeropleales > Hydrodictyaceae > Pseudopediastrum > Pseudopediastrum boryanum. Next base: position 4,336,082 of record OY744509.1, on the reverse strand, counting down.
GTGGAGCAGGTTTTGGGTTTTAGTGGTGGTGTTTGTTTCCCCTTGGTGTGCACGCCGTTGCATCTAGCCTCAGCTTGTGTGTGGCAAATCCACCATCGGTTGTGTGGCTTCGTGATTGTGATCAGGAGCCTTGTGTTTGTGGCCTAGGTTTGTTTGGCCATTGGCATTGCTGGTCTTGCGTTTTGATTGATTGATTGATTGATTGGTTGCTATGCATATGTGAATAGGAAACCTTATGGAGCCATTCTCAGTCGCCCTTTTCAGTTGCTTTTCAAAGCAGAGTCGCAGCATTGCAGATTCAGCCATCTCTTTCACACATGGATGGAGACATGTTGACTTGTTAAGAGAGACCACTGCACAGCCCTTCGGGCCGTGCAGCACCCAAGCATGACTCCAACCAAGTTGACTTGTGAGAGAATGGCTCTCTGTTTTGTATCACTCATATCTCACGGCATCGTGCAAAAAGGGCAGGTACGTCATGGTAATGGTAGACATGTGCAGTAAGTCATCTTGCATAACGCCCTCCCCAATCCAAGAGCTTGCCAATCTGATTAGTACTCAGAAGCAGCTTCCCAGTAGCCCTGAGAGAGAGCTACTTAGGAGACCTTCACAGCAAAGGGATCCACACACAAAGCCTTTGATAGCTGCCAAGGGTAGTAACTTCCCAGCACAGTGACCCATAGCCCCAAGTACCTGCTGCTGCTTTGCGCTTCTTAGCAGGCTTCTGCTTCACAGGTTTCTTTTCACTGCCATCGGTCTTCGCACCCGACGGTAGGTCGATCCTACAGGACAAGCAAGATCAAGACATAAATGCAGGCGCGACATGTGGGACAGCAACAACAGCAGCACTGGGTGCTAGAAGCAGCCTGAGGAACGGGAATGCTTTTTGGCTTGACGGGGCTAGAACCCCATGTTCTGGCTTCTTTGTGCTGGTGAGCCCACAACCACCACGGTTATAGCATGCATCTCCATATGGGAACGTTTTGGAAAGCAGCCCGGCTGTCCCATGGATATCCCAACCGGCACAGCAAAGCCGCTGCCTGCAACGTGTATGATACCTTACTCATGCCACCACCACCACCACCACCACCAGCAGCATCACATCGTCTATCTTGCAAACGAAGTACCCATGCCGAGCGCCTTTTTAAATAAAGGGATGCGCCATCTGCTGCTCCTTACGAATCTTAGGAACAGGAGGAGGGATTGCCACCACTCTTTCTAAAAGACTCAGAGACTCCCCACCGTACATGACAGGCATTTCTCTCCATGTGTGTGCATCTAACCTGCAGCCCAGAATACATGATGCTTCCATGTCCCTGGCACTCAGAACATGGTCTGGCAATTATTTAGGCTTAGCTCCCATGCATGCCGCCCCTGCACTCCCCCCCCCCCCCGCCCCCTCACCCTCCTATAAGCTTCTGCACTGCTGGCACATAAGCAGATGTCCTCCCTCCTACAGTGATGTGCTCCAGCTTGTGACCATTGATAATGACAGCAGCCTTGGAAGCCTTGCTCCACCTGCGGGGACAGGGGG
>OY744509.1:4241062-4334348 GCA_963556185.1 Pseudopediastrum boryanum | reverse complement strand
AATCATGGGCAGCGCACGTTGATTGACCGTTTCAAGCGGGTGAACCCTTTGACAGACCTTCACGACTCGGTACGTCATTACTGCCACCAAAAGAGTCGCTTTGGGATGGCAAACAGAGCTACCTGTTATTTCGAGGCTTTTAAAAAGATTGAGGAAAGACTGGACCTGCCTGCTAGCAACGAGTACATGACCTCGGGAAAAATCAAGTATGCAGAACGAAAAACCGCTTTGCGCTACCGGTACGGGACCATGTGGACAAGGAAGATGGCCTATAGGTGTGGACATGCACCTAGTAGCAAATGTCTCCTGTGCGGTGACGAGGATGGCGGACACTACCACACAGCCTCAGGATGCCCAGCTTTGAAAAGAATGTACATCAACAGGCATAACAAGGTCGGCCGACTAATCATGACAAGAGTGTTAAGGGGACGCAAAGGAGCATTTGTCATTCAAATGGACCTTGGATCAACTGAAAATTGTGCAGAAGACGGCATCATGGCCCACCAGTCTAGAAACATCCCGTGGGAGCTCCTTCCAAGGGGACTAAAGGAGGCAGTGCAACAAGCACAAGGCACCACCGATAAGCGCCCTGATGGTATGCTCTACAAACCCAAGAATGGAAACAACCCAGCAGAGTACTGGATAATAGAGGTCAAGATCTGCAGGGATTCAGACCCAACAGGCCAGCAAAGCAAAGCTGATTATCAACACCAAGTACTCATTGACAAAATCAAAGACATAGACCCCACTGCCAAAGTATGGTACTATCCCTTGCTTGTCGGAGTTGCAGGCACCATATACAACAGTACCACCATGAATCTTCAAGCCCTCGGTATCAAAGGGCAAGCTCTAAAGCAATGCATTTCAGAAGTACATACTGCAGCAGTCAAGTCCTTATACACAGCATATACACAACAAAAAGAAAACTGGAAAAGCCCAAAGAGCCTCAATGGCACAGGAGGAACTACAAGAAAGTAAGCTAACAAAGGCGGGTGGGCGGAAGCCCACCCACGGATGTAACTATCCTATGGTAGGCTGGCCCAGTGTAATCCTTACACCAATGGGCCCCTCCCTTAATCTTACGCGGGAGGGCACCTCACGCCCCTCCTTGCGTAGCATGCTCTCTCTCTCTCTCTCTCTCTCTCTCTCTCTCTCTCTCTCTCTCTCTCTCTCTCTCTCTCTCTCTCTCTCTCTCTCTCTCTCTCTCTCTCTCTCTCTCTCTCTCTCTCTCTCTACAATGTAGAAGGTCCTCATCTCAAACTTTGCAAATCTGCGGCGGAGCTCAGCATACATGCACTTGCGACACACACAATACTCAAGGTCTAAGTGACGTCACCGAATTTTTCATATTTCCCCACTTCCGCACTGGTTTCAGTGTGTTTCCTTCACATTTCTGTGACATTGAGTTGTCCCCCTGTGAAATGTTGGGACATTCCAAAGACAGATTTTGATAGACTGGTTTCAGTAAGGGTCCGTGGCCTTTTCGTAAACTCCCAAGACTGAGCTGAAACTCCCCGGAGACTCCGCGGACAGAATTTGTAAGACATGCTTGTGAGTCTCCTGAGCCTGAGCGTGGGCTTGCTACTGACGCCGCTGCACTCCCACACTGCTGACTTCCACGTTGCTGCAATATGGGCCTGAGCGTATGCTTGTTACTCCGGCCGCTCCACCCTGACATGAGCCTCCGCACATGCTTGTGAGTCTCCTGAGCCTGAGCGTGGGCTTGCTACTGACGCCGCTGCACTCCCACGCTACTGACTTCCACGTTGCTGCAATATGGGCCTGAGCGTAGGCTTGTGGCGCGCCCTGCGACCTGGTCATAGGTCGTCCCCAAAGCTGCGCCCAAGTCATTTGCCGCGAAGGTCCTGCGCCCTGCGCCCTGGTCATAGGTCGTCCACAAAGCTGCGCCCAAGTCATTTGCCGCGAAGGTCCTGCGCCCTGATCATAGGTCGTCCACAAAGCTGTGCCCTGGTCATAGGTCGTCCACAAAGCTGCGCCCAAGTCGTTTGCCGCGAAAGTCCTGCGCCCTGGTCATAGGTCGTCCAGAAAGCTGCGCCCAAGTCGTTTGCCGCGAAAGTCCTGCGCCCTGGTCATAGGTCGTCCACAAAGCTGCGCCCAAGTCGTTTGCCGCGAAAGTCCTGCGCCCTGCGCCCTGGTCATAGGTCGTCCAGAAAGCTGCGCCCAACTCGTTTGCCGCGAAAGTCCTGCGCCCTGGTCATAGGTCGTCCAGAAAGCTGCGCCCAAGTCGTTTGCCGCGAAAGTCCTGCGCCCTGCGCCCTGGTCATAGGTCGTCCAGAAAGCTGCGCCATGAGCCTTCCGCCCTCGCCCCTGCCCCCGACCCCGCGCGCGGCAGTATTTCAGCTCTACTATGTAATGGGGACGAGCAGCGACATTGCGGCGGTGATGGAAGAGCATCCCACCTGGGACTTGCTCAGCAAGGAAAAACTCTACAAGCGGCGGAAGTCCGGTCATGGCGTGTCCAAGCGGGACTTCGATGCATGGTGGAGCAAGCAGAAAAATCCGGTGCACGAAGTCTTTGCAAAGCCCTCGGGCAAGCGGTTTGCCTTTGCCAAGATTGCCCGGCCCCCCTACAGCTTTCAGATTGACATCGTCTTCATGAACCAATACAAGCGGCAAAACGGCGGCAAGGATTGCTTCCTCCTGCTGGTGGACATCTGCAGCCGCAAAGCCTTTGCCTACGTGCTCAAAGACCAGACGATGCCGACCATCCTCAGCTCCTACAAGCGCTTCCTGAAAGATGCGGGCAAGGAGCCGTTCATGGTGCAGGGCGACAATGCCTTCAATGCCAAGGAGTTTCAGGACTTCAATACCAAGCGGAACATTCCTGTGATCACTGGAGTGGCTGCCGATGAGCACGTGACGGTGGGCGACCCGCTTGGAGTGCTGGACCGCCTGGTGCAGACCCTCCGCACACTCATTGAGAAGCGGATACATGCGCGGGATGACCCCAAGTGGACGACCTGGCTGGCGGAGGTGATCCACGACTACAACACCAACCCGTACGAGACGCTGAAGAACAGGACGCCAGATGAATTGTATGCGGACGAACCTGCCATGCGGCAACGCTGGGTAGATGACAGCGCATACAATGCCACCGTGCAGAAGCCAGTGCAGGAGGCATTTCGCGTGGGAGACTATGTGAGGGTGCGGCTGAAGAAGGGTACGTTTGAGAAGGGGCAGACGCAGTCCATGTCTCTGGAGGTGTACGAGGTCTCCGGCGTGAGAGGGAGCCGCGTGAGCCTGCTAACGTACCCCGGGAAGGAGCCTGTGGCGCGGGCCTTCAAACCGAACGAGTTGTTGAAGGTGGACGCGCCGCGGAACTTGGAGGCTCCCAAGGCAGCGACCAAGGCGAAGAAGCAGGCCAAGCAGGGCCGCCGCCTGAGGGCGGAAGGGCTGCCTGAGCTCCCCGCGGAGCCGAAACCGAAGGGAGACACGATCGCGGACCATGCGGCGGTGGGGCAGCTGGCCATAGTCGACGTCGAGGGCGCTAGCGACGAGCCTCAGCGCCTGGAGGTGCGGAAGGGCGGCAAAGTGGGCTATGTGTATGTGGGTGTGGTCACAAAAAAGACAGCCAAGCGTGTGTACCTGAAACTCTACGAGGCCTCCGGCCCGTCCCGCGCCCTCTCCCAGAAGAAGCTCATCCTGGGTAGCAAGAGCTACAGCTTGGTTGGCAGCGCCCACAAGGACGCCTTGCTCTACACCTCCGACCCTCCGCGGGTGCGGTCCGATGGCAGCTCGTCCTTGGGCAAGGCGGTAGTAGATGCGGTCACGCGGGAGTACGTGTTCAGTTAGGCGGCGTCTGTGGCCGCGGCGGGCTCAGCCTCGCTTGGGCCCGCGGCGGGCTCTCCCTCTCCCTCTTCGGGGGCTTGCGCCAGCTTGAGCATCGCTCCATTGAAGGCGTTGTACTTCATCTTGAGCTCCGCGGGGATGGTGTCTTTGCCAGTAATCTCGGCGTGGATGTCGTAGTGCATGAGCAGTATGTCTCCAAAGGCGTCGTACATGAGCAGCACCGCCTCGGCCCTGCTGCAGCCTGTCGCCTCCTCAATGGTGAGCGCGGTCTCTCTGACGAAGTCTTCGTAGCTGTTGTCCACGGGCATATGCTTGATAGCCAGCCGGACGATGTCCACTTGGGTAATCTTGAGCCCCGCCATTCTTGAAGAGTTATGCGGAAAAAAGCAAGCTCGGGCGCACATATACCTCTCCGAAGCGTGGCCTTCTCCCTTGGTTGTGGCGTGGTTCCGGAGGGCGTCCTGGCCTCCGTTGCCATTGGTCAGGCCCACGGCATCGGGAATGCTACAAATCCCATGCAGCGCCCTGCCACCGGTGTCTTTCTTCAGCCATCATGTCGACCTCAATCAATGCATGTGCCAGCGCCCTCCGTGAGCAGGCGCCCATGCGCCCAATTGACCTGCGGCCAGTGGCCCACTATTTGGATCGCCCCAAGTACCGCGAGGCCGTTACCGCTCATGCTGAAGGCAAGCCTGTGCCGCATGTCGCGTGCGTCACCTGCAAGCTGGCCGTGGACCTCGGGCGCTTCGTCGACATAGCTGACGCCAAGGAGTTCATGATCAGCGGCATGTGTTTGACGTGCCAGGAGCTGGTGTTTGGCACGGCAAATCGCCTACCGGAGTGGGCGCGGTAATGGCGCCGTGGGGAGCCTGTGCGCGCGCGGCTGGAGCACGAGGAGAAGACTGATGATGCCAAGGAGTATTGTCTCTTGCCATATGAATGAAGTATCGTGTGTTGGAGCTGTTCAGTGGGTCAGGTTCGTTGACGCGGTTTTGCAGTCAGATGCCGGAGTTGTTTGAGACTGTAAGGCTTGACATTGACCCCCGAACCGCGCCGGACATTCTGATGAGCATCCTTGACTGGGACTACACGCGGGAGTCGCACTTTGATATCATCTGGGCCTCGCCGGATTGCCGCGAGTACTCCATCGCCCACAGCAAAACGCCGCGCGACTTGGGGAAAGCAGACATGCTGGTCCGCCGGACGCTGGAGATCATTGCGCACTTTCAACCCAAGGTGTGGTTCATTGAGAATCCCCAGACAGGGCTGCTGAAGTCCCGCTACTTCATGGGAGGCATCCCGTTTCACGACGTGACCTACTGCATGTATGGATATGCTTACCGGAAAGCGACTCGAATCTGGACCAATGTCGCGGGTTTCACGCCCTTGTTCTGTCGACGCGATTGTGTGTCCATGGCGAATGGGCGGCACTTGATTAGCTGCGAAAAGCTGAAAAAGGTCCACATAGACAACCTGAATACCACCGCTGCGGCCACCAGGTACACCCCGCGCGCCATTCGCTCCATGATTCCGCAAGCGCTGATGAAGGAGTTGATGAAGGCTGCGGCGCTGCAGATGCAGGACCTGGCGCTGTATGAGAGCGTCAGCAGCGCGGCTGTGAATGATCTGGACTGGTCGTTCGCGCGTCATCCCCCGCCCGAGCCCGCCATCTTTTTGCCATAGTGGGAGACTCTGTCAGCCATTGCGGGGGCCCTGCCGCTGGAGACGTAGTCGAGGCCCTTGTTCACCGCGCCCATAGCGGCGTTGGCAATGGGGTTGCTACCGATGAGACTCTGGATGGAGTGGGCAAGAGGCTTTGCTGAAGCGGCCAGTGGCTCTCCGAAGCGGCGGATGAGGCTCCCGCCGACGTCACCGACCTTGCGGACTACGCTTCCGGCACGGCGGAGGAAGTCTCCCAGCATTGGATTTCTGTATAGTAGCAGCTGAGATATTTCAGTTCACGAGCCTCTGGATATTATCGTCGATGGACTGCAGCGCCTGGTGCTTGAGGTCAACACTGCGGAAGGTGTCCAGCTGCATCGTGAGGGCATGCTCGGGCATGGCGGTGAATGGGTTGCCGCTCCAGTCCGTGATCTGGATCTGCAGCGTGTCAAGCGTGCGCTCTGTGATGTACAGACTGAAGCTGTCTCCCGGGTTGCTCCACTGCAGGATGGAGTAGGGCGGGACACTGGAATCCACTGGGATGACGGCCATCAGGTTGGTGCGGCCCACGAGCTCCGAGTGGATATTCGCCAGATTGTAAGTCAGGCGTGGGCGGATCCCTGCCACGCTGATGCAGAGGCTGTTGTATGCCATGGGGTTGAGCACCGCCTGGCTTGTGAGGACGCCCGGCGTGGGTGACTTGAAGCCATAGGTCTCTGCGGCGGCTTGGCTGGGGAATGCCAGCACCAGGGCCTTGCCGGCGGCGGAGGCAAAGGTTAGCTTGTTAGTGACGCTGGACCAGGTGCACCCGAAGCGGTTGTAGTCTACGGCGCTGGCGTCGAAGGCAAAGTAGGCGGCGGTGATTGCTTGGGCGAGTCCCTTGAAGGAGTAGTTCCCCGTGGAGATCGCCACAGTGCGCGGCACGCCGTTCTCGTACACGACAAAGCTGCTGGAGACGCTTGTGATGTAGCCCCAGGAGACCTGCGTGATGAGGCCCTTCAAGGTCAGGCGGAATACCTCGTCGTCCTTGCAGTTGGCGGCATCTGTTGTGAAGGAGACGGTGTAGCAGTAGGGGGCATCCGACCCCCGCCGCTTGCGGCTGTCCAGGAAGATGGTCTGGCTTTTCACGAGCTCAAACATGGTCCTTACTACTAATTGACATCATCGTCACAAGGCGTCAGAGCCAGCACGGCGTGCCACTCGAATGTGGAGGTGAGAGCATCCAGCGCGGCACCAGGCGTGCGGGGCGCTCCCACTTCACTCAGGTAGACCCGCAGCATTGTCCCGGGCAGCGTGCGGACAGGGACGTCCCAGTTGTGCGCCAGGGTGAGCGCTTGCTGGTTGCCGGTGGCGGTGCATACACAGGCGGTCATGCCGCGGTTAACGGCGTCGTATGTGAATGTCTGGTCGAAGCCCTGGCCATCCACATTCACGAGCACTGCAAGGGCGACGTCTGTATCCCCGGGGGCGTTTTTGACGCCCGTGACGGTGAAGCTCTCCACCCGCAGCTTGAACTTAGTGCGGGCGAGGTCCATGAGGGGGTCCAGGCCCCAGGGCTGGTGCTTGAACACAAAGGTGACGTCGTGTGCGGTACCCGACGTCTTTGACGCGCTGCTGAGCACCAGGCGGTAGGGGATGGCGCGGTAGTTGGTTAGCTTGCGGGCGGGGGTAGCCACCCACTTCCTCTGATCCCCCGTGTCCACATCAAGGTGTGGGAACAGGCGCTTCATTTGCTTTGCGGGCAGAAACTTTTTCCTGGCGGAGCTCTGCCTGCATGCGGTCGTTGAGCCAGCGGGAGTCACGCTCGTAGACGTCAATCAGGTAGCCCAGGAGCTGCGGCTCCATGTGGGGGTATGCCTCGGTCAGGCCCTCCTCCAGCTCCTTGCGTTGGGTCTTTGAAAGTGCGGGCATGTCTCTCTGAAGGATGGTTGGATATTTTCACTGGCGGATGAAGGCGCGGTCAAAGCCAATGCGGTACCTGATCTCTGGCGGACTTTCAAAGTCCACAAAGTAGAACCCGTGCGTGTCAGCGGTTGCAGCGGCCCACATAGATGCAAAGTCCTCAGCGGACACATGGCTTGAAAACTCCACACTGGCTTGCTTGCGGATGTTCTCGTTTTTCTGAGCAAACAGGATCACAAAGGATAGATTGCTCCTGATCTGTTTGGGCACTGCGTTTGAGAAGATCTGTGACATGAACCAGATGCTTGTGTGGTGGTGTCTGTGCTTGATGGTGAACTGCGCCACGGTGCCCTTGCTATCAGCGCGGTAGAGGTCCCGACTGCCCACACAGTCGTCAAAGATCATCAGGTTGGTCGGTCTACCCAATGTGAACTTTGTGGGGTCAGGGGGCTGCCACCCGAGCTTGTCCAGCTTCAGAACTTCCTCATCCTTCAGCTTTAGCGGATCCTTGTGTCTGAGGAATTTCTTCCACAGTTTTTGATGCTCCTGGTGCTCCTCATAATCCTGGTTGTTCTGCTCAATCAGCTCCAGTGCGCCCTTGAATTCCGCGATGGAAAAGTCCCGGTCATACAGGTGGAGCTTGAAGTGCGTGCCGCGCTCAAGGAGCTTGTACTTGGGGTCGCTGTGGAAGCACGGCGCCCAGAGCCACAGGTGGTCAAATGACTTGGCCTGGTCGTATGCTTTCAACATCCTGACCATCACAGTCGTCTTTCCGCTGCCGCGGGAGCCGCATATCATGCCCAGGTTGTAGAGGGAAGGCATCCCGGGCGGGGCGGGGCGCCGCTTGGGGTACTTGATCTTCAGCTCAGGGACGTGTATGTTCACCGGCGTAGTTTCCATTAATGGGGTTGCGACAATAGTCGCCCCGTGGGCGTTGCTCCGCTCAAATGTAAGGATTGTTTCCTGCGCCCGGGAATAGGCTGCCGTATGCCAGGGCGTGCACCTGCTGCTTGTGGGCATCAACGGCGGGTGCGGCCCTCTGGGGCAGGCTGGGGGCCCGCCGGGAGTGCTTGGACTTGCGCGGGCGACGTTCCTCTTCACTGCTGCTACTTTCAGACTCTGATTCGCTTTCGCTGCTACTGGAGGGCGGGGGCGGTGCGTGCTTACGTTTTTTGATGGGAATGGGCGGGGTCTTTTTCAGAAGCTGTTTCTCCATCGCCTGCACCCGCTCAATACGTGCTTGCAGCTCCCGCTCTTTCAGGGCCTTCTCAGCGCGCTTGACGTCGCCAATGCGCTTCCTGGCCTCCGCCGCCTTCTCCCTTGCCTGCCGCAGCTGCTCCAGCCGTGCCTCATTGAGAGGGACCTTCTTTCTTGGCACCACCGCGGGGGCGTCCTCCTCTGACGACGACGACGACTCTGACGTCTCTGATGTCTCAGACTCTACAGGAGGCTCAGGATCAGCTTTCCTTGGCGCCATTTACCCAATCTGGAGATATTGTTTCGGTGGCAGGGAGTTGTGCAGGTGGTACTGTGCCGGCACAGGCGCTGGAGCATAGCGGGGCACTGCAGCCTCCCGCCCTCCTGGGAAGGGCGGCGTGATGATACCGACGCCCAGGTAGTTGTTGGGGACCTGGTACACCTTGCCGTAGCGGGACCTGGTGGGGTCAGGCTGTGTGAACGACGCCCCAAAGGCCTGGAAGCTCGCCTTGCTGCGGAGGTTGGTCCAGCCACGGGTATCAGTCTCCTGGTCGTTGAAGCGCTGCTTTGTAGGTCCATTGGCAGTGAACATATTCACAGGCGGCTGCGGCGGGGGGCCGTGCTGCAGCTGATGGTGCGCAAGGGTTTGCGCGGGCATCACTAGTATAATCTATGCCTCGACAATGATATTTCTGCCGGGAGAAACCTTCAGCACGGACTTGCAGACCACGATCAGGTATGGGATGACGTTGTTAGCAGTGCCTGTGGATGTGTAGGCTATCTGCAGCTGGGTCCCGCGAGCATCTGTTCCGGACAGCAGGCGGTCTCCGTTCTCTGTGGGGCCGACGTTCAGGCAGAGAGGGTGAACAAAGAAGTCGCTCAACCAGGAGCCCATATCTCCCATGTACTGGTCGTGGCCTCCTACACTATCCAGGCCTCCCAGTGTGTGTAGGACCTCGCCAAAGATATCAATGGGGGGCTGTGGGTAGGCGATCAATGTGTTATTGACACTGTACTGTCCTGTGGCGAATGTGGTGGTGGTCATTGCGGCGCCGCGCTGGAAGTACCATGAGGTCCTGGCGTTGGGGGCCAGGTTTCCAAGGGCGACGGCGCCAGTGTTGGTGGTGTAGTCGCTCCTCAGGAAGGTTGCCAGCGCCATGTCCACACAACCGCTGGAGACGTTCAGGCGCACGGTCTGGTTCACGGAACCAACGTTACCCGTGGTGGCAATGTATGAAGTGAATGGGATTTCCAGAGGGGAGTCTGCCATGCGCTTGGCGAGCAGGTCGTAGTACAGGCCATCGAGGTCCAGTTTCCTCACGGTCATGTACGCCCTGCTGACATTGTACGTGGGAGCTGGTGCGGCCGCTCCACCGGCATACAGGACTGATGCGGGGGCGAATCTTATGTCTACACGTACCTGCCCAAGGGCCCCTGTAAACAGCAGCGGGGGTGCAGCGCTGCCCAGGAAGCCCAGCCAGTTAGAGACGATATAGTTAGCGTTGCTAATGTACCCAGGATTGGCTGGGTTTGCCTTGGCCAATTCTTCTGCTTCCGAGGCATAGTTTGACATCCTTTGGTTCTGTGAGATCGTCCTCAGGGGTGCTTTGTCCCTGCCGAACCCGTAGTCAGCGAGCAGCTTGAAGATCTGGCCGTATTGGTTGGGCGTTTGTGAGATGACTTGACCGTTCACTGAGACGGTGATCTGGTCAATGAGAGTCTCGATGTGCTTGGGGAACACAGCAAAGCTGGTGGCAGCATTGGCGTTGGTGGTGGTGGTGCTGCAGCCGGTGAGCTTCAGCTGCAGGGTCCTGAGATCCAAGATGGCGCCCTCAGGCAGGTTGAAGGATACTGTGTCGTTGGGGGTCACAGATTCATTTCCAAGCGCGATCAGCTGGCGGGTGTTGCTGGAGACGTTTGATAGCCTCTGAGCAAAGTAGGCCAGAGAGCGGGGGAAGCCCGTGGACACATAGGGGTATGTGCCGCTCATACTTGGCTATAATCGTTGGTGACATATTTTTCGCCCGCGGTGACAGTCAAACGATGCCCATCACAAAGTTGTTATTGCTTCGTTTCCCCACGATGCGCTTTGACTTTTTGGAAGCTTTGACTTCAGGAGGGAGCTCGGGCGCCTTGAAGCCCTTGAGCTTGATTTTGAGCGCTGGCTTGGTCTTCCACGCCTTGGGCGGCTCCACTGGCGCGGCAGGTGCAGGCCGCGGGCGCGGTGGCTCTTGGTACGGCGTCGCCTTCAGATCCGCCAGGACGTCTTTGCGGTATGCCACGGTATCCAGCACATTCCTGACGCGCTTTTGATGGGCCTGTGCCTTTCGGGCATCCCTCACCCTCCCTGGCGCGCTGGCGAAGCCTGGTGGTTTGGGGCCTGGCGGTCTCGGCGGTGGTGGCGGTGGCAGGTCCCCCACCATGTCCACGGGCTCTTCATCGCTGATGCGGCGGCGCTTGTGAGGGCGCGGGTTGGCGTCAGGTGCATCCCTGCGGCGACGGCGTCTGTTATCCGCCCTTGGCGGGGTGTCTATCTGCGGGTCTCGCAAGCGTAGCTTGCTCGAGGAAGCTGAAGCTTCCGAGACTGTCTGCGCCCCCGCATCCGCCTGCATCGAGCCCGAGCCGGGGTCTGGGTCCGGGTCCTCGAATTGTGTGCCTGCTTCCGCGCTGCTTGTGGATGCTTGTGTGCCTGCTTCGGCGGTGCTTGGGGATGCTTGTGTGCCTGCTTCCGCGGTACTGGGCGCCGCCTTTGCGGCAGGGAAGGCCTGAGCCAGGGAGTCGATGGACTTCTGCATGGCAGCCATCTGATTCGCCAGGTTGGTCTCCCCGACGTTTCCAGGCGTGAGGGGGCTGGTCACGGCGCTCATGAGCGTCGTCGTCGTGGGGACGTAGTTGCTGATAGGCGGCGGGTGCCAGTAGGGCGCTGCCACGACGCCCCCGCCACCGCTTGATTGCTTGACGTTGACGGTAACCCGCGTCTTCACTTGCTTCTTGACGGTAACCCGCTTGCCCTTCTTCTCCTTGCGTTTGCGCGACTTCTTCTCAGGCATTTACAGGTAGGTCAGAGAAGAAGCCCTACAGCAAGTAGACACACCCCACCAGGGCACAGAGGGCGCCATCCACGGTGCGGGTCTGGAAGTCCTTGTCCAGATTGCTGCGGGACCAGTCCACGTCGCATGTGATCTTGCCCAGCGTCCACCCGCACACGTATGGCTCCTCCTGGCGCTCCCCATACCCCGCCAGGTCGGAGGTGGTGATCAGGTCGCCGTTCTCAAAATCGCCGCCGCGGGCACACACCCACACCGCGCCCTCCCCCAGGCTATTGATCTCCACGCGGTCGGTGTCGTAGGGCGCGCACGTCGCAAAGGCTCCTTGCTTGAAGACCCGCCTCTTCTTCCCCCCCAGCTTGCGGGCGGGCTTGCCGTCCTCCCCCCTGCTCACCTCGGCCTCGATGAGGTTGTCGGGCGCGGACACCACGCCGAATACACGCTTGTCCCGCCGCTTCGTGCACAGCTCGATCGTAGGCAGCGCCTCGTCCACGGTGATGTTGTCGATCTGCCGGGGCTTCACTGTCTCTTCCAGGAGGGAACAGTACCTGCCAGTGGCGATCACCACCAGTCCGGTGGCATCCAGGACGTCTTGGACGGTTTTCAGCCCCTTCTCCGCCACACAGCGGTGACAGCCCGTGAAATTCAGGCGGCGGGTGTCCAGGCTGTTGTCATCAAGGTAGGCGACTGTCTCTCCCGATTGGGACGTCGGCGTGACTCCATCCGGCCAATAAATTGTCCACCAAAAGTTGCCCAGGTGGTCTGTTCCATCTATTCCGGTAGCCAGCTCCCACTCCCAGTAGGGTGCGGCGGTCCCATCGCATGCCATGCATATGTTTTTGCCTGGCATCAATCGTATGCCTCTGGATGTGAATTCGCCCACAGAGGCCCCGCCGATGTCAAACTGAAGGTTGTTGTCGGTGTCGAGACGCAGGTGGCCATTATCATATATTTTGCTGCCTCCGTAGTTCCAGTAGAGGCCGCTTGCCCCCGCCGATGAACCTTTGATGGTCATTTTGCTGTTGGTGTCAACCGTGAGCAGGTCTACGTACGAATTGTCCAATCCCGCCGCGCATTTGCTGACGTTGAAAGTCGCGGCAGCCACGCTGCTCATGAAGGCTCTCATTGTCCCGCCAGCGAATTGCCCGACGCCGTAGCAATCACCGGCGCCATACCAACACTGGATCATCCGGCCTGGGTCCGCCACTGGCCAATTCAGTGAGCTCCTTGTGGCGCCATAGCCTGGCGCGACTTTAATTTGGTCCACGTTGTTGACCCGGAACTTCAGGCGGCCCCCCAGCGGGGCGTTCATGTGCGTAGTCTTGGCCGCCCCCAGCTCCTGGAGGAAGGCATAGTCCGTGGTGGTGGTGGCTGCGCTGGCGTGACACCAGCCCGCCAGGCCGGTGAAGCCCATGTCCCCAAGCTTGACCATGCTTGCCCCCAGGTCGGCCATGGTATGGGTGTGCGCCGTGGGAGCAAAGGTGGCGGGGACGTTCAGGAGACTTGCATAGCTGCCCGTGGTGGCCACCGTTGCCAGCCCCGTCACCGCCGACGCTGCATGCACATGGTTGCTTGGTGCATACCTGGTTGATAGAAGGGCATTGCTCTCAAAAATCAGACCAGCCGCTCTCAAGTCGCCTTGCACCTGCAACCTGGAGCTCGGCGCGGCGGTGCCAACGCCCATGAAGCCGTTGGAGAGTGTACAAGAGCCGATGACAGGGGCGGCAATGACCGCGCTATCCATGTAGAAGCCGCAGTCCAGGCAGGTCTTGGGCAAGTGGGTCACGGTATCCAACCATAGAGTGGAGCCGCCCGGCGCCGTCCATGCTGCATCTGTTGACCACGAGACAGTGTCCGGAAACGTGGCGGCATTGTCCGCCGCCCACAGCTGGAAAGAGTATCTGAAATAGTTCCCTCCCGTCAGGTACACGCTCATGTCCCCACTTGTGTTGGCTCTGTAAACAACAAGCCCTGGCCACCCGGAGTTGTGGGCGCTCACCGACCCCCGTATGGTGCTATTCCGCCCGTCTATCACCACGTCCAGCCTGGCTTTGCCCTGGTCGGTATTGGCGGACTCATGTCCCCCGCAGATGCCACAGATACGCACCAGGCCGTTGTTTCCCCCCACGGTAGCAATGAGGCCGTACCGCCGGTTCGTGGTGGTGCTACCAAAAGGCCGATCTGCATGCAACGTCCGCGAGGTCGCCGTGATCAGGTCCGTTTGCATGCGACCGAGCCCAGCCACATCCAGCTTGTATGCGGGCGCGCTTCCAATCCCCAGCCGCGTCCCGTCCCAATGCAAGTCTGCGGGCTGCAGGACCGCGCCCGTGCCGTTGCCCACCAGGAGCCTGCCACTCGCCAACGTGCCCACCCCTGTGCCCCCCCGCGCCACGGCCAGCGTCCCGGCATTCATGTTCCCAGCGTCCCTGTAGAAGCCGCCTTGATTGCTACCCCAGGCCGCCACGTTAGAGGACCAGACCGCCACGCCCTGGGCCGCGACCGCAGCGTTGGAATCCCAGACCGCCAGGTTTGAGGACCACGCCGCCACGCCCTGGGCCGCGACCGCAGCGTTGGAATCCCAGACCGCCAGGTTAGAGGACCAGACCGCCACGCCCCGGGCCGCGACCGCAGCGTTGGAATCCCAGACCGCCAGGTTTGAGGACCACGCCGCCGCATTGCTGCCCCACGTCCCAAGGGCAAGCGGGGCAAGGGCGGGGACGTTGCTGAGGTCGCCCCAGTCCAGGCGGCCCTTGATGTAGGGCGTGATGATGCCACCGCGGGCGAGCAGGGGCGGCTCAATGGTGTAGAGCGGCAGGCCATCAACGTTGCAAAGGGAGACGCGGTTGCTGAGGGTGGCGCCGCTGATGGCAAGGGAGGCGCTGGCCCACTCGACGTCGGTGAGGTTGCTGCAGCTCAGGATCTCCAGGCCGTTCAAGGAGACCCGCCCGCGCTGCAGCACCATGCTGAAGGCGACGTCGTTGCTGAGCCCCAGCGTGCAAGGGCCGCTGACCAGGGGCACCGCCGGGATGGTGTTGGATGCCTGGTAGCTCAGCGCCGCGGTGTTGTTGCTTGCGAATGCCAGGGTGTACCCTTGCCCGCCATCATTCAGCAGCGCCGCAGTGAGAGACACAGGCGCCGCATTGGCGCGGGTCTCGGACCAGCTCAGGACGTAGCCATCGCGCACGGGGATGTTGCAGAGGGTGACCGCCCCCGCGTTGCTCTGGCACAGGCGGTAGGAAGAAGAGAGGTCCGCGGCAGAGCCAGAGAAGTAGGCCGACGACATTGCTAATCAGGGCCACGACATTTGTCGGGCCCGCGGCCAACCTTGCAGGTTGGGCCGCAGGTTGGGCCGCTATTCAAAGAGGATATTTGTAAACGCTAACACCTTGTCCAAGGGGCTTTTGGCGCCGCCCTGAGCGGCGGGGGCATTCAGCGTGTCCAGCGAGCGCACTGTGCCGTTGCACCAGCTCCCGTCGTCGTCTATCAGCACCTTACCCCCCATCCACAGGGACTACTTGCCACGCCGGTCAGCCTTGAAGAGGAAAGGACCGACTTGCAGGGCGTCTGAGAAGAGACCGCTCTTCAGGGAGAGCGCCTGACTACCAAAGTTCAGGACCTCTGTGTACTTGCTTGCGGGGATGCCGTCCGGGATCTCTCTGCTGCTTTTTTCATTCAAGCTGAATTGGTCGTGATCCAGGGCGTACAATCGGCGGTTCCGGTTGACATAGAGGTCCCCATACACGCCGATGTCGGCTCTGTACGGGCATGTGGCCAGCGGTCTGTGGCTCAGGCGAAAGTCCCAGCCTACCTTGACGTCGGCCTGTGTTTGGCCGTCGGGTGTGGCCTCATCGCTCAGCTGGATGTTGAGGTCTGGCATGATCATGCCCTTCTGACTCAGGATGCTGTAGCCCGCCATGACAAGCCCGAGAGAGCCAATGGTCACGCCCGCAGCCCCCAGGGCGGTGTCACTGGAGTTGCACAGCGACGCCGGTATTCCCTTGATGCGGCCCCAAGGAATCAGGCCATTGTTGTCTATCACCGTGTTGTTGCTTCCGTAGAGCCATTGTGAGTTGCTGTAGGTGCTGCACTGCACATTGCCGCTGAATATCAAGTCTTGGGTAAGCACTTTTCCTGGTGGGACGCATTGGATGGTTGTGCTCGCCGCTAATGTGTTGGCCGCCACAATGTTCCCGTACACGTCGCCGCTTGCCCTCATGTTCCCCGCGACGTCCAGCGCGTGCTGGGGCGTGCTGGTGCCAACGCCCAGGCAGCTATTGGTCTGAGAGATCAGCACGCCGCCAGTGCTATTTGACAAGGTAAGGCCGCCGCGCACACAAGTTGCCCCCGCCACGTCCAGTGGAAAGCTGGGAGTAGTCGTCTGCACCCCGACGTAGCCATTGGGGCTTGCTATGGTGATGTTGGTCATAGTGCCTGCCCCCATCCGAATGCCGTAGTATCCCCTGACCCCCACGATGCCTGTGGAGGCGCAGCCTATGCCATACGTCGGGTAATTGGAGGCAGCCCACAACATATTGCTGCCTTGCGCCAAAGACAAGCAGACTGTCTGAGTACCCGCTTTGTTGCCAATGTATCCTTGGTTAGTGCCGCCCAGCCAGGTGTTGTGCCACACCTGCAGGTTGCTGAAGGCGGCGTCGGCTATGTTACTGGAGGCGGCAATGGTAGCAATGCGCACGTAGCGGGAGTCCAGCGCCGCCTGCAGTCCCGCCCCCACCATACTGACGGAGGGCACCAGCGCCTCATACCCGCCGAGGCTGAGAGAGCCCTGGTTGATGGCGACGTCCCCGTCAATCCGCGTCTCGCCCGTTATGTGCAGGGCGCTCTGCGGGAGCTCTGTCAGAATGCCCAGGCGCCCGGAGTCCATCGTCACCACGTCTTCCAGCTCGTCTTGGAAGCCGCTGCTCAGAGCGTACGCCATGGGTTGTGTCTTGCTTTGAGGGCTGAGAATCTCCCTCCGCCCAGGCCATCAGCGCCTTGAGCGAATGGAAGACCGGCGTGCTTGAGAGGACTTGCACAACCAGCGGCGTCCCGCACTCCTCCCGCACGCGGAAACAACCCCAGAGCCCGAAGTGCTCCCGCCAGGCCCTCTCGTGAATGCGGCGGCAGCGCGGACACTTCACAAGCACGTACATGTGATCCCGCCCATCCGTGTATGCTGCCTAGGCAGGCACCAGGATGTCCCCGTCCTGCAGCGACTCTCTGTCTCGAGGGTGCATCGTCCTGTACATTGATGCGGCGCCTTTCAACTGGCGGCGTCTATATTGGTCGGCTGCGCGCCACATCCGCGCGAATGATTGTTGGTGTCCACGTCAAATGAACCGGGTCTCACAGTCGCGAGAACTGTGGGGCATCGCCCCTAACACCCATGAGCGCTATCTGGTCTCCAGCCAAGGGCGGGTGAGAAACGCCCGCACCGCGCTCACGCTGAAGGTGCGGGTGGGGACCCGCGGATACGAGTACGTGCTGCTATGCCTGCCGGAATGCAGGGCGGTGTACCGAACAGTCCACCGCCTGATGGCGCAAGCGTTCTTACACAACTCAGACCCACAAACTTCTCACACAGTGGACCACATAGACGGGAATCAGCTCAACAACTGCCTCTCCAACCTCCGCTGGGCCAGCCGCGGCCTGCAGTCACACAATTCCCGGAAGCGCCGTGGATGCCTATCCCGCTACCGCGGCGTCACAACACACATTGCTCTCCGAACGTCCGAGAGACCATGGATTGCAAGCATCTGGAAGGACCATGTCCGCTACTCCCTGGGCCGCTTCGCCACGCAGGAGGAGGCCGCCGCAGCCTTCAACGACGCCGCGGTGCGCCTGTATGGAGACTGCGCACACCTCAATACTTTTCCTGCTCCGCCAGTGTAGTCATGAGATTGCTCAAGTGGGTGGGCGCAAAGCAGCGCCTCCTCCCTCAGCTGATCCCCCTGCTGCCGCGGGAATTCAATGCCTACCATGAGCCCTTCGCTGGCAGTGCGGCGCTGTTTTTCGCCCTGGGCCTCAGCGGCAAGCGGGTCCATCTCAACGACGTCACCGCGGCGGTGGCAGCGCTGTACCGCGTGATCCAGCACCAGGCGCAGGAACTCAAGGACATGCTGGCTGCCATGGCCGCGGAATACACTGCGGCGGTGGCAGCAGACGGGCGCGAGGGCGGAAAGGCCTACTTTGACGCGGTGAAGGCAAAGTACAACGAGCGCCCTCCTGACACCGAGCGCGCGGCGATGCTTGTCTTCCTGATGCACATGTCCTTCTGCAGCTTGTACTCAGAAAACGATCAAGGGAAAGCTCTGGTATACTTCGGACCCACCAGGGGCAAGGCAGACACGCGCTTCTACTTCCCCGCAAAGATAGACCGTGCCGCAGCATACTTCTCCGCCAACGACGTCCGTGCATCCTGCGGCGACTTCGAGCAAGTCCTGCAGGACGCCGCGGCGGGGGACTTTGTGTTCCTGGACCCCCCTTACATGGGCGGCACGTTCACGCGATATTCCGCCGGAGACTTCACAGAATCAGACCATCTGCGGGTCCATGCAGCAGTCGAGGAGCTTACCCGCCGGGGATGCAAAGTCCTCCTCACCAATGCCAACATCCCACAAGTCCGCGAACTGTACCACAACTACACACAGGTCCCGCTGACCCTCCCCCGCACGCTGCAGCGCAAGCACTCCCGCGCCCCGGCGCCGCACGAGCTGGCCATCATGAATTATTGATCGTACTTCTGCGCTGCGGCGACCGCCTCTATGCGTCCTTGCTCCCGGTTGCAGGATAAGTGCGCCACCTTGACGTTGTCCCACGTGTGGCCACCTGTCCTCCAGTTGACGCGGTCCAGCGTCCACTGCCGCCCCTCTGCGTCCTCGCCCCATCCGAACATCAGCATATCGTCCGTGCAAAGGTGGCAGCGGAAATCAGCGTCCTGAAGCAGGCGGTAGCACTGCGTCGGCGTGATGTCGCACAACGGCCGCCTCTTCTCCAAGTCGCTCGCCCTGTAGCCCGCAAGCTTGGTCTGAATCGTCGCCATGGTGGCCTTCCGCGTCTTGCTCTGATATCCTGCCGGCAGCGTGCCCAGGTGGATGTGCTCGGCGCGGGTGTTCCGCGACAGCGCGGTGTTGAGCATCCTGCGCGGCATCTTTTGCCACTCCCAAACAGTTGTGTGCTCATCGATGGTCTCGCCTTGCGCCTTGTGGGTCGTCGAGCAATAGCCTGGCCGGAAGTGCGGGTGGAAGTCTTCGATGCTCCACTCCTTGTCCAGCCCCTCCTTGGGAAAATGGACCGCAAACTTGCCGCCCTCAGCATCCACCGAGGTCACGACGCCCCGCTGCATGTTGTAGATCAGCTGCTTTGCCTTGTAGGCCTGCTGCAACGTCAGGCCCCTCGTGTCCGCCCCCTTCCGCTTGACCGTCAGCTTCGCCACCACCGGCAGCCCCGGGTACAGCCACGCAATGGTCTCAATGGCGCCCCCGCTCAGCACCTTCACCGCACTCTCCGGCTTCTCCTTCTCCATCCAGTATTCGTTCACGTGGTCCGCCACGTCGTTGGTCCAGCTCAAGTTCCGACGGCACTGCTGCCAGTTTTTGTCGAAGTGCGCATCTGGCTTGAAGGCGTCCCCCTCCTCCAGCATCTGCTTGTGGATTGCATTGAGACGGGCGTCGCTCCTGTAGATCTTGGTCAAGGTGATGCGGTGGCCCCCGACGACGGCCTTCCACGTCGGGTGCTCGAAGTATGGGAACTCTTCATCCTTGACAGGCGGCAGTTGCTCATTGTCGCCCATAGCAATCACAATGAGGCCGGGCTTCATCGCCTTCAGGCACGCGATCATCTGCAAGCGCCACTCCCCAATCATGCTGACTTCGTCCACCACAATCCCGTCCACCCCCTCGAGGTCCCGGGCAATGCCCGTGCGGCCAAAGGTGTGCTTGGCGACGTTGTGCCCAACGAGCGCGTCGATGGTCATGCCATCCAGGTTAGTCGCGGCGAAATGAGTGGGCGCCACCGCAATGAAGCGCGGGTGCTTCTCCAGGAACATCCGCGCCCAGTACGACTTCCCTGTCCCCTAAGGCCCCGCGATGAACAGCCCGCGGTTCTCCATGGCGAGCTCGGTAATGGCCTCGTAGTCCCCGCTGTCCGTGATCTCCGGGTGGTCGATCCAGGCAGGCGCCTCGAAAGGCACCTCTGCCGCAGGCGTCATGGTGTCGGTCAGGTCGCGGAACATCTTTGGCACCCCCTCGAGGTTGTAGCCACCCCACCGCGCAAGCTCCTGCTCAGCCTCTGCCTGCACGTCGGCGTCCTCGCTCATCTGCGGAAGGCTGGCGGGGTCAATCACATCCCCGGGCGCCGGGCGGGCATCCCTTGTGGTGGGGCGGTGAAGGACCGCGGCGTCGGTGCGGTAGTACAGTGGCCGCCCCCCGAAATGCCGGCACATCTCCAGCAGGCGCAAGTGGCTCTCGTCTTGGACCTGGAAGGCAATGGCGGCGTTGTGCTCCAGCTTGACCTTCAGGCTCTTCACGGCGTACAACCGCGTCGCGCCTCCATCCAGCTCCATGTTCACCATGGTCTTCCACTCGGTGCCGCTCCACACATCGCTGCGCGCTGCAAGCGACCATATCTCATCCTTGTGAGCCGCGCTCACTGTGGCGGCCCGGCTGAAGTCGACCCGCATCGTCTTCATCAGCATCCCAAAGGCAGAGACGCGCAGCCTCTTTCGAGCTCGCCGCATGTCATTGACGGAGACGCCGGCAGGGAGGTCTTTGGTATGCGTGTGCGCCACGATCTCCTGCATCAGCTTCTGAAACAGGTCCTTGGGCAAGCTCCTGCTGGCCACCGCCATGGAGCGGATGGCAAAGTCCACCCCGTCCTCCGCGGCGAACTGCAGCAGCCGGCGGGTGTAGAAACCATCCCCCCGCAGCACGTTGTGGTTGTCCGTAGTGACGTAGTACAGCCCCCGCTTGAGCTCCTGCACCGGGGTGCCGTCATACCGCTCCGGCGAGTCGTTGTGGCCGAACAGCACCCACTCATCCGACGGCAGGTACATGGAGATGCTGTGCGCGGCATTCATATCGACATAGACGGCGCTGCCCCGCTGGAGGTCCTTGACCAGGGCAGTCTCTGTCTTCTCGTGGCTGAGCAGACCGTGCGGCTCCCTGTTGCGGGCATTGGGCGCGGTGAACCACCGAGCAAGCAGGGGGTTGGGCGTGGACTCGATCAGGCCGCGGCAGTGCTTCTCCATGAGCGCCGTCGTCACCTTGCCCAGACAGTTCACCCGCTCAGCGTCGATCCCCGCCCTTGCGGCGATGAGTTTGGCAATCGCCGCCTGGCTGTTGATCTCGTACCTGGTCCACTTGGTGGTGTCCTCAGGATCCAAGCAGTAGGTGACGCTCCTCACCTCCGTGCGGTCGCCCGCCCCCTCACAGAGACCGATGCTCCGCGGGTGAACTTCCTGGGGCACCGTCAGGGTGCCGCCGTATGCAGGGGGGAGATGGCCGCCATTGTGCATGAGGTCACACAAGAAGCGCCGGGTGTCCTCCACATCCTCCACGTAGACGATCTCGTGCTTGTGCTTCCACTCCTTCTGCGGGGCATCCGGGTCGGCGCTCCTGCCTTGGCCTTTCATCACCACGCCCACAGTGTTTGGCTGACGGCGCGCGATACTCTGCAGCATCTTGGGGTCGGTCACGGGGTAGATGTGCGCGTTGCTGGCTCGGAAGATGACAGGCGGCAGGCACTTGTCCCCACTGGCGGGGCGGACGGTGTGCACGATCTGCTCGCATTCGTCCACTTGCACCAGGCTGCAGTTCACATACCGGCAGTAGTGCGCGAGGTCCTCCGCGTTTGCGCCGTAGTCCTGGATATACTTGATCTGAAACCGAAGGTCCGAGCTTGCCGCCGCCAGTAGGGACTCCAACGCCCTCTTGCTGGGCCGTACATAGTCGGCGCTGCCATATGTCCCGAGGGTCCCGGTCATGGCCAGGGCGACGTTGTCGTCGCTCAAGCACACCGCCTTGCAGCCTGTCACGCCGCCATGGTATGCACGCAGGAAGTCGAACACGCACTTGTCCGGGCGGCATGGGTAGTTGGCGGGGACGCCCTTGCGGTGCCATTGGAAGCCGCTGATGGCGGGGGCTTCTCGGTCCCGCATTCGTCGCTTGGTGACGGCCACTGGCGTCATGTTCACTTTGTCGACGACAACCACGGGCGCATCGTCTGTGCGCTGGATGTAGTCTACATCGGCGCTGTCCCTATCGTTGCGGGACCGCTCCATGTCCCACTCCCGCTCGATCTCCGCCGTTGTCGGCTTGTGGTCGCTGTCCCACACCACCACGAGCTCCTTATCAAAGTCCTTCTTCCGGTCAGTGTACTTGAATTTTGTCTTGAAGGTGATTGTGCCGACGTACTTCTGAGCGCCCTGGCCAGCAGGGGTGGGCTCGGGCCGCACCGCAGCATGGTTGGCTCTCCGCGTCGATTTGGACTCAGCCTTCTCCCGCACACGCCGCACGGCCTCCTCAACCCCCGCGATGGCATCCCGCTTCTTTGCCGGCGTGAGTTTCTGCAACATCTTCCACACAAAGTTCCCGATGTCCCCCGGCTTCGCCATTATCTACAGGACGAGAAGAAATTGCGGCCTCACTCTCACGCGCTGCGTTTTCCCAGCGTTTTAGGATGTGGCGCGGCACTTCGACGCTGTCGGCCTGCTTGGCCCTCCACTCCTCGTCCTCCTGCTGCCTCGCCTCTGCAAGTCGCGCCGCGCGGTGGGCGCTGATCTCCTCCTTGTGCGCCTCGTAGTAGCGCTTGGAGCGGGCAAGGATCTGGGCGCGAAACGTTTCATCGGCGCGGTAGGCCACAACAAACAGCTGCCTCTTTCGCGCGTTGTACTCAGGCCGAGCACGGTAAGCCTTCTCAGACGCCAATTGACGTGCACTGCGGGGCATGGTTGCGATGTTAGCTCTGCAGTGTGCGTGAGAATTTAAGCGGCGATGTTTGAGTGCAGCGCGGGGGTCAGGGCGCAGCTTTCTGGACGACCTATGACCAGGGCGCAGGACTTTCGCGGCAAACGACTTGGGCGCAGCTTTGTGGACGACCTATGACCAGGGCGCAGGACTTTCGCGGCAAACGACTTGGGCGCAGCTTTCTGGACGACCTATGACCAGGGCGCAGGACTTTCGCGGCAAACGACTTGGGCGCAGCTTTGTGGACGACCTATGACCAGGGCGCAGGGCGCAGGACCTTCGCGGCAAATGACTTGGGCGCAGCTTTGTGGACGACCTATGACCAGGGCGCAGGGCGCAGGACCTTCGCGGCAAACGACTTGGGCGCAGCTTTGGGGACGACCTATGACCAGGGCGCAGGGCGCGCCACAAGCCTACGCTCAGGCCCATATTGCAGCAACGTGGAAGTCAGTAGCGTGGGAGTGCAGCGGCGTCAGTAGCAAGCCCACGCTCAGGCTCAGGAGACTCACAAGCATGTGCGGAGGCTCATGTCAGGGTGGAGCGGCCGGAGTAACAAGCATACGCTCAGGCCCATATTGCAGCAACGTGGAAGTCAGCAGTGTGGGAGTGCAGCGGCGTCAGTAGCAAGCCCACGCTCAGGCTCAGGAGACTCACAAATGTCTTACAAATTCTGTCCGCGGAGTCTCCGGGGAGTTTCAGCTCAGTCTTGGGAGTTTACGAAAAGGCCACGGGCCCTTACTGAAACCAGTCTATCAAAATCTGTCTTTGGAATGTCCCAACATTTCACAGGGGGACAACTCAATGTCACAGAAATGTGAAGGAAACACACTGAAACCAGTGCGGAAGTGGGGAAATCTGAAAAATTCGGTGACGTCACTTAGACCTTGAGTATTGTGTGTGTCTTGCGGTCATAACGCCCTGCAGTCACTGTGCTGTCTTCTGCCAGCGGCACAGAAAGGTTCAGGGCATAGCTGCCGTTTGGGTTGCTTGGGGAAGAAATGAATGGAGCAAGCCTCTGTTGTGTTGGCAAATCGTCTGCAAATGCACAAAGCCTTGCTTTTGTTAACGCCGAACACAGGTGCTGTCTACCAGCAATCTAGCAGAAGGTGCTTTTAAGTGCACTCATTGGGCCTGTGTGGCACCTCTGAGGTGGTTAATGGTGGTTTATACCAGTGGTTGATGGGTCCTTTGCCGGCTGGTTAGCCATGAAAACTTGGGCGGGGCTGAATACACTGGTCACTGAGTATCACATTCTCAGCTGTCCATAACATAACACATAACAAACATTTAAGGTGTGGCAACCGCCAAGGGCTGCTAGGTGGAACCGACCAAACACACCATCGGATGGATCCAAAACACAATGGGTTCCATACCTACCACCAAGCCAATGGATACCATGCAGGTATTCCATAATGAGCAGATAGGCATGCAGACTCCTATTAACACTAGGCAGTTCACCCGGTCCTCCCTGTTGCAGCTTTGGAGCTTACTGCGGATGTTAACAAGTGATAAGCTTGCTATGTATGTGCTGGCACTGCCTCAGCTTTGAGCATGCGCAGAGGCAATGCCCCTCATTTAAAGAGTCACTACTTCTTGCACATTAAACGTTAAGGATGGGTGTTGCTTGAAAACACTGGATGCCCATTCAGCCACATCAGAGTGCTCCAAGACATGCGAGCCATCTAAGGTCCTGCACTTTACCATGCCACTAAGGCCTGTTGAAGAACATTTACAGGGTGTCTGGAAAGCATGTAACGCAGCAACGAAGGTCCACCAAAGCATTAGAACACGTGTCGCTTGGCGAAAAGGACGGGGCGGTCGCGAATACTCGTAATATATGCTCCGGACTAGGGGGGTTGAGACATCGGTCAGGGACCGGGTCAGGGACTCGCAAGGACAGTTCAGGGCAGCAACGGCCTTCGCGCCTGCTACAATATGACCTACTCGTCATACATATCTTCTCTGTATATGCGGGAAACGCAAAACGCTAAGAATCTAGCCAGGATGGCGGATTGAAGATTTCAGGCGTTCTCACGGGGTGCCCCATCACTCGGATCGAACTCCCACTCACTCACACTACAGTTGGTTGCAAAAGTTTTGGCCCAAAACTCAGATTTTGTTAGGAAATGGTCTGCTTCTGTGAAATGGCATGGCCGTTCATTGCTCTCTTGCACAGGCAGCTTCTGTATGAGGTCCAGGTTGTCACCAATGGGTGCGGTCAGCATCTCTGTTGCTCTGTGTTGCTTGGCTGCTGAGAAAAGCAGGGGTCTTGCAAGGGAGACAGCGGAGGCATTTTTGCTGCTTTTTAAGGGGGTAAATGCTGAGAACTGCCAGCAGGCACAGGTGCCCTTTCTTTACTGTTTAGGGGCAGTAGCATATAGACCAGGTGTGAAGCAGGCGCAGGGGCTATACCAGTTCAATGGCAGGGCAGGTGGGGGTAGGCAGGGCATGCGAGAAGTTGGGGCAAGTGCAAGGCTGAGCTGAGAGGGCTGTGGGAGGGGAGCAGATGGGGTGTGGGGCTGGCAACCACAGGAGGGGCAGAGGTGGAAGGGGAGAGCCAGGTTAAAAAAAGCAGGAGGGCTATAGGAACAGGGGGGAGGCTTGCTGGTCTGCGTCTGCGGCTAAGGCTAAGGCTGGCTGGCTGGCTTTTATATAGTATATTTATAGGGCACGCCCAGGGCTCGAACTCGGGACGTCTCGCGTGCGAGGCTACTTGTGGTACCACTTGGGCATACCAACTGCAGCACATTGATGCTCTGCCTGTTTACTTTCTTAAACATAAATGGTTGTAAATCAGGTCTTGCTGCTGCTGCTTAAACCCCAGCCTTATGTTCCGGCCAAAACTTTTGCAACCAACTGTGGACATTGGTTCTGCTGCTGCTGTTTGACAGAGGCAAGGGCTTTGGCTTGGGGCAGGGCTGGTTTAAGGTACCAGGGGCTGGACCTATGCAACAGTCACAGCCAGGGTGAATAAATTGTTGCATGTGCTGGCAACCCATGACAGGGGCCCTTCCTACCCCTACCCTCACCAGCTGCAGCAGTACACTAAGCAAATACCAACAACTGAGATACCTTGACTTGCACACTTCCCTTGGTAGCACATGCCATAGGACATTACAGCTGGAGCAGGGGCTGTCTCTGAAGCTGCCTGTGCCATGCGGAATACCGAAAGGGCATATCTGGCGCCCCCAAAGCAGGGTATACCCCCAGCACATGTAGCGAGCTGCTGTTCTCTGCAGGTGGAGCATGATTGGCATAGCCGATGTGGTATTGTAGAAAGGGGGAGCGGTGCTGAATAAAAACATATGCTTTGAGGAGGTTGTTGAGAGATCTGCTAGCACTATCATGGCAAGATCTGGTGGAAAGTGTTAAAACAGCAGTAGCAAGGGCACGTCGGGTCTAGAAGGTGGTGCTGCACCGAAGGGATATGCGTAACATGTCTTGTTTTACAACAAGCCTGGCCCAGTGAACAACTCTGTGGTATGCTAGACCTTGTTTCAAGCAGTGACAGGTGACAAAGA
Source organism: Pseudopediastrum boryanum (assembly GCA_963556185.1). NCBI lineage: Eukaryota > Viridiplantae > Chlorophyta > Chlorophyceae > Sphaeropleales > Hydrodictyaceae > Pseudopediastrum > Pseudopediastrum boryanum. The sequence continues at coordinate 4,308,248 of OY744509.1, read as the reverse complement.
AAACAGTCCTCCAAAGTGGTGGTGACAGCGTGGGTGACAGCCTTGCAGCATAGGCCCGTCTCGCCCGCCGCTGATTGCAGCATGTAGAAGGAAGCTTCCTACCATCAAACTGGCATGCAAAGCACACCAGCTTCTGTTAATACTGAATCCTTGGCAGTGACCTTGAAGCTTATGGTAAGATTGCCAGAAGCAGGGCCCCTCCAGCAGGGGAAGCATCCATGTTGAAAACCACACTTTTTGCTGCCTGTAGCAATGCTCAGCATTGCAGGGATAGCTAATGTGGGGCCTGCTGTGCAGAGCATGCATGACTGCAGCTAGTGACATGGTACTGTAAAGCCAAGGAAAGCTTGCTGATAAATGGGAGAAGTTCCATTCCATGCACCCTAACTCAGGTGACCACAGGGGCGTACCCACTTTTGACCAAAATCTGAAAAGTCAGCTCAAGCACTTTCTCAATGCGGTTGCGGTTGCCACCAATTTAGCACAGCAGGCAATAATTGCATCAACAAGTTCTTTGCAACAGGCTAGACACAGCTGTTATCTCTGCTTGCACTTGAGGAAACAGGAGGTGCAAACATTGGACACAGTTGGTTGCAAAAGTTTTGGCCCAAAACTCAGATTTTGTTAGGAAATGGTCTGCTTCTGTGAAATGGCATGGCCGTTCATTGCTCTCTTGCACAGGCAGCTTCTGTATGAGGTCCAGGTTGTCACCAATGGGTGCGGTCAGCATCTCTGTTGCTCTGTGTTGCTTGGCTGCTGAGAAAAGCAGGGGTCTTGCAAGGGAGACAGCGGAGGCATTTTTGCTGCTTTCTAAGGGGGTAAATGCTGAGAACTGCCAGCAGGCACAGGTGCCCTTTCTTTACTGTTTAGGGGCAGTAGCATATAGACCAGGTGTGAAGCAGGTGCAGGGGCTATACCAGTTCAATGGCAGGGCAGGTGGGGGTAGGCAGGGCATGCGAGAAGTTGGGGCAAGTGCAAGGCTGAGCTGAGAGGGCTGTGGGAGGGGAGCAGATGGGGTGTGGGGCTGGCAACCACAGGAGGGGCAGAGGTGAAAGGGGAGAGCCAGGTTAAAAAAAGCAGGAGGGCTATAGGAACAGGGGGGAGGCTTGCTGGTCTGAGGCTAAGGCTAAGGCTGGCTGGCTGGCTTTTATATAGTATATTTATAGGGCACGCCCGGGGCTCGAACTCCGTGCGAGGCTACTTGTGGTACCACTTGGGCATACCAACTGCAGCACATTGATGCTCTGCCTGTTTACTTTCTTAAACATAAATGGTTGTAAATCAGGTCTTGCTGCTGCTGCTTAAACCCCAGCCTTATGTTCCGGCCAAAACTTTTGCAACCAACTGTAGGTCGGCCGGTGCCACTCAGGTGCCAAGATGTTCCGGAAGACCCCACTCATCCATTGAATGCTCAGCCATTCATGAACGCATGCACACATAGCAGGGAGGAGAATGTCAAGTTCGGTTGTCACAGCGCTTGCGTAATGCAATAACTTCGTACGTACTGGAAGACTAGGATGGGGCCCAAGCTCGATTCTGTATGTTTGCTGCGTCTGGCTGCTTTAGCAGCTTTGCTGATCTGCACGACGTCGAAAACGATCTACGACGAGCTACCGATTCTGGTGCTGAAAAATGCGAATGGCATGCAAGCACACCTTAGCCCAGTTGGTGCCACGATCCAGAAGCTGTTTGTGCCAAGCAGCAAGGCAGGCTCAGTCGTTGATGTCTCCTTAGGCTATGAAAACATCACACTCTACATGGTTAGTATGATTGCAAGGCTATCAAGCTGTTCATGAAGCAAACCCACTTTGAATACTTTTGAGGGTCACCCGCACCCTGCAAAGAGGCCTCTGGCCTTCACATCTGCGAATAGCACATCTGCAAATTGCACATCTACACATCTGCACATCTACAACTAATCACACCCTGCAAAGAGGCCAATGGCTTCCGCATGCGGCCACCTTCCCCCTGATTGTGGCGATAACTTTGCAGATGGATCCTCATCCTGCTTTCGGCGCAATAGTCGGGCGTGTAGCGGGCAGGATCAGCAATGCGAGGTTCGCACTTGATGGAAAAAACTACACCCTGCTTGCAAACACCGGCACCAACAGCATCCATGGTAAGAATCTCTGCTGTATACCTCTGAAGTACCAGTTCAACATATGCCAGCATGCCCAGCCATTCTTGCAAGGCCTTCAGTTTCAAGGCCACCAAACCATCTGCCCAACCGGTGACCATACATGTGCGTGCAGGTGGTGCTGTCCCTTTCAGCAAGCAGATCTGGGATTTTGAAAGTGTGCAAGATCAGGGCGATGGGCAAGCTGCCATTTTCAAGTACATCTCCAAGGATGGGGAAGCGGTAGGTTAGGAAGGATGTACCTACCGGGAAAAACAGGGAAACTGCATAAGGTACCAGCACTTGTATGAAAGCCATCATACTGGTAGCGCAGGTGCCTTGATTGCCTGCATGCTAAGTTGCTTGTAGGGTACGAAACCCTCAATTCTGTTAGCTCCCCAAGGACCGGCTAGCAAACGTAGGGAGGGAGGTAGTTGTGCAACAGAAGAGGTGGAACAACATGTCAGACCCTCTTGCTGAATCCCTTCCTCATCTGCCAACCCATTGGTGCACCATTATGCCATGCCTCAGGTATGAGCAGCATCACGACCTCAGGTATGTCTCTCCCATAATTGGTCAGCAATCCTCTTCCTTACACCTCCCTTCTTCGTCCTGGGGTGAAGAACTGGCTTTGGCCTGCTTCGCTCCAAGTAGTGTCATATGATCACTGTTATGTGGTGCAACCTATATAACTTCAAAGCAGGAATCTCTGATAAGTGACAGAGAGACTTGCAAGGTCTTCAGCTTTGACCGAATCCTGCCCCTGTAACTGCCTGGCAGGGTTACCCTGGGAATCTGCAGGTCATTGTGACCTACTTCCTGCCAAAGAACAAGAACCAGCTGGAGATGCAGATCCAAGCAACAACTGACAGACCCACCATTGGTAAGTACCATGTAACTGATGTATGAGGATGCATTTGGTATGTACCATTTTGATCTTATCCTATACGGTATTTGATGCCCTTTGGGGCGACAAGGAGGGGGAGAACCAAAAGAGAGCCACCTAAAGGGGCTTGTATCTCGCTGTGCAGTACCAATGGGGCTGTTGGGAAGATTCCTCAGCATACAAAGTACAGACACGCCTTACTAAGGGCATGGTTGTGCAATCCACACACATGGCCAAAGCTTGCTCTCCTTCTTGACTGGGCACGGGGTGCAAGCATGCATTTTACATGCATCGTACATGAGTGCTGCAAAGAAGCAGGGTACTGAAGCACATGACTTTAGCAGAGCTGCTCTTTACTTATTCAGACTGCAATTAGGTCACACAATTCTCATTGGTGATAGACACAGGTTCTTGATGAATGCAGGCCATGCCATGGCGTCTGTGAGGTGCCTCATGTCACAATGACACAGAACCACCGCCTCATCTGTGGTCGCTTATATAAGCAACACAACCAACTTACTTCCTCTTCCAATTCCTGCAGTGAATCTGGTTCAGCACTCCTACTTCAACTTGAAGGGTGCTGGTAAGGGAGATGTCTTGGACCATGAGGCCACGATATGGGCAGATGAGTTCACACCATTATCTCCCTGGGACCTCCTCCCTAATGGTGGGTAATGTATGAGTCACGTGACCTGCAGTGCTTACGGCTGCTAGTCTGTATATGCACTGGTGCCAGTGGAAGTTACCCTAACACGTGTCGAGCAGTTTTAGGCAATGCTTAGTATCTGTACTGATGGATAGATCCAGTGGTTCTGCAGTACAGGCTTTGGGCAGGAAAGTTGCCATGCAATAATGCCCATATTCAAGATGATATGCTGCTTTAAGACAGCCGGGTCTGAAAGTTTCACAATATCGCATAGCCAATATGAGTAGCTACTGGTGCAGACTTCTGTCCATGGTAGGCTGTCAGTTGAGTGCACTCAGCCCTGTGGAGCTCACTGTTGGTGCTAGCAAGTTAATGCATTAGCATGTGCTTCTTGCTATGTGCTAGCACTGTCTCAGCCATAAGCATACAAAGAGCCAGTGAGTGCAATGCTCATTCACTCGGGCACTACTTCTTGCACTAGAAGCGATGGATTTGCATGGATCTTGTCACAATGAGGACATATAAAATTGCACATTCAGCGTATCAGAATACCTCTGGCCACATGCACCAACTCTGAACTTCATCATAGGCTGAAAAGTATCACTTTCATGGTCATGCAGGCACCGTTGCCCCTGTTGAGGGCACCATTTATGACTTCAGGACGACCACACCCTTCAGGAAGAACTACGCTCACAAGGGCTTCGACCTCAGCTATGTCCTCTATAAGTCTCAAGGACCAATTGCAAACCCACAGACCAAGTTCATGTGAGTATTCTAGATGTCAAACTACTCTTGATTTTGGGCCTCTTTCAGCAGTGTGTCTGGTTGTGGAGCTTTGATCTTTTGCAGCCTCTTTTGGTAGCTGCAACTCAACCATGGAGCTGAATGCTCAGAGGAGGCCTGGACCAAAAATGGCACAGAACTCACGCCTTTAGGGATCCTCCAACAATCTTCTTACACCATGAATCTGTTGCTTGTCAACGCAGCTATGCCAGCTGCTGCCGCATCTGTGACCTGACGCACCTTATCGTTGTTGTTTGTTTGTTATGCTCTGGACCAACCATACAACCCAAGTTTTTTACGCGCAACATGATTGCAGACAAGACAATATCGTCACAGGTTAAAGGCCTGCTTGTCTTTGTCTGTCTTAGCTATAACGCGATGACTTTTTCCATACAGCAGCAGTCAACTGCTGGGGTAAGAGACCACTGCCTTGATAGTTCCTGTGCTGTCTCTGTGCTGCAGAATGAAGGCTGCTGCTCAGGTGCGTGAACCTGGCAGTGGACTCACCCTGAAAGTTCTCACTGATGCTCCTGGTATGCAACTCTACACTGGAAACGGTCTGGGTGGTGGCATTCGTGGTCAAGCTGGCCCCGGCAAGGGTGGGGTGTTCTACCCTCAGTACGGAGGGTTTTGTCTGGAGACCCAGGCATGGCCTAACTCAATCAACACACCGAACTTCCCAAGCATTGTGTTAAGGCCAGGCCAGATCTACCAACATGCCTTGACCTATCAGTTCTTCTACTCTTGAAGGAATATGAGTGGCAGAGCGGGACAGAGGGGGGTCCCACCATTGCCCTTGCTCCTAAGGTGTATGCATGTTCTAGGAGACATGTGGTAGCAGTGCGATTCCGTACAGTGTGTGCTGTTCATTGCATCCAAGGAGTGTAATTCTCCCGTGTTACTAGGCTTCAGGGATGTGTCTGAATGCGCAAAGAGCTGAAAACACTGTATGACAGGCAGCGGTCACAGACAAGCACACAGAATCAACAGCAGCTCTCTTATGGTGAGCTCTTCTTTAACGCCTGCAAGTGTGTTCCTTGTTATGTTGTTATGACTTGATTACATGCAGGCAGTGTCCTTTAACAGCTTGCCATGCAGGTGGGCTAGGGCTTTTGGTGTTCATCTATTGAAATTGCACTGGTGCATGTCTCGCAAAGACAGCCCACTGCACAGCTCCCTGCTGAGGTAAGAAATGGTGCAAGTGGGCCTTAAATCCAGAAGTTGGGTACACGGAACCAAAGCAGAGGAGAGTCCGGACAAGAAAAGCAGGGGTCTGTCATGCAGGCCCGGAATGGAGAAAAGCAGGGTGCAGCGAACAAAGCAGGGTGCAACCACCACCCCAAACCTAATATATGAGAGTAAATGGCTGGTAGACCTGCTGAAAGGCTGAACAGGCTGCTGCTGAGAATCTAATGCATGCAAAATCAGATCATATTGCAATGTATCATATGATATTGCATCATAGCATATGCATGTCATATTGTGGTGTTCCTCAGCATGGCACTGTAGGATAGGAAGGCTCCTGGTGATACAAGAACTATGGGTTTTTTGTATCCCCCTGCCTCACTCCCCACCACCCATCTGCAGCACAGCGGTTGGTTTCTTATGAGTCCAGTTGGGCTCCCTTCCACCTGCCTGCTGCTGCATCCAGCATCAGCTTGTGTGTGGTAAGCAATCAAGTGCGCCATTGGTTGTGTGGCTTCGTGCTTGTGTTTGGGGGCCTTGTGTTTGTGTGACCATTGGCATAGCTCGCCTTGCATGGTTGATTGATTGATTGTTGGGGAACTGAGGAGTGCAGACAGGTGATTTGCTGGCTCCCAAATGATTCTGGTATATTGGCAAGTAGTTGGCACATGTTGGATGAAAACAACAGCCCAGCGTCATGTCAGATATATTGTCCATTAGACAACGAAGTACTGCACCAGCTATTCTGTCTCTGCAGATCACGGTTTGGTAGTAGCTATTGGTGTGTGCATGCAGAGAAGGACCCAGTGAGTATTGTCAAGACAGTACTACATCCTCGTTTAAAATTGCAGAGCTGCAGGGCAGCTGCATGCATGCGGCTGCATCCATGACCTCCTGATAGTCACCGTGCTGTTTTCTGTCAGCAGCGGAGAGAGGTTCAGGACATGAGCATGAATACCATCTGGGCTGATTGAAGAAGAAGTGGGTAGATATGTTGGAGCTAATTATGCAGGCGTTCTGCCGGCCTCCATATGATACAGTTGGATGTGCCAGCGAGTAGACAGAGCATTTCCTGCATACTAGGGTTCCGCATCGAAGCTGCTAGGGTGACCATCTGTAATTGCATGGTGAAGCAGCATGCTGGCAAATTAGACATACCTATGTGCAGGGTGCTGCCAGGAATAAGCACAGCTCTGTTATGCTGTGAAAATGTGTGGGAGTGGAGCAAACCCTGCTTTTTGTAATGGCAAGCAATGGTGCTGTCTACCAGCCATCCAGCAGAAGAGGCTTTAGAAGAGCACATTGGCCCTGTGGAGCACGTTTGAACTGGCTGAAGTTCCCTAGATGGATCCTGGTATGGTCTTTCTCTGTTGGTGGTCTGGAATCCATTGTATTTGGATCCATCCGATGATGTGTTTGGTCCTTTCGACCTAGCAGCCCTTTGCGGTTGCCACGCCTTAAATGTTGGTTATGTTATGTTGAAGTGGTTCATTCAACAAGTTGTTGATAGTGCCTTTAATATGCACAGCTGAATAGGTTACAACCTTGGGCAATGAGTAAGGCCTGCAGGAAGGGGGATGGCAAGTGGGCCAATCATGCTCAGTTACAAATGATGTTGAGCTCCTTACCGATATGATCCTTGGTAACATTGCGGGTGCTAGGGCATGGACTGGTGGGGTGCAGTAGTAAAGTATATGCATCTGCCTTGGATCATGCAGAAAGTTATACGGGTGGACATGTGCATGGTTGCAGAGTAGGATGTGTACTGGTCGTCGGAAATTTTAGGGGGGTTGTATCAACTACATTCCGGGTTGACGGTGATTGTTCGGTTGGCAGGCTGAAGAGTAGAACTGAGCTTTGACAGCAGTTGCGTTGCTGCTCGCTCCCTGGGTGCATGCATCATCAGCCTGGGACAACATCTGTATCTAGTGAGTGGAACCAAGGTAGCTTGGTGCGGGGCCTCAGGCACTTTTTGCTATGGCATATCATGAAATGCAATCTTGATGATGACGCTCACATGCCTCAGACTCCAGGGGCGAGCAGCCGCATGAGCAGCTATATCATTGTCTTGTTACACATCCTTGTAGTCGGAACCGGACCACCGGCCTTGGTGGCATAGGTCAATTGTACATCCGTCTGCGCTGCACACCTGTCCCGGCCAGGTTTATGTCACCCTCGCGATGCAGCACCACCCTGTTTACAGTGGCTCCTGTTCAACGCTGATTCGAAATGAGGCTCTGACTCAAGCCACTTCATGTTTGGAGGACTATCATTACGGTTGGTCAACGGTCACTAGTCGGTCCGTTAGTTGCGTCAGCCAAGCTGGCGACGGAGTGCCTTGGTTACCTAATTGTTTGGAATCCCCGAACACAAGGGCTGTACGCTGCAACCCATATTGATGGCGTCCTGTGCTAGAGTGGACCAAGCAGCCATTTGTGGGAGGACGAAATTTACAAACAAGGAAGTCGACACCATGGCGAGGTCCGCCGAGGCAAGCTGTGCGCTTCTCGTCGTTGCTCTTGCAGTACTCGTGTGCTACGCACATAGCGGCACCGTCTTTGACGAGCTGCCGATCCTGGTTCTTAACAACACAAATGGCATGCAAGTGCACCTTACCCCGGTTGGGGCCACAATTCAGAAGCTGCTCGTCCCAGGCAACACAGGCAACACGACAGGGTCTCTCACCGATGTCGCATTGGGATATGATAACATAACACTGTACACAGTGAGTAATACCGCGGGTCCTGGTGGCGGAAGCGAGATAAGAATACAGCCCTCTCCCTGCTAGTACCGTTCCTCTCCTAGTCAGCCCTAGCAGAATCCTAGCAGCAAACAGTGTCCCGTGGCTAACAATACTGCCCCTTGAACCCTGGCTGCAGATGGATCCCCATCCTTCGTTCGGCGCAATTGTTGGCCGCGTGGCAAACAGAATCACCAATGCTAGTTTCACACTCGATGGAAATAACTACACCCTGCTTGCAAATGAGGGCAACAGCAGCATCCATGGTAAGTCAGCATACTCATGCAGACATGCCACCATAACAAGGCAAGTTGCTCCCTCTTGACTCCTGAAGCCACACTGCCATTGAAATGTCATCGTTTGGCAGGTCTCATGATACAAATATGAAGATGAAAGCATTGAATTAGAAAGGGTTATAGATGTTGACTCCATGTGTGTTTCTGCGTGGCAGGTGGTGCCGTTCGCTTCAGCAAGCAGATCTGGGACTACCAAGGTGTAGAGGATCGGGGCTATGCCCAGGCGGTTGTATTCAAATACTTCTCCAAGGATGGTGAAGCGGTACGTCCCTCCTGTCAATCTACAGGGGTTAGCAGGAGGTGCATCAGAGCTCGCTCGCTTACTCCTGTAGCAGGATATCTGTGTCCGCCAAGAGTTTGGCTTATCCTTTGCTCCTCTCGCATCACAGCATGCTGTCAAGGTCTCGGCCTGCTTCATATCTGACCTAGACGCGTGCACTGCAGAGAGAGATCAACACTCTGCCTTAAGTTTTAAAGCGCATGCACCCTGCAAGCAAAAACTAAAAGCTAAGTCCGGGTTGTTACTCTCACCACGTTCTTGATTGAAAAGTTTTGGCGCCCAAAAAGCTTACTTTGGCGTTTTGGAGTTGATACTTAAACATCACGCAGGGCCCTGATGGGCTGCACCCTTGTAAAAAGATCTCCTTCTAAGTTTCATTGACCTTAACTGCCTTTGCAGGGCTACCCTGGGAACCTGCAGGCCACTGTCACTTATATTTTGCCAAAAGACAAGAACCAGCTAGAGATGCAGATCCAAGCAACTACAGACAAGCCCACCATTGGTAGGTACCTGAGATCTCCCTATGGGCACCCAAAATCAGTGTCTAGGCATTGAGATGCTTAAATGCATCTGGTGAAACATGCTTGCCTGTTCAGACGTCAGTGTGCACGTCGTTGTGGGCCTGCGCCGAAAAGGTATAGTGGTGGAATTTTCAGCAACTCTGTGCCTCATGTTGTTCTGCACTGCAGTCATTGTAGCCATGCATTGTGTGATGTACCTGGGTATCCAAGCAACATTATAGGCGTCTAGCTACAGGGAGGGGGATTCCTCCCTTCCTGCCCAAGGCCCTGAACGAGGTGGAAGTTAGGGGATAGGGAGGGGGAAGGAGGGGTGCAGACCCCCCCTTCCCCTTCCAGCCCACTTGAATGGCAGGAGATCTTTTGAGACCAACTTTATGTAGTAAGTTTATATGGTGTGAGCTGCAATGGCCCTTCCATCGGGCAGGTAGGTAGGACCTTTAGTGTTTCATAACGTATCTGTATTCCATGGCAGGACATTCTCAGCTCCAAGCTTAGCCCTTGCTTTTCTTGTGTGTCGCATGAATGGCACCTGACTGGTTGCTGCTGCTTCCGCTGGTATTGCCCTGCATGCTGCTCTTGCAGTGAACTTACTCCAGCACTCCTACTTCAACTTGAAGGGTGCTGGTAAGGGAGATGTCTTGGACCATGAGGCCACAATCTGGGCTGATGAGTTCACACCATCAGATCCGGGACAGCTCTACCCTAACGGTGGGTAATGTATGAGTCACTTGACCTACATACAGTGCTCACGGCTAGTATGCTGTGATGTGCCAAGTGTGCATATGTATGGAGCACTAGCACTTATGTTACATCACAGGCATTTTCTATATTAATCCCTTGTGCAACACTTGTGCAAATTTTTCCGTGGATCGCAATGCTTGCGTTCAAGCAGGCATATTCCAGGCCACAGCAGGACGGCATGTCCCTTCAAACACCCACACGGCAGGCCTTCTCCGTCAATGTGCGCGCCTACCACAGTAAACTACCGAGTTGACTGAGTTGTAGGGCAGCAGTGCAGGAGCAGTAACTTCCGGGCATGCAGTTGCAAATTGCTGCTGGGACAATCCTCGTTGCAGTGCATGTGGGGTTTAGGCCCTAGTTTAGGGTGGGTTAGGGTTTAGGGTGTGGTTAGGGTTTAACGTTAGGGTTAAGGGTTTAGCGCTAATTGAAGATCACCCTTTGCACAGGTGCTGGCACTGACATAGATCCTGGAAGAAGTCCTCCCTGTACCAACCCCTCTTACTACACTGTACGGGCATCTACAATCTGACCGCGAGTCATAGCCCTAACTTTCACGCTTTGCCAATGGGGGGCCTCACAAGGGCTTTGACCTCAACTATGTGCTCCTCAAGCCTCAAGCTAATGCCAACCCACAGGCCCATTACATGTAAGCTTGTGTAGCTCAGTCAAATGCTGTGCAAGAGCGATTGCATCCAGATAATGGAGTGGCTGGACCAATATTGGTGAAGGCTCACAGAGCCTTGCCTACCTTCTGTCAACCTGGTGATGCTTGAAAGTAGGCTTTTCCAATGCTTTTACTCCCATCCAATCTGTCCCCGCTTTGCCCCCCCTCTTAGCAACTCCCATGCTTATCAGCAGCCCAGGTTCCAGCAGGGAGTTTATAGAGAGCTTGGAATGCTGAAAGTTTTCATGACTATGCATAGCAGTAGTGCCACAGGACTACTATATATATCCTATGACCCAGAGGTCATTGCTCCACACATTAAATGGGGCCCCATTCCTTCACCTGCTGCCAAGCAATAAAACGTCTGAGATTACAATCACCAACCACCTTATGTGCTTTCCCTGGTGCTGCAGGATGAAGGCTGCTGCTCAGGTACGTGAACCTGTTAGTGGACTCACACTGAAAGTTCTGACTGATGCTCCTGGTGTGCACCTTTACACTGGGAACTTCCTGACTGGTGACAGCACTGGTCAAGCTGGCCCCGGCAAGGGTGGGGTGTATTACCCCCAGTATGGAGGCTTTGCTCTGGAGACCCAAGCATGGCCTAACTCAATCAACACGCCAAACTTTCCAAGCATTGTGTTAAGGCCGGGGCAAACCTACCAGCATGACCTCACATATGAGTTCTTCTACTCTTGAGGAGTATGGGCCGGCAAAAATGTTGTCCCGCTGCTCCTGTTGAAGAGTGGTCGGCAATGTGACCAGTGGTTACATGCTTACATGTGTGGTGTACAGTTAGGGCAGTACACGGATGCAACAAACTGCAGTTTAAGGTGTCCAAGGGGCTTCCAACGGCTATATGCAGCCTCTATGTGTACTGCACCTGTGCTGCATTGGTCCAATGCAGGGTTTGTAGCAGACTGCTGTTGCAGGGTATTTGAGGCTCAAAGCAGTGCACAATCTTTGTCAGAAGTGCTTTTAATACATGGGGGAGGCAGGATGAGCAGGGGCCTTATTTGGCCTGCATGCAACCATGTACCCATGTGTGAGAGAGGGGTGAAGTTACATGTTACATCTACGCTCGCTCCACCATGAGCGGCGTACAGTTCAGGAAGTAGGCTTACTACAGTGAGGGCACCTGCCTCCTGAACACGATCGATGTGTCCTGGCTGAGTGGGGTGCATACGAGGGGTCCCTGTGTTTTTTCTCCACCAGGGGTTTGTGGGAAGGGTTTGTGGTGTAAAGATGCACAAAGCCCTCATCTTTTGTGTGAATATGTATCTGCTTTTGGCTCTGTGTACAATAACCCTGCTGGTGGCCGCCTGAACATAAGAGGGTGGCGGTCCTTAAACCCAAGGTGGCAGCCAAGGGAGGGGTCACCAATGTTTCAAGCCTGCTTTCTAGCATGGGTGACTCGAGTTGTACAAGTTGTACTAACAGTAGGTCCGCATGCAGCCTTGTTTTTCTGCTTGGCCCCACGAGTCCCCACGGTGAAAGTATTGCAAGCTGGGATTCTAAAAGATAGTACCTATACAGTTGTACTATATGTTTGCCAAGGTGCAAGTCATGGTAGTGGCCACCCACTAGTCATTGTACCATACTATGTATGTGTCTTCATAAGGGTAGGAGGAAGGGACCAGATATATGCTGGTAGCGCCTCCTCCTTACATTTACGCAGGGGGGGCTAATGCCCAGCATCCACTCATTTACTACCTGCATACATTCCTTTTTCTCTCATCTTTGCTTTGCTCTACAGGTGTTCATGGCCTTATGCTCTACTTGGTAAGGCTTGGTACTCAGTGTGATTAAGAACAAGGCCGCTGTGTGGATGCATACATTGTTGAGTACTAAGCATTGACATTATCAAGTTGTTTAGCGTAAGTGCTTGCCTGGTTGTGTTGTAGAGGCTTGTCAAATGGCATTTTCCCATCGCCTTTGAATTGCAGGTCAGAAGGGGCAATGAGGCTGGGGATTGATAACTTGATGGTCTACTAGGCGCCCATCTCTGGCTGTATTAGTATCTGCCAATACTGATGTTAATATGATTAAGAGGAAAGTGCATGCCATGAAGGGCTGCACTTTGTGTATCAGGATCAAATCAGCAAGGGTTGTGTGGTATGAGGCAGCAGACTCACCCATTACGGGAGCTTCACTTTCAATGCCTCTAATGACGCAATGGTCGGAACGAGGCTTAGGCGGTTCTAAGGCTCTACTAAGATGTTGGTATGTTAGCAGCCAATGTCTTGTTGATCGCTACTTTGGCTTACTGGTTGGCCCCTTGAGGGCTTTGGTGGGATGATTACAAGGCGGTTCAGGGATATTTGATATGGTGGGGTGTGCAAGGCTCCAGGGCCATCCAGGGCAAGCTAGGCACTTTGGGGGATTTTTTGATATGTCCCTATAACCAGGTAACTGTGCCGGCAGAAGTCTGCTGGGTAGGGTGAAAAGTTTAAAAGAAGTCCTAGCAGGCCAAATCAAGCTTAGTGAGATTTGAGGGATGTAGCATAATCAGCCGCTGTGAGGTGAAGACGGATTTCTATGATTGCCAAGGGAGGCCGGGGGAGAGAATTGTCTGACCTTACGGAGTCATATCATTTGGAAGCTGAACGTGCATGATTTCAGCATGTTTGGGGTGTTAGGACCCTATGTTTGGATATGTCCTTTAGCACCAACCATAGCACTGGTTGCACCTTTACTGCATGTTGCCGGCGTGGCGATGTCAACCACGTGGACATTGTTGACTGGTTGCCGATTGTTGTGCAGCTGTCTTAAGCTCAGCAGATGAGGTGGATGGCATTATCCTACGCAGCGTGTTACTCTGCTTGCAATGCCCATACATTATCCACGCTTGTTGTCGGGTGCAAGCGCCCGACTTCGGCTGGCCGATGCCAGGACCGCCGGGACGGAAGGCAAAATGAGCGGTGACATGAACAAGATGCATCAGCAGCAATTTATCCCAGCTTAGGTTTCCGGGTGCAACTCTCCTTTCACCCGATTCATGTTGAACATATCAAGCAAGTCAGGGACATCCTCCTTGCTGTTCAACATCTACATGGACTTTGTGGTTCGGCAGGCAATGGCTCAGATGCCGGAGGGATGTGGGGTGAAGCTAGCCTATCATGCAGATGGGAAACTTGAGCGTGATGGGTGTGGTAGTGGTGGGTGTGTGGAGCTGTTGTCTGTTCTGCTGTATGCAGATGATATGGTGTTGCTAAGTCCCAGCAGGGAGGAGTTGGTGGTCATGCTGCAGGTGATGGACAAGGTTGCTGCTAGTCTTGGGTTGCGCATCAATGCAAGCAAGACTGAGATCCTGTCCATTGACAAGGATTGGAAGGAGGGGGATGTGCCAGTGCAGCAAGGACCAGAGGTGGTTATCAGTGAGGGTGTGGTAAAAGAGGTGTCACAGTTCAAGTACTTGGGAAGTGTGCTTGTGACTGATGGCAGGTTGGATGTGGAGTTGAATATCAGGAGGGGTAAGGCTGTGGGGAGGTTTAAGCAGTTTGAAAAGATGTGGGGTACCAAGCATCTGTCATTGGCTACGAAGGTGAAGTGTTACAAGGCATATGTGTTGCCAATTCTGCTGTTCGGGAGTGAGTGTTGGTCCCTGACCAAAGTGCAATCGCAAAAGCTTGAGCGGGTGCACTCTAGCTGCCTTAGGAGCATCCTGGGGGTCAGGCTGTCAGATCGGCACACCAATGAGCATATCAGGAAATCATGTGGGGTAGCCACCTTGTTAGCATACATCACAGCAAATAGGCTGAGGTGGCTGGGGCATGTGGGCCGCATGGAGGAGGGCAGGTTGCCGCATATTGCGTTGTTCTCTTCATTACATGGTGACATGACGAGGCCAGTGGGTAGGCCTCGCCATACCTGGGAGAAATGCGTGTGTGCAGATCTGAAGGTGCTTGGTCAAGATGAGGGGAGCTGGGAGGCTTCATGTCAGATTAAGAGTGCTTGGAGGAAGAGGTTGTGGGATCTTACGCACCCTTGGGAAAGCCAACGGTTAGTGAGGTGTAGAAGGCGCACTAAGCAAGCTATTGATAAGCATGTGGAGCGCTATGTGGTGCCTTTCAGTGGCTGGGAGGATGGTGGTTCACCAGTACCTAGGTGGTGGGAGCCACCTCCAGCCCCTACTAGGGTGGTGCTTGATCCTGCTGCCTCCCCGCCACCCATGTGTGATGGAAGTGGAGCAGGTTTTGGGTTTTAGTGGTGGTGTTTGTTTCCCCTTGGTGTGCACGCCGTTGCATCTAGCCTCAGCTTGTGTGTGGCAAATCCACCATCGGTTGTGTGGCTTCGTGATTGTGATCAGGAGCCTTGTGTTTGTGGCCTAGGTTTGTTTGGCCATTGGCATTGCTGGTCTTGCGTTTTGATTGATTGATTGACAGGGACATCACAGTGCTGCACACGGTTTACATGGCAATTATTCTTTGACGACTCACGTATATATATAATTTGCCGTTAATTCTGTGTCATACCCTTGTAGCTTGGCGTGTCCTGATCCAGAAGTACTGTGAAGCAAAGGTACCAAAGTTAACTACGGCCTAACCGCATCTCGCACCACGGTCAATTCTGCAGGAGGGTGAGGGGCCTATGGCACTTTTGCTATGCCAGCAACGACTGCCCGGCTCGCTTCTGCACCGCAAGGCAACAGGCCTACTTTGAGCGTGCGGCGCGAGTGGCCCAAAAGTCCACGATGATCCATCAGCATGGCTGCTTGATTGTGAGCAGCAACGGGAGCATCATCATTGAGATGTAGTGATACTAAAAAAGCTAACCGCCTATAAGGGCACCCTTACTTGGGGTAAAGCCGATGTACAAGGCCCATTGAGCCTACCCACCGCAAGCATTGAGCGTACCCACCAGTGCAAACAGATGTACATCTTGCTGCGGGTTATGACTCCGGATGATGACTGTGTGCTATCTACATCAGACATCATAAGCCTGGGGGTCTGTGCATATCCCAACCGGACAGATCCCTGTACAATTTCTCCTTATCTGTATCTGATGACCAACAAAATAATGGAAGAACACTGCAATCCAGAACACTACTGGAGCAGCTTCATCACCAGTATGAAATTTACACGCAGCTCACTATGAAGTCCATCAATCTGGATGGAACAACCTTCCTGACGGATGGAATTCATGACTGCTGGTGCTATTTATATGCCTCCCAGCATGCACTAGCTCGCATGCATTTGCTAGCTTCCAAACCAACTTGGGTATTACTCTCATTCCAAAACACCGATTATGCTGGCACTTCTTGCTCTGCAAGCATCCATTGTGTCCCACTTGTTAGGCTTCCAGGATGATGGCCTTAACTCAGCAGCGCCAGGCAGTGTGCACCCTGCTGCTCAGGCTTCCATTGTTTGACATTTTGCCACTGTTACCTTCCCGAGCGCTGATAGGACCTGTACCTAGGAGCATTAGCAAACATGTCATACAACAAAGGCCAACTTAGTAATGCATCATGATCTTTTCGATACTACTGCTATGACTAGGCCCTGGGCAGTTGCTATCGTATGCTGTCACAGCAGAGCTGCACTGGGCAGGGTGAGCACGATGGAGTGCTAGCTTGCCTGTAAAAGCATGCAACATATGCAATTAACCAATAGGTGGCAAGATGGCAACTGGGCATGACACAGGAAAAGAGACGCTTTTCATGCCACAGCTCAAGCCCATGACAAGACAAGGATGCTCGCTGAGAGCACAGAACAGACGACAATAAGCAACATGTTTCAGTATTGAGAGCTCCTGAAGATATGTCTTGGCGACCGATTGCCCAGAGACATGACTATTGTGCTATCGCCCATGGACACGGCTTTCACGGAGCAGCAGACAGAAGGTTTGCCCATGCGTTCACGAGTTAACGCCAAAGACTGCAACGGTTAAGTACAAGGCAGTGACGACAGCAGCAACTGTGGTTGGATCTTACCATCAGTCAATCCACCAGCTGGAACAGACACTCGCAAGCTTCCCTGCTGGCTTGCACGTGTAACATTGCCGCCTCCGTTAGAGCTAGCCACAGCTGCACGCATGGGTTGCTGCAGCAGGAAAACCAAAGACACAGACACACTTCTGTAAAACTGGAGCTGCGCACCGGCCTCATGCACACATAGCTGCAATGAAGGTCACAGCTGGATTACCGGTGATCACAACTGATCAGGCCTCTGCAAACATCACAATCAAAGAAGCTGCTGATGCCAACAAAACCGGATTTAGGCAATATTTGCGTACCCAATTAGTTCAAGCGTTTGAGTACCACCTCTGAACATAACACCAAACCCAACGCTGCCAAGCAAACTGTAATGGCATAATCTGTGTAGTTTGGGTTGTAACATCATTACATGGCAGCTTCTCTAGGGACACCCACATCATGCATACTGCTTGACTCATTGGCCAAGATTTTCGCCCATTCATAGAAGGTCATAGCCCTCACCTGTGTAAGCCCTGCTGCTCCACTATCAGACATGATCCTGCCGGGTGCACCCAGGTCTAGTGACTTTGACACAGCAGATGTCCGCCTGCTATTTGATGACTGAATGCGCCGCATAGCTCCCACCCTCTGCGCCGCTGCCAACCCAGTACGGTCCCCAGCCATGCTGCTGCGGCCTTCAGGCTCAGGGGAAGAGCTGAGGGAGCTGGGGGAACCATTTGCTGATGCTGCACGTCGAAGAGACACTGCAGGCACAAAGCAGGCGGCTTAACGTGGAGGTGGTGGCCACAATAAGAGCAGACTTGTCAGTCATGGCAGCTGTGCTCCAAGTGCAGGGAAGCACCGAATTTGCTGGTTGATGCATGTCTGTACTTACAGACCGCAAGGAGACCCCCGCAATCTACAGGGGAAAACCAATTGGAACCACCCACGGTGGCAGCAGATCCCCTGAAACACAGGGCAGCTATAATAATCACAACGCATGGTGGTCCACTAGGGCAGCACTCACTGGGTGAATCAGCAAAGGCTCCGCTCTTCCTGGCATGAGCCATGGGGCTACCAGGAGCACTGCTGCAGGCAAAAGGCAAGCTGGCCGCAGCAAGCCTGCTGAGCTGCAGCTTGGCCAAGCTGCCTGCATCAAAGCCTCCCGCTGCTGCTGTGGATGATGACGAGGCTGGGGGCTGCTCGCCTGGTCCCCCGGGCCAAGACACAGACCCCGTAAGCCTATCCAGCTCAGCTGGCTCCTGACCATCCCCTTCAGGGTCTAGGCCAAGGTAGGCCCTGCAGCAACAAGCATGCTTGATTTTGAACTGCCATCTCCACATTCCTGGCTGGGTATAAGCGGGGCTTCATGCACAGGTATGCCAGGGCCGCTGTTGCTACTGAGCCATGTGACATTGTGGGCTGTTGTGCATATGCAGAAGATTATTGCATGTGTGCCATGCAGAAAGCTGCGTAAGGCCACTGTGAATGGCACTTAGGCTACCTCCAGGATCAAAGTCTGCAGGTAGACTTGCTGAGGGCAGTGCTTACCTGTACTGCATGATTAGATGATCCCTGGTCTTGGCCAACCTAACACGCTTGTCCTTAGGGACCCTGCCAGCCAGCGCCTCCTTCAAGACCTGCGGTTCATTGCAGCAGCAACATCACCAGTGCCAACAATTTAGCGCAAATGAAGGACCAGGTGCATGGCGATATCAGGAGCTCCCACAAGTTAATAGCATACACAACCACATGCAAATGCTCATCTTGCACCATGGTTCCCGCCCTTACTGCATACCGAATGTGCAAAACTGTTGCTATTGCATCTCTGGCAAGGTTCTAGCACTTCACCAAACTGAAAGCTGAAGGGTAGGTTCCACCACCCTAGCTAGCTCACAGGGACCCCTTTGCGATGGAGATAATACTGAAGACCCTCTTTCCCCTGCCTGGCAGAAGAACCAGCTCTACTATATCACGAAGTGTGCAGCATGCTTACCTCCACTGTCAACCTGTCCTTGGGCTGCTTTCCCTCGTTGGTTAGGCACAGATTAATGTGGTCAAAGACAGGCCGCTCCCATTCCAAGCGCTTCTGCTGGGATAGCTGTGACACCTTGAGGTTCCGAGCAGATCTCCCTCCTGACAGACTGGATGATGACTTCTCAGCACTCAAACCCCCTGAACAAGCAGTACAGCGTCCTTTACATGCACTCATGTCCTGGGAAAGACAGCTTTCAGCTCAGGTTTTGTAGTTATATGAACATACAATGTAAACACCTGCAGGTATCAAAAGGACTGCTAAAACAACAACAACAAAGATCCAGACCAGCAGCAACAGAAAAACATGGACCACAGAGCCGATTCTTCCAACAGCATGACAGGACAACGGCTGACTGGACCAAACACTCAACAACAGACAGACATGCCCCTTCTGCAGACCTATATTGCAAGAAGGCCACTGTAAGATACAAAGATTGTCAAATGTGATGATGTCCATCCAGTCAAGCTGCCTTAGCACCACTGTTGCTGTCGAGCTTGCTGGTCACATGAACTTCAGCTATTGTAGATTTGTGACCCCTAGCTGGCATACTCCAGCATGCTGCACCTGCCGAGAGTGCGAGGTTTGACACTTTGCTCACGACCTGCCGTACCTTCATCCATGGAACCCTGCGACAACCGCTGCTTGTTAGTCCTGCTCCTGGTCTTGCGCTGCATTAGTGCTGACATGATGTAGTCTGGGTCTGCATCCACATCATCATCACTAGCATCTGAATCATCGTCAATCTCCACCAATTCATCATCATCATCATCGTCATCATACACAGGGCTGTGCCTGGCACTGCTGGTCCTGCGTCGCCTCTCTGTGGATCCAAGATGCAAGAGAAGAGACGTGATGAGCTCTATTGGACTTGTGGAGCATACAGCCGCGGTTGCCACCAAAACAGAAATGCAAGTAGTCTGGGCTTAAGCTCCCGAGCAGACAGGCTTGTAAGCAGGGTACAGTGATTTACATTGCAACAAGGCTTGCCGGGGTGGTCCGTACCCTTTACACTGGTGAACACAGTAATCTAATGCTACTACCTGCACACAGCAAGCACTCTGCAGCCCTGCAGCATACGACAGGGCCGGCAGGGAAGCATTGTTATACCATTGTCACTCAATGTCACTCCACAAGACATCAGCAAATGCTCCATGGGCCCCAACAGACATGTTATTATCTCACCTTTGGGTTCTGCTTCCTGGAAGTCCAGTTCCTTGGCCACTTCATCCACATTCACAGGGCTCCCCAGCACCTTCTTCCTCAAAGCATCCCTGCTCCCTTCATCACTGCTGTTACCTGCTTCAACCCCACCACCAGCTCCACTCCCTAGCGCTCTGCCACTACCCAGCCTGTGCCGTGGCTGCAGCTGGGCCTTAGTCCCCTGCCCCTTCCTCTGAGCTATTGCCGCATCCGGTTCTGGGCTGCTGGCTTTGCTGCTGCTCCTGCTCCCTGGCCGCAAGTTGCTACCACCAGAGCTGCCTCCCGAGTTTGGCCGTGATGCACCTGCATCTACTGCACCTCCCCAACTATCAAAACCCCCTCTATTTTGTCCGTCCCTCCCACCGCCTCTCCCACTGCTACTGGCCATGCTGTTCCTATCATTCCCAGCACCCCCTATTGAGCCAATTTGCCCATGGGACCGCCGCCCTGGCTTAGCCTGCAGCTGAGCAAACTCCTGCTGCAAGCTCTTGTACTGCTTTTCCAGCTGCTCCTGTGAAATCCCAGCCGCTGAGCCTCCCCTGCTGGCTGCTACTAGCTGCCCTCCTCCACTGCTGCTACTTGCCATGAAGTCCAGCCGCAGCAATCCTGCATCAGGTGCCAAGGTCCCCCTAAACTGTGTCACACCTGACAGCTCTGACGTTTTCGGTGCTGCTGCAGACCTGCCAGGGGCATTGGCTGCGTTCTGCTGCCCTGCTGCTGCTGCTGCTGCCCCACTTGTGCTGTTCGCCTGGTGCCCTTGGCCACCCTGGCCCCCTGGCGGCCCACCACCCCCAGATGTGCCCCTGTCGCTGCTTCGCATGCTTGCAGGTACCTCTGGCAGCTCCAGTCCCAGGCTTGTGATGATATCATCAGCTGCAATGTCCGTCTCATCCCTGCCTCCTGCAACCTGCATCATTAGCGGCTCCGGATGGATGTGGCAAGGGGAAGCCATGACCACAGACACTGTGGCTTCAGCTTTGGCTGCTTTGCGTTTGAGCTCCTGCACCTGCTGCTGTGCCATGTCCAGCTGTATGCACAGGATGTCCATCTCCTCTGACTGCCTGGCAAGCTCCAGATGGCATTCATGGACCTACATGGCAACACAGAATCCACACCATGGACTTGAGACAGTGGTGGTAATGGCACCTGCTAGGGCGCTTGTGGGCTACTGAAGAATGCCAAACCAAGATCAAGTCCTGAGGTATGCTTGATGTCACCACTCCTGTGGGACAGCTTGCTGCAATGCTGTCTCTCTACAAAAAATTAAGAGTACAACTGCAGCAGAAGCCACCTGTTCATGCAAGCTGCTTGGCAATGAGGATGTAAATGCAATATCAAAGGGCACGATCACAGATTAAACCAAGCTCAATTTCCGAGATCTTGTTATGCAACAAAGTTCTTGCTTCTGCAGCAGCTTACTGAGGAAGATGCCATTCAGATCCTTACCTGGGCCTTGCTGTCACTTGCCAGCCTGAACAAGGACCTCAGCAGCTCACGCGCCTCCACAATGGTGCGCACACCTGTCCACCGTTTCACATCAGCTGCACCAGCACCCCGGCTCTCCTCCTCCTGCTTGGCTCTCTCCCACTGGTTCTGCCACTCCTGCAGCAGCCATCAAAGCGCAAGAGGAGTTTTGATATCAGTATGGATCAGGATACCTCTCGCTAACTACCAGCAAACTCAGATATCTCCTTACTGTGCACACCATTTCCTTTGCACCTTGCATACTGTTATGGAAGCACCTTATCTGCACAGCTCAGAAAGCTTGGATGCATGTCTTGACTATGTACCCCGGCATGAACGCCCATCTTGGGGATCATCCAGGACAATTGACATTATATACTTCTTTCTGCACAGCCTACCTTGATAGCTTCACTATGCTTCTCAATCTCCTCCGTCAGCTTCCGCTGCTTGTCCTGTATTGGGTCGCTCTGCGAGGGTCCAGGCGTGCTGGGTAGGGAGAGCTGTGTAACCAGAGGACTAGGCGGCACCAAACCTCCCAGAAGCATGAGCTGCTTCTGTGTTTCCCGCAGCTTGCGTGTTTTCGCTGCACGCTGAGCCAGCTCCCCATCCAAGACCTGACAGCAATGACCAAAAATGATGGATAAACTGGTCAGAGTACCTTGCAGGCATTGGGCCTCTTTGGCTTGGGTCTGTCACCGCAATTCTGCACGGGACCAGCATGTGCCGACCCCAACTTATGCCGCTACACTGTTTTCAGATCAGCATGCTTGAAAATTAAGCTGGTAGGTGCAAAAGGGTAACAAACTCCAGGAGCAACCCAAATACAGGCATCTCAGCTTGGAAGTAAAACATCTGAGGCTGCCGGGGAATTTCCTGTATACTGCATGGACAGCGGCTGCTCACGCCCTGCTGTCAGATACATAATTGCCCACATGCCCGGAGAATAGCTATGCATATGCATCTGATGGGTGTATCCATGTGGCTCTGCAGAGTTGGCAGCATCTTGGTCGTACCTTCTGATACTCCCAGCTTGTGTTGCACATGTCCAGCTCCTGCTCCAGCCACTGCCTACGGGCTGTCTCATTGCGCAGGAGGGGAGCACCAGCATTTGGCTGGATCTCAACGCCAGTTGTGGCTTCAGACCTTTGGGTCCTATTGCGCTGCTGCAGCTCCAGCAGCTCCCTGATGCGCTTACGTGCTGCTTCTGCCTCCTCTGTCTTGCGCTTCAGTACAGCCTGTTGGATTGCACACAGCAGTGGAAGCAAGGTACGAGACCCATAGGAACCAGGCCAAGCACAATTGCAAGCATTGCAGATCAACCTTGCCGCCAAGCACAGCCATAGCGTAAAGAGTGCATACAGAGACAAAAGTTCTGAGAATTACCCTGAATATGCATTCTTTACAAAAACTAAGTATGCACCCATCAGGATGTGCACCACAACGTGTTTCTTGTGGTGATCATGCACCTTCAGCAAGGACCAAATCAGCCTGGGCCCATGAAACATCATCTGTTTTGAAACAACCTCCAGGCAAGCTTCTCTCACCTGCTGCTTTGCATGCATGTTGACATGCTCCTGCAGCTGCGCATTGGACCGTTGTTGGTTCCGGCGCAGCTGCATCACTTCCCGCTCCCTTTGTATCCGCCATTCCCGGAACTCCTTCTCCTTCTGCTCCATGCTCTTCTGGAAAGAAATCTTCTGAGACTTCATCCGGGAGATGTCTCTGTTCAGCTGCTCCACTACATGCTCAATTTGGTTCTACAAGCAAGAAGAGCACAGTTTTCTGAATGTGGTTGAGGTTGTGGCTCAACATCTCCAGTATGATGTGAGGGACAGACATCAGCAGAGCAGTTGACTGGCTGACATGCAAAATGTCCTTGCAAACTGAAACTGACACAGAGTTTGCAGCCAGGTTATGCATTCTGCTGGCCTTGAAGTAACCATCGCAAAGGCACAGATTGCATGCAATCCCATGGATAAACCACCTAAGCTGCTTCAACCATAATGACAGCTATACAAACTTACAAAGTGCTTGGCAGTGCGCTTGTACTCTCGTTCTTTCTCTCCCAGCTCTCGTACACGCCGCTCCACAGCAATGATCTTGTCCTTGTACTGCTGCTCCAGCCTCTTGCGCTCCTCCATGCTTGCCTGAGCTGCTGCTTGCAGTTTCTGCACAGGAACAGCGAGGAGGCAGGGGTGAGCTGGGAAACTGAAGGAGATGTATACAGCCAGAGTTTTGGGAAGTATGGCATAGCGTGGTCTGAAGAATGTGGCCATGTGAAGCCTTTGCAGCTGTGCACAAGCGAATGTGAGCTTTTACGCTATGTTCGCAGTGGCAGGTGCTTCGGCATTCAATAAAATCAATCAAAACGCAAGACCAGCTATGCCAGTGGCCAAACAAACCCAGGCCAACAACACAAGGCTCCTGATCACAATCGCGAAGCCACACAACCGATGGTGGACTTGTCCACACACAAACTGAGGCTAGATGCAACGGCATGCACACCATGGGGAACAACCAGATTGACCCCTAATACCCAAAACCTGCCCCAGTTCCATCACACATGGGTCGTGGGGAGGCAGCAGGATCAAGCAACACCCTGGTAGGGGCTCCAGGGTAGCCCACATGACTTCCTAATATGCTCATTGGTGTTCATTTGCCTCAGCACTGCCTAGTTCAAATCCAGGACGTCGACATAAAGGTTGGAAATAATGGAAAGGTATCTGGTCCAGGTTCTTGATATCTTGGACGATCCTAGGAGCTGCCAGAGGGACACTGGCTCTCAGCAAGAAGCTTTTTTCAGCAAGAATTGAATGCAAACTAGTCGTAGGAACTAAATAGAAGTGTCTATCCCGATCTCACCTGGACCAGTGCACTCTTCTCCTTGACCAGAGTGTCCCGCTCTTGTGCCAGGCTCTTCAGCTGGGCATTGTACTCCTTCCTCAGGCCATCCCCACCAACTGCCTGCTGAAGTGCTACTAACCGCTGCTGCTTGGCATGCATCTGCCGACCTATAGCTGCAAGTTGCAGCTTCAGCTGCTCCTGGCTCATCAGATGAGCAGTGGTACTGGCTATGAGGTCAGCATCACCTTGCGCCTCAGACGCCTGCGGGAGGAAAGCACACGTACAGCTTTCAAGCGCTCGAGTGCTGTATGCAGGAACTGGTATGCAGCTATCGGGGAGGCGCTCCCTACCTTGCCTGGCTGCCTCCTTAAGGATCAAATGCATGGTTTTGTAATTGGTTTCTGTGTGAGGGACAAAACCTTTTTTATTACTGCAGGTACGCATGGTAAGCAATCGCATCGTGAGATCATCAACAGACGTAAAATTGTCACAGTCACTGCACGGTCCCTATTCTTAAGCATGAAGAACACATCCAGAGCTTATAATGTACTATGTGTTTGATCTACATTGTTGCTGGAGCTTGACCGCGCATGGAAAAGTCGTGTTACAGAAGATAAGTGGAGCATCCAGAATTGTCTCATATGACTCTCAAATGCAAACACGTCAAGGAGGAAACAAAGGCACAACCATGAGCCATTCCAAGATTTCACCCTGCCTGCATGCAAGGGACTGCAAGGTTCAACGCACCATTAGAGGATGGTCCGCTGTCTCAGAAATCCGTGCTGTGGGTGTCATAGGCATGGAGTCTTCCCCATGTATGGCAGGCAGTGCCCCGGCCAGGCTCCCCAAGTGGCTCAGGGCTGGCTGCCGCCCACTCCAGCTGGCAAGTCTGCTGGGCCCCATGCTGTTCCCCCGTGATAGCACATTCGAAGTCATGCGGTGAAGCATCTTCACCTGCCGTGCCTCCTGCTCCAGCTCTGCTACCCTTGCCCGCAGAGTAGCTATGATATCTACCTCTGCATCTGCAGCATGGCCCCCAGCAGCTGCATCACCAGGACAAGCTGCTCTTGCTGCTGCCTGCTCCTGGGCTGCTATTTCCTTCATATTCTCATCCGTAGACTCGGCCACAGCCTTTTGGAGGCGCTGCAGGTGTAGCAGATGGGTGTCCCGCTGTGTTTCTGCTGTGAGCAGGTTACCTCTTAGCTCCTCCAGCTCAGCACGTACCCCATCCTGGCGCAATTACAAGCATGCATGGAGCAAGTCAGCTGCTCATCGTGTGCGCCATGTGGCCACGACTGTGTAAGATACTAGCTCATACACTTAGCAGAGCAAGGTCATTACATGGTGACTTGGACCATAAGACTGTTGCGGAAAATTCCTGGGCATGCATTTGATAGTGCACACAGGATGAGGAAAACTGGAAAAGCAGTGCAAGCTGCAGGAAGAATGCCTTGCTATCCTATGCCTGTGGATTGCTTTGATACATAACAATTGCAGCCTGTGACAGCTGTTTTTGTTGCCTCGCAAGCACGGCAACAGGTATCACGGCCCCCCAGCATCTACTATTTGCTATGCACCTGCAGCTGCGCCATACTGGTGCAGGTAATGAGACACAACAGCGCTACTGAACGAGGCTCCTGCAGCTCACCAGCTCCATCTTAGCTTTGGTGAACTCCGTTTCCATCACGTCATGCCGCACGCTCAGCTCATCATAAGCCTCCTGCAAGGCTTCAGATGGTGGCAATGTGCCAGCTGCCAGTGCTGCTGCTACTGCTCCATCTCCCCCCAATGCCCGCCGCAATGCTGTGTTCTCTGCCCGCAACTGCGCTGCTTGCTGCCGTAGTGCTGCCACTTGTGCTGCTACAGGGTCCCTGTTGACCACAGGCTTGTTTTTGATGTGCCTGGCTCTGTCTGCATAGCGCAGAGTGTTCAGCGTCTCTTCTCTGTTGATGTCTGCAGGGCTGACACATGCGATCATAACTGTCCTGCTGTTGCCACCAAGCGAGTCCTGCAGAAGCCGGGTGAGCTTGCTGTCTCTGCAAGCAGACATGAGGAGAGTATGATGAGCATCAAGGCATGTGTTTGGCATTCAGCAGTAGTTGCTGCAAGGGCAGGTCGGATCTGCAGCAAGCCATGGTACCTTCGCAAATCCCATGGTACCTGTATCTGCAGGTTTTAGGATCGTTCTGACCACCAATTGCAGTACTCTGTTACTAATCTGACCGACGAGTCGGGCACTGCATGGGAATTGCAAAGGAACCATGGCTTGCTGCTTTTTACAGGGTATGGCCTCCTGACCAGCATAAGTTGACTGTTGGAATACACCTCAATAGCTGCCATGGCAGCAGATGCGGCTGGCAAGGCTTAGATCATAGCATGTTTGCTTTGCCCAAGTGCTAGCCCCAAGCACAGAAAGCCCAAGAAGTACACCACTCTAAGCCATTTTGATGGGTGATCATGCTGTGCTTGAGGGATGTTCATTCAGATTAACAACCATTTTCATGTGTACAGCTATCAGCCTCATGCTGTGTTTACCTGTAGGGGACGTGGTTGTGCTGATCCACCAATGCACTGATGACTTTGGCCAAAGCTAACAAGCCCTTGTTGATGTTGATAGCCTCCTTCAACCTTGCTCCCTCAGCACCTGTACGCTTAGCGCGCTCAGACCCTGCCAAGTCCACTAGGTGCATCTTTGCAATGAGGTAGTCGTCCCCAGAGTCATCTAAGGCCTCATCTCCCTCACTGTCCTCCTCTGAACTGGCTCCAGCCCTTTCTTCAAGAGCTCCGCCATCAGACGAAGGCCGCATAGGCAACTGCTTCCGCTGCTCTAGGGTGATGGTAAAGATAGCATGGCTGCGGCTGGACCTGTTGTTCATGTTGGTAGAAGCAACTGCTCGGCATAGAGACCCCTGCTCCAGCAGCAGTGCCATCTCCTCCTGGCTATGCACCTCCCTTTCCACTGCCCCTGCTAGCGAAACACCGCTGGGCATTTCCCGAATGGTTACAACTGGCCGGGGACTGTGGTTGTCTGTGAACAGTAGATCCCTGACATCCTCCTGTGTGAGCACACATGCAACAAAATGTGTAAGCAGTGCCAAGTCTATCACAGTGTTTCTTGGTTACAGCGGCCCATTAGTGGATACAAACTATGGGATAGGAGCACACATGGCACATGTGGCTACTAATTATATTTAAGTGGTCCTGGTGATGGCTGTGGCACTGCCATCTACTACCGGAGGCCGCATGAACTGAGACAGCACAGCAGAAATGCATCGTCTGCATACATGCACTCACAAGCCTATTAATGGTGTAAAAGGAAGCCCATGTACTGTGTCATGCCCGTTGCTAGTTCAGTCCTAGTCCTGCTGCTCTGGACAGTATGGCATACCTTGTGGATCTCCACAAAGCTGACTCTAACTGTGAAGTCCACCCCTTGACTGCATGTCACTCTGCTGAACAGCTCCTCCATGACCTGAGGGATAACACCACTGGCTTGTTCGCCTGGGGTGAATCCAGACCCCATGGTATAGGTCTTCCCAGAGCCAGTTTGTCCTACAACATATCAAACCTTAGCTCCTGCTCCTGCTTGCCATCGACTGCTGATGCTGCTACCAAACAGCAAACTAAATTCATGCCATCTGGTGGAACAGCTGAACATGATACTGTTGGCGCTGCATGTGGATGAGATCTTACCATAAGCCAGTACTGTTGCATTGTAGCCCTTAAACAGGCCATCTACAAGCGGCTGGACGCAAGCTGCATACAACTGGTCCAGTTCACATCCACCAAAGCCATACACAGAGTCGTAGGTATAGGTGTGAGGGCCCAAGGTCACCTGCAGCAAGACCATTGTAGCTTCATGGCGTGCCCTTGCCTGGCACTACTATTTAGAACACGATGATCCACCTGTGGGTGCCCTGGTTCGACGATGATCGCTTCCTGGCATCCAGCAGCTAGTTCTATGTCAATAAGGGGCCGGATATTAAGGGCCACTTTGACGCAGGAATCATCGTCATCAAGCTTCCGACCAGTGCCAGGCCTTTGTAGGGATCTATTTAGGACACCAGACATCGCGTGCTGCTGAGCCTAGCATTCAACTGCTCGGCAGCCTCCTGACCGTTCAGAGTCGTCCATGGACGAAAAGCATGCTGGAGAGACGCGGCAGCTCAGCTACATTGCAAGCATATAATGTTTAACTAGTCCGAAAATGCGAAGGCAGGCTCCTGATCCCTGCGCTGGTGGTCTTTGGATACACCGCCGTGGCATGTGAAGGAGCCAGGTTGCCGTCAAGGACAGGAAAGCATACGAGCGAGATGTACTGCAAGTGCACGGCTCTGTTATTGCCACAGTAAAAGAGGACGATGCTGGGCCAGCCCTTTAATTGTAATGCCTGTCTGTCCTTTATGCACCGGTCACTCCGTTTGGATATGTGACTCACTCGCCCCCGAGATGGCATCAGCGGCTATTTGCCTGGTGCATGGGACGTTATCAGAAGGCTACATGTAATTGGACCGAGCACTAAGCATTGTAGCCTGATTCATTCACCTCTCCTCGAAGTGGGCGGTACATGCCTCGAGTAGTCGAGCTACCGGCCTTCAGTGGGCAACGTTTCAAGCTCGTCAAAGCATCTTCCAGTGCATTCGAATCTTAGCAATACATCACGCACCGTTGATCGCGCGCACACACTCACAGTATGGTAGCTCCCACGGAGCACATCCTTGGGAAGTCAGTAGGAAGCACTTTTGTGGACGGTTCCACTCACCCCACTCAAATATGCTTCCAAAATCTGTCTAAGAGCCTAATCAGCGTGGTATGGCTAGACTACGAAGGGAACAAGAAGCAATATGCAACTATAAGACCTGGGAAGATTGCCTCACAGAGTAAGGCAACACGGAACTTACTCCCCTCTCAGGGACATTCCGATTCAGCAGAGCTTGTCCAAGATCTCTGCTCTCTTTGATGCACATCTCGATGCCCAACTGCAGATAGCTTCAGCACACATGTATGGCGGTTGGAGTACGATGATGGGCATGCTGTCACACTGTTAGGTAAGTATGTAGCATCAGGACTAGTGTAAGAGCTGCCAAAACAGCAGGTAGCAGCAATGAACTAGGTGTGAAAAGCTCCACAAGCTCTGACACAACAAGCGAAGAGCATGGGCATGGGTGTCTGCCTGCCTGCCTGCGTGTGGGAGCCACATGGGGGTCTTAGCCCCTGCCTTGCTTCCATGATTGTGCACGGACCTTTAAGTAGGACAACACAAATATCTCTAAAGGCCCACAAGGTAATGCTCAAGGCGGTAGTCAAGACCCTCAAGCGTTGACCATTTCCTGTAGTTTTATACCACAGAACCTTGCATCCAATAACAAGAATAGTGCAGCTTTCCCCTCCAGCTTCTCATCTACTGGAAAAGCTTGACTGGGGTCCCCAAACAGGACTGAGGCCAGTCTTGCTGTGTTGTGTAATGATGTGCAGCTGAAGATGCATATATACAGCTGCTTCCTGAAGGGAAGTACATCAAAAGACCCTTACAGGAGCTCATGGACGATTCCAGCTGGAGGAAGCCTGAATGGGGACAATATCAGAAGAGAAAAGAAGTCCTGGGAATGGATATTATGGTGAGCAGGGCACCATTGTGCTTGGAATGTACTTTGTGCAAACTGAGACGTGAGCGCTGACTGAGGGTGGGCATGTTGCTGCTCCATTGGCGTATCTTGTTTGCAGGTATGCTACTTATCATGATGTGTTGCATAATTCTTCTTTGAACGGCACTCCATCTTCCTGCCCTAAGTTTACTGAACAGGTGCAGCAACTCCCTCGAGTGGTTTTAGAATGGAATCATGTGTGTCTAGACCCCACTAACCATGTTTAGACCCACTAAGCAGGTGTATGAGGTCATAGCTCTTGCTCGACCTCACTCCTTCCTCCTGCCCCCGTTGTCCTCTGCAGGCATATGAGTGTGTGTGCGAGAATGCCGTTCTTGTTGCAGCGCACCTCATAGCAAACATGTTGCAGCACAGTCCACATGAGGTGGTTCAGCGGATGGTCGCAGCTGGCTGCAAGATTGCAATAATGGGGAGAAATCAGGTGGGTGAGGCCTGTATCCGCCCTTCTCACATATGTGTTTCACAGTATGACATAGCATAAGTGCCATAGCCCTGGAGCAAAGGATTACATAAACGGCCAGGCAGGACAGCATCCACTTAGTTGTTTTTACTGGCATCTGTATCAGAAGCTCACCTGTTGTTGTGCAAGGGCTACACGTGGCAAGGCAAGTTGTTGCTGTCCTGCATCTACTGGACGTTTTATGGATTGAGGCCATGCAAATGTACAGCGTTCCGGTAGGGCTAAGTTTACAGTTGCCCATATTGCCTTTTTCAAGGAAGCAAGCTGAGCACAGTTTCGGCAGCTTCATGCTCCTCTAGCTCAGCTCCCTTTTGGCCAAGGCATACACCTTGGCAGTGAATATCAGCAGCGCGCAGAGCAGCTATTGTGCTTGCATGAATAGAGCTATAGATCTGGCCGCACTAGATTATAGATGGCCTAAAGTCTGAATTTTCATGATTTTTTGGAAGACGATAAGCACATCTCCAGCAGTGAGCACGTGACATTTGCAGGCAGTTTCTGTCCAGCCTAGGTCCTCTCCTAGTGCACCCCCTTCAGTTCAACCCCTACCTCTCCACCTCGTTGCGGTGCCGTGCAACCTCATGTAGTTCTTACCAGCACCCTATCCATGACATCGTACATAATACAAATAGTACTTGGCCTGTAGCTCTCACCGGATGGCAGATCTTCAGTTTGTTGATGGCTGTTTCACAGGTAACGTCAGATATCCCCGCCCATCACATCATGAAGTACAATGACTCCGACAGAGACATCGACAAGACTACAAGGGGGCTTGGCGCTACCAGAAGCAATCCTACAACATCCTGTAGTGAAGAGAACCTGACCATGGTTGATGATTGGTAAGGACACAGTGAGAGGATGATAGCGGAATGTCTGGGAATGCAGAACGCGGTAAACGCCCTGTTCAGCTCCATACAGCAGACGGAGAGAGGGAGGTACGGAACGATAGCATTGGTATGAGTTGACATCAGCATAATTGGCGACACTCTAAGTGTGTCAAGAAGCTTTGAAGACCATAGCTTGGGCATAGCTATGGAGGGATGTTACTCTATAAAGTAACACTAGCTTGTGGGGGTGTCACTAGCTTGATTATGACACTGTTTCTTCCTTCTGGGTCCTCCTATGTGATGCTCTCCAGTCCATCTAACCAGCGCTTTGATGGTCTATTCCACCTTCCGACCTGAGTGTATTACTCCCCACTCCTGAAGGAGAGCGGCAGATATCACTGGAAGTCATGAGATTCACAGTAACCAAGAAGTCTTAAAAATGAAAGCTAACCAAGAGTCTGTTCTCCAGTACATCTTGCTTTGAAACTAAACAGCACTGTATCCCATCTTGCTTTATGTTTCGTGCCTGCAGTCATTACACAGAGGAAAACATCCTTATCCATGAATTTGGGCATGCGGTAATGAACCTTGGGCTGGCCCAAGAGGACCTTGAACTGGTGGAGCAGCTGTATCAAAACGCACGAAAGAACCAAATGTATGATTGCAAGTGCTATATGATGGACAATGCAGATGAGTACTTTGCTGAGGCATGCCAAAGCTGGTTTGAAGCTACTGTGCGGGAGGACGTCAACAGTGGTGTGAACACTCGTGCTGCTCTCAAGGCACGTGACCCCCAGCTGGCTGCACTTATGCAGAAGGTGAGTCACATGCACTGACTTACGTTGAGTAAGCAGAGTTGCATTGTTATACAGTGGTGTGTTATAGGAGTGGTCAGGTGGCAAGGCTATTAGGTAAGCTAGTGCCGTAGCAGATGTAACATGTTTGAATGGAGATACTCGCCCCAGAAGAAGGATTATGAAGTGATGGTAAGAAAGAGGACATCCAAGCTCAGCTCATGTGGATGATCACTGTGTAAGCTAATATCTGGAACATAGTAGTGGAGGGAGAGGCTGGGCCAGAACGAGACAAGGGTCTCCCTGCACATGTCTTGCGTTTCAGGATGGGCCGAGGAGTCCCTTGCTTGGCAATGACAGCTGCTTTGCTTGGGTGCATGCACACTTCCCATTGGCCAGTCAGAAAGTGGCGAAGGTCTGCTTGTAAGATAATGGGTATTTGATCCTGCATCCCTCCTGAGGCGAGTTTGGTTCAGAATTCTGACAAATGAGTTGCAGTGTTATGACTCGTGTTATTGGAATCGAGGTAGCTATGATTAATGGCAGCGTGCGGATCCATCCTTGCTGAAAGTTATCCTCTTTCTGCAGATCTTTGGTGATGGGCCCTGGCGGTACCCACAAACAGCGCCTGGTCAGTTCAGGCGCAAACGAAGACACCCAAGCAGTGGCAGCCCTGAGCCCAGCAGTAGCAGCAGCAGTAAGCTCCACCGGAAGTTCGGTGGAGGGCTCTGGGAGGGCCACCGCTGGAGCTGGGTTGGGAAAGCAGGCCCACACAGCCAAGTTACATCAAGGGCCGCAGGTGGTGGTGTGCAAGGGTCGGCAGCAGCAGGGGGAGTTGCAGCAGGAGGGGAGGCCAGCCAACCGCTCTTGCTGGTACCTGGAGAAGATGATTCAAAGCAGAAAAAGAAGAGACCATGGCTGGGTAGGCTGGGGGACCAGGTTGGGGGTTTGGTGAGGCCTTGCTTTGGCGCCTGCATAGAGTAGGATGTCACCTTGGTCGAGGTGGGAGGTTGTGCCGACTGCTTGCAAGAAACCATCCCAACATTAGATGGGATGAATATGGAATGGTTGTTGCCTTGATTGGGGTTGGGATGGAGGATGGAGGTTGCAGGCTATAAAGTGGTTGGGTGCTCCACAATAGCGGCGGAGGAGGAAGTGCTAGAATGGATGGCCCTCATCCACAAGTATTGCCTGGCATGTCCCAGGTTGAACATGGTACTGGATCCCGTATTGGTCTGTATTTCAGGGTTGTGGGTACACATGCTTTGGGCGTGGTCCCTTCTTTTTACTCATGTAGACTTTGTCATGGTGTGTTGGTATGCTTCTTGCGTTTTCGTCTTGGCTGCCATCATCTGCGCATTCACACAGGACGTTGGCAGCTGCTCGCCCTCCTACGCCTCAACGGACTTGTTTGCGCTGTAGTTCCACAGCCGTGGATGATGAGGCACATTGCCTCTTCTTGTGTGAACACCCGACAATTGTTGAGGCACGAGATGTCTTCTTGTCAGCTGTTGTACCACCTGTGTCCGCACTGTCGTCGCTCAGGTATGCTGACTTTTGGGCACTGTATTCAACTGGCAGGGTCCCTCTTCCAGTGTTGGTCAAGTATGTTGCCATCTGCGTTCGTTCGTGTCGGTCGACAATGCCACCAGTCTGGTGGTACTGATGTGGTGGACTTGCCAGACATCTTGCTTCCGGAAGATCAGTATTTAGATATGTTTGATTCGGAGTCTGATATTTCTGGTGATAATCCTGAGGATGAACTGGTTGAAGTCCTCTAGATGAGTGAATACCTGGCTGGAACCCATTTGCTTGGTGGTATGGAACCCATTGTGTTTTGGATCCATCCGATGGTGTGTTTGGTCGGTTCGACCTAGCAGCCCTTGGCGGTTGCCACACCTTAAATGTTTGTTGTTGTTGTTGCAGGTGGTTCCCCTTGTTTCGATTTAGCTGGCATTTGGGGGGCAATGTAGTCTTGGCTGGGGTGCATCTCATGCAAGGTCCTATCCCTCCCTGCCCAACCTGGACATTCTAAACATCATAAGTTCCCCATTTTTAGTCCGACCCAATCTCGCGGTCATTTGTGTCACTCCGGTTCTGATGTTGCGTCGATGGTCCTTAGCCGGTGCCTAATCATTGCATCCTGTGGGCATCCTGTGGGTTTCCTGTGATCGCTTTCAATCCAACTCTGCATGCTGTTGGTTCGCTGTAGGAAGCACGTTTGGTTTGTGCCGCAAGCACACATGCTGCCTGCGGGTGTTCAGTGTGGGCTGCGGAGTCCACAATAGAGCGCATGTGCGCTAGACGACTGGGGCAGGCTTCCTGCAACCTTGAACCGATGCACATAGCGGTTCGCATGAAAAATCTTTGCCGGGGATGGTCTAGTCTGCTTGTAGCTAGCGATGTCGCAAGCAGATATAGCGGTTCCATGCTGCACGGAGCATGCAGTCCCAGTCGTGACTCTGGCAGCAAAGGTATAGTAGGCATCAAGGAGCATGGGCAGGTTCTTAGCTTGTGATGTATTTGCGCATATGGCAGCGATTGATTTGCGGTGATGGCAGCGATGATGGCGACAACGCATACAGCGGTTCGATGCTGTACGGAGCATGCAGTCCTAGGCACGAAGCGAGCTGAAGCATCAAAAGCATAGTAGCAGTAAGCATCAGGGAGCACGGGCAGCTGCTTTTGGTGAGGCATGGGGGGGTGGGGGCTGTCGCCCCCCCCCCCCCCCCCCCCGGCTGCAGCCGCTCCTCATTTCCTATAATCTCCTTGTCTTACCTACAGTTCCAGTCTCATCTCTTCATTCACCATTCATGTTAGATATATAAACATGACAAGTGAGAACAAACCGACACATGTGTTAAGAGGGCGAGAAATGTGAGTGTCAGTTGAAGCAGAGGAGCGTTTAGATGAGCACATGCTACATCCTGCAGTAAACAGTGGGTCTTCAATTAGCGGCGTTGCTAGCACACGCATTCCCCTTCACTGAGTGTATGGGGAGAGCCCCTTAAGGGGGTCGGACCATACCTTGTTGCAATCTCTAAGTGCCCAACCTGGACATGGTTGTGGAGCTGGAGCTGAAAGGAGTGAGCGGAAGTAGTGAGTGAGTGGACGCCGGGCGTTAGCCCTGCGTAGTTTTAAGGAAGAGGCGGTACTAGCACGCGTGGTGCGTTCCCCCCCTACCATAGTGAGCGGAAGTATGTATATGGATGGGCACCGCTTTGTCTAAATATGGACAAGACGTTGCTTGGCCCACCAGCCAGTGCCTTGAAGTTGAGGGGCAAATGGCCCAATATGAAGCACAGAGCAGTGATCTCTCTCACTATAAGCACAGCAATGTAAGAGGGTTCTCAGGTTCAAGCTACAGTCTCCTTGTTTCAGCCTCGCTAGAATTCGCAGCCCTATGGCTATCGATCTCTCGCACTTACTCGGCACCCCACCCCACTAAGAAACTGGTTGGAGTCATGCTTGGGTCCTGCACGGCCCAGAAGGCTGTGCAGTGGTCTCTCTTAACATATAAGCACAGCGGGCTGTGCAGTGGCTCTCTTAACAGACAGAGAAGAGCAGAGAACAAGAAAGCTCGTTCAACTGCTGAACCAATGTTGACAGGTGAGGGTCCCATGCCGCTTAGGCGTACAGCAGATTGAAAGGCAATGGTCCATTGCATTCCATCTCTTTTACGCTTAAGCAGCAATGGACCCAGTCAACATTGATCACATTGACAAACAAGCAAACCCAGAGGTGAAGACCAGGAGCATGGTAAACTGACCCAAGCATGACAGTCAAAACCAGAATCAGAAAGCGGGCCATGTCAGTATTCCACGATCCACGACAGTATCCATGTGAGCATGCTCTTCAGATTCAGATATTTTCAAACCTTCATTACCTGTATCAACCCCTATACACTGTCATGAAGATTCAACCATCATATGCAGTCCAAGAGATTTTGCTCATGTCCCAGGGTCCCAACATGTAGCGTAATCATGCAACAGGCTGCAGCAAGCAGGAGCATGCTTTACCAAATTCAATAAATCCACTCATGCATTAGCCTGTCGCTCCACACCAAGCTCTTCTTCCCCTTCCACAACTGCATCTTCCTCATATGCTGGTAGTTGCAACAAGCCCCCACTGCTTGCAAGGGCCTGCTGTATCTTAGCTTCCACCTCCTCTGTGAGCTTGCTGTCCTCTGCTAGTGCTGCTGCTGCTTTGTCCTTCCCCTGCCCGAGCTTCTGCTCCCCTAAGTAATACCAGGCACCTCTGCGCGTGACAATGTCTAGAGACTCTGCCGTCTCGAGAAGTGAGCCTTGTGAGTCAATCCCCTTGTCAAAAAGGATGTTGAACTCTGCTGCCCTGCAGGGGGAAAAGGGGAGATAGTAAGGCATGACATACGGGACTTTTGGGATAGGACAGTTGCCTGGTTCTGAACAGCAAGGTTCATTCAGAGACCCCATGACTGTGTTATGCTGGCGGAATGAGGTCACTGTCCATGTAGGTTCTGTCCATACCATGAACCTCAGAACAGCAGTTAGAGGACTGCAGCTGCTCGGCAGCTGGCGCTTGAGGGCAGCTAACATCCCTGGCTTTCACTTAGTGTTTGTATCTGCCTTAATGTAGCTCAAACCCTGTACCGACATTGCATCATACAATAGATACAGATACAAAGCAGAAGCATGCTCTGTAGGTTGTCCAGGACTGCAGGAAACAGTCATCAGATATTCTTTTTGAAAACAGCAGGAGCACTACGTACTATTCCGGATGGGCCGATACCTCCTGCTGTGTGCTCCATCCAATCCTTACTTGTCTGTATGTATGAGTTGGACGTAGATGGAGCAGACGTGTAAGACATGTGTTATGCAAACCTACCTGTAGGGTGCAAACGTCTTGTTCTTCTTCACGGTGGCCTTCACACGGATGCCAATAGCCTTGCCATTTTCGTCAAGGGTTTCTTTGCGGCGCAGGTCAACCCTTGCACTAGCATAGTACTTGAGGGCATTGCCACCACTTGTCACCTCTGGACTACCATACAACACCCCCACCTGAAACAGAAGAAGTACAATACAATACAAGTTGGGGGAGTGAAACCCCTTCAGCACTGGCCAGCAGGCCATTTCAACGCCCATAGGAGATTCACCAGTGATCACAACCACTGTAACTGTATCCAGGTGTTATTAGTCTATAGCCTAAATATTGTGTGTATTAGGGCATAACACTAGTTGACCCTGCCCTATGCACTTGTACCCATTTGCCCATAAAGTAAGGATCATACCTGGTCTGAAATACCCGTAGAACTGCCGTGGGCACTGGTTCTTATCTAACTTGGTTAGCAGCACAGCTTATGTAACTGTAGGTCCAAGCCACTTCAAACCAAGTTGATCTATAATGTGGTAGAATGCATAGCCTACTCCTTTTCCACATGCAAAGATAACTTGCGCTCTAGGTGGTCGTCTCTTGATTCTTTGGCATGTAAGCAGCACATGTGACAAGCGCGAGCCTGCGACTCTTGCTAAACGTCAAGATCACATAGCAGCTGGCATTAAGGGTGGTGGCCAAATTACCAGATATCTAACCCTAACGCTCATACACCAGTCGTTTGCAAATGTCATCATCATTGCACACCGGGGGTACTACGCAAGTACAGCTGGGTTATAGATCCTGTTGCACAGATGAATACACCACCCAGAACAAGCAGCACATTAGCCAGTGACCACTGTCTCAGCTCCAGGTACCATCACAACCGCAAGCGGCATTACCGTACGACGATTCGGTCTCGCTATCGCCTGTGGTAACATGGTTTAGCTCTTGCATTTACTCATGTAATTCAACCCTCATCCTTAGCCCCTCACCTTGTTACGTATCTGGTTGATGAACAGTATGGTGCATCCCATCTTTGCTGCATTGCCAGTGAGCTTACGTAATGCAGCACTCATCATCCGTGCTTGAGCCCCCACTAGCTGGCTGCCAATCTCTCCCTCAATCTCTGCCCTAGGTGCTAGTGCTGCCACGCTGTCCACCACCACTAAATCTGCACCTCCACTGCGAGCAAGCTCATCAACCACCTGCAGCAGAGGTTCAGGCAGCAGTGAATATATGTTTCACTCAGTTCCTTTCACCATGGTTTACTTGAATCTTGGACCAGGCGTTACAGCATTACAATAGCACGGTGATGCTGCCACTCTTGAGAAGTGGAAAGAGATCCACTGGCCCTGAAATGGGTAGCCTCGGCAGAATCATCCACCATAGAAGGATCCAAAGGCAGGTGGCTTGCATGCTGAAGGCACAGGGCATTGCTACTATTGAATGAAGTGAAACCCGCTCCAGGCCTTGAGACAGCCTGTTCTTCTATACTAGTGCGCTTTCTTGTGCCGTTACGTGTCAAAAGGCTGCCGTGCCGTGTGCTGTTACGAAGACACTCTCTACACCCTGCCTCTTGTGCTGTAAGTACAAAACAGCCCGTGGGGCTACTGCAATTTTGGGACCCTTAGTAAAACCAGCATGCATGTGATCATTTGGAAGCTGCCTATCATACGATTGATGGTAGGCAACTTCCTGCCCATTCTGTTTTGCCAGTCAGCAGAAAACACACCTGAAGGGCTTGTTCACCAGTCTGTGGCTGGCATATCAAAAGGTTCTTGATATCCACGCCAAGGCGGGCTGCATAGGTATCATTGAAAGCGTGCTCAGCATCCACCAGCACAGCATTGCCACCTGCCTTCTGAATCTCTGCTATGGCATGTAGTGCCAAGGTGGTTTTGCCGCTGCTTTCTGGGCCGTAGATCTCTACAGTCCGTCCCTTGGGCCAGCCACCTCCTAGGGCTATGTCCAATGGCCAACACCCTGTTGGGGTACGCTCTATTTGGAGAGCAGTTGACTCTCCAAGCCGCATGATAGTGCCTGCCAGAAAAGGATAGGTAACATCCTATCTTTGTTTGGGGTGGATGCATGTTGGAGGGGACAGCCGTAGCAGTGAACCAGTGTTTGGAAGATGCGTAGGGTAGAAGCAGGCATGAGCCAACATGTGTGAGTATAGTATATGAGTATGAGTAAGACTGCAATACGAAGGGCTCATGCAGCTGAGAGTATTATGTGCAGCTGCTGGTGGTAGAGCACCATCACTGTCTCTGACCAGGCTGCAAGGGGATCGTCTGCGTCTGCTGGCCTGCCAACGGGCCAACTGACGGATGTGCGAGAGACGGCTGCTTGTATGGAATTTGAGGTGTCCTATGCATGGCTCACCTTGGCCAAATTTGGAGTTGATGACGTCCAGTGCATGCTGTATAGCTGCGCCTTTATCTGCGTCTGCATCCAGCTTCTTCACTGGTTCCTGCTTCTTCGGCCGTCTGCTTGCAAAGCTTCTTGAGCTGATGCATGGATCTGTTATGCAGCTGCTTACAAGATGGGTGGACTGCGGTAAGGAGGTCAGAAGGTTCCACAGGGGCCCTACGACAGAAGCTCCTTGGAGCGACAAGACTTGTCGAAACGCGGGCAGCATGCTGCTTGTCGTGAGGTCGATTGCAGCAGGCTGGGAAAAGCAGCGGGAGAATCAGCTGACAAGTTGTCCGAGCGTGGGTAAAGGCTTAACTTTCCAGCACCGTGCAAACTCAAATGAACGATCTTTCTGAACGAGCAAAAACACACCGAAAGCAGGC
Organism: Pseudopediastrum boryanum; assembly: GCA_963556185.1. Lineage (NCBI taxonomy): Eukaryota > Viridiplantae > Chlorophyta > Chlorophyceae > Sphaeropleales > Hydrodictyaceae > Pseudopediastrum > Pseudopediastrum boryanum. Next base: position 4,268,537 of record OY744509.1, on the reverse strand, counting down.
TGCGATACACCAGATAGGTTGTGGATGGGAGGTCGTAGGTCCGAGGCACAAGTGAACAGGCCTTTCGCAAGATACGGAAGACCAGAAGGAGCGCATGTGATACTTTCTGTGTACTATTACTTAGATCGCCTTGCCAGGACGTACACTAGAGAAGAATGGATTGCAGGCGCTAAGCCCAAGGCACGATGCACGCTGCACAGATTGCATGCACTGCCGCTCTTTCCGTATTGCTTGGGCTTCGGAGGCTGCAGTACAGTGCGAAACCGTTTCTTCCTGCCCGAATTCCTGAGTTGCTCAGTGCTGAAGAGGTGCAACAACACGGGTGCCTTATTGGATGTGGCATTGCTCATCTGGGGACTTGACGTGCCATAGGCTCAGTGGTGACATGCGGTAGTTTCCCTCACAGACGCAGGTCTGCCAGAATAGGATTACTACCGGACTGACCATGGCTGCTGACGACGACTTTGAAGAGGAGCTGCTACGGGTAGCTGGGCGCAGCAAAAGTGCGACCAAGAAGCGTTCTCGCCAGGCTGCCGAGTCTGACGATGAAGAGCCAGCTGGTGGCAGCAACAAGGGGCGTTCAAGTGCTGCCAAGAAGGCCAATGTCGCTCTATCAGATGATTCAGATGGGGAAGATGCAGAGTATTCAGATGAGGACGAGCGAGCCAAGCTGGATAACATGAATGAGCTTGAAAGAGAGATGTACCTCTTCGAGCGTGCAGAGCAGCGAGAGCGCGAGAAGCAGCGTATGGCGGTGGTGGACCAAGCCCGAAAGGCTGATCAGGTAAGGCGTAATCGGCAGCTTGTCCTCGTCCTTGAGGCGCACATCATGCAGAGGCAGTGTCGGTTTGTGGCACAATCTTTGTGGGCAATCAGCTGCAGATGTGGGCAGGCAACCCTCCGTCTGATGCAGCGGCTACGTAATGCTAGTAGGGGCTCGGATGAGCTACTGTAGCGGTTAAGCTGCCAAGGGATACAGGGTGCTTTGGATGGGCAAGAGCAGCAACGTATGTGTCTCATCGTTGGCATCTGCATTCTCATGCAGAAGGGCCATATGTTAAACAGAGTAGGGCACTTTTTAACCCCAATGCCACACAGCCTGTTGAGCGGTTGTTCAATGCAGCCAACGCCAACGCCAATGCCAGCAAGCCCTACGGCGCCTCTTGGAAGCTCACAGCAGCTCAGGAGCAGCTTAAACTCTCTAGTGAACTGCTTGTGTCTGTGTCTGCAGAGAGCTATTGAGAGACATCATCACCTCATAGGTCACTTCAGTATGTAGCTCCCTTACAGGGTTAGGCTGCTAAGCCAAGCCATCACCCAAATGGCTCTGTCCTTTGTAGGAGTAGTTTGAATGCCTGAGAATGTGGCCAAATTTGCAGGAAAGAGCGCTGTAGCTCACCTCTAGCGCCTGTTGTGGGTGAAATGACAGACCAGCCTCGCAGTAAATCCGTGTGACGTTACATTTCAGCTCACAGCACAGTCTTACGAGCTAACCATATGAATGGCTGTGTGCTTTTCCTTGCAGGCTGTGGAGCTGCGAGCATCGTCGAGGAGAGCCCGCACACAGACGCATGCAGACAATGCCATAGGCAAGCTAGCAGCAGCACGGCAGAAGCGTGAAGCTCGGGTGAAGCAGCGGGAGGCAGAGCAGGAGGAGGAGAACAAGCAGCGCAGGAAGGACAGCGATGAGGAAAGCGAGGAGCTGCCTGAGGAGGAAGAAGAGGAGGTGGAGGAACAGGTGGAGCAGGAGGAGGAGGAGGAAGAAGAGGAGGAGTTGGCAGAGGCAGGGGAGGAGGAGGGGTATGGGCAGGGGAATGCGCCATATGCGGAGCCGTCTGAAGAGGTGAGGCGGGTTGGGGGGGTGAGCAGCATCAGCAACAGCGGCTTGTGGTGGGGACAAGCAGCAATGTGGACTGTAGTGAGGGACAGCTGGGACCATATCAGCAGCAACAAAGGAGGAGAAGCAGCAGTGACAGCAGTATTGGGAGCAGCAGCAGCAAGAACAGCAGCAGCAAGGACAGCAGCAAGGACAACAGCAAGAGCAACAATAGTAAGAGCAGCAGGAATCATAGCAGCAGCAAGAGCAGGAGGATAACAGCAGCAGCAGCAGCAGCAAAAGCAGGAGCAATAACAGCAGCGGCAAAAGCAGCAGCAGATATGAGAGCAGTAAGAGCAGCAGCAATAACAGCAGCAGTAAGAGCAGCAGGAATCATAGCAGCAGCAAGAGCAGCAGCAATAACAGCAGCAGCAAGAGCAGGAGGATAACAGCAGCAGCAAAAGCAGGAGCAATAACAGCAGTGGCAAAAGCAGCAGGAATATGACAGCAGTAAGAGCAGCAGCACTAACAGCAGCAGTTGTAGCGGCAGTGACAGCAGCAGCTCCATGTAAGGATGTTAGACATACTGGGGTGATGGGCAGCAGCAGCAACCAGGATTGTGGACAGTAGGCAGCAAGGAGCAGTAGCAAAAGCCACAAGTAGCAGTGGCTCGGAAAGGGACACCAGCATCCCGGCAGTAGTAGCTTGAGGTGCGTGGGCATGCTCCATGTCAAATGTAGCCAAACGAGCTGTCCCCAAAGACATTGGAGAGAACAGCCTCGAAGCCTCCTTTATGACTGCATTGAGGTTTTGAGCTAGTCTTCAACAGTATCCAGCGCTGTGCACCCATGTACCTTGAGGTCCCAGGCTGTAGCAGCAGGAGGAGGAGCACGAGTGACAGCAGCAACAGTTAATGAGCATCTGCTGCTGTTGGATATCAATGCCACCCTTTTCTCTGCCCTGAGGCAGACATCGCGCCAAGCTGGAGCACATGGAAAAGTTGCAGACAGCAGCACTTAAACATAATGTGCCAGTAGCTGAAGGATAGCGCATTGGTCTGTGGAACCACAGGGCTCTGGTGTGGTTCGAGCCACAGTCACTGCTGGCATTTGGGTGATGAAGCTGCATGCTTTGATGCCCGTTTCTATCATTACATTCCATGATATGCCATAGCAGAAAAGTGCCATAGGCCCCGCACCTCAAGCCATCACAAAGAACAGCGAGGAGGAGCACAATACAGGCTGTCTTCAGCATGCATGACAACCAAAGCCGGGTTATGCTGTTTCGTGTTGTTGTGACTGCAGGAGGAGGATGTGAGTGACGCTCATGAGTCTGCTGATTATGAAGATCTGAAGAAGATCCAGTTGCATCGCAAGCAGCTTGAGGAGTGGCACGAGGAGCCATTCTTTGAGCGCACTGTGAAGGGCTGTGTGGTGAGGGTGGTGCTGGGGGACTTCACGGATGAACATGGCAACAAGCACCCGAACATACAGCTGCTTAAGGTGCTGGAGGTGGTGCACAGGGGGAGCTATGAGTGAGTGGGGGGATCAAGGGAGGGGGGGCAAGGAGTGGGGGGTGCACAGAGGGAGCTAAGATTGAGTGGGGGGTCAGGGGGGGGGGGCAAGGAGTGGGGTTGCACAGAGGGAGCTGTGAGTGAGTGGGGGTTCAAGGGAAGGGGGGGGGGATATGGGTGCACAGGAGGGGCTGTGACTGAGTGGGGCTGGACAAGGGGGTACAGGGAAAAGGAGGATTATGAAGAAAGGGGGGGGGGGGCGGCCGGGATGAGCGAGAAGAGGCAGGGAGCGTTGGATGGCGGGGGTTTGAAGGGGAGTGCAGGGGAAAAGGAGGAATTGGAGGAGGAAGGGGGGCCAGGGTAGGTGGTGCACACAGGGAGCTATGAGTGTGTGGGAGGGTTAAAAAGGGGGAGGAGGGGGGTGCAGGGGAGGAAGGGGAGGGGAGTGGGGGGGAACAAAGGCCCTTATGAGTGAGTGGGTGATTAATGGGGGTGCAGGGGATGAGGAGGACTGCCAGAAGGAGGGGGGGGATAGGGGGCACACAAAGGCCGATTTGAGTGAGTGGGGGCCCTTGAAGGTGGATGCACGGGGGGGGGGGAGGACTGCAAGGAGGGATGGGGAGCCAGGGGGTGCACAGAGTTTGGAGTTAGTAGAGTTTGGAGTTAGTAGATGCAAGGGCTTATCATGGGTGTCAGTTTGTAAGGCGTGTTTGGCTTGGGGAGTGTGCAGGGGGGGGCGGGAGTTGGGCCAGGGGTTGGTTGTGTGCTTCTAAATTGGTTAATTGCAGATTTAAGTAAGAGGGGGCGGGGAGGGTGCGGAAGGAGGGGTTGAAGAAAGGAGCTCAGGTGGGTGGGGGGAGGGGCCCTGCAATGGGTGCAGTGGAAGTTACATGTGTTATGGAGGGGAGGCACGTACATCCTCCTTGAGTGGATGGAGGTGTTATGCTATCAAGGCACCATTTGGCTATTCTTTCATCCAGGACATTTGCAATGGTTGTTATAGTTATAATGCCATGGATGCACTTCTTGACTATTGTTGTCTCCAGTTTACTTTTGGATGGACTTTGCTGTGATGCCATCGAGGCAGCGAGTAATGACTTTGCATGGCACTGCTTGCAGGTTTGGCGTGCGGCCAGGTGCCAAGACGGACCGCTGGCTGCGCTTAGATGACGCTGGGTTGAACAAGTGCTTCCAGATGCGGTACATCAGTAACCAGGACATCACTACGGAAGAGTTTGCGCGGTACAAGCGGCACCACAGTAAGAACATGCACCCGGAGATCACCAAGGGGGAGGTGCAGGACTGCTTGAGTAGGCTGGAGGAGGCAAAACAGTAAGTTTCTTAAACAGTGGGGGGTTGCACGGCCCAAAAGCTGTGCAGTGATCTACAGTATCGTTTAGCTAAGTAGCTTTGTGTGGGACAGGGTGGGATTGCCTTATAAAGTTCCGCATTACTGGGTAGTGGCAGATTTCATGGCAGTGAATGAAGGGCTCATTGGGGTCCTCTGCTGCACTGGCTTCACTGACCGCAGGACAATCTTAGGGCTTACAGTACTGTAGTCACAAATGCAGCACTGTCTGCTGTATTTGTGTGTGCTTCTTAATGTTTTCCTGCTGCATTTTAGCATCATAGGTTGTGCGGCTTTGCGGGGGTTGAACAGGAGTTTGGTGCTTATGGCCTGGGTTTGTTTAGCATTGGCATAGCTGGTCTTGCGTTTTGGTTGACTGTGTGATTGTGTTTCACCATTCTCAGAAAGTCACCCCAGGCATCCGGCAGTGCCTAGTCATACTTTTTTCTTGCCATGCTGCACATGATTGCTGATCAATGCTGCATTGGCAAATGCCTTCTTACAACATGTGACGTGGGTCTTTGTCAAAAAGCAACAAAGATTGCAAAACCTAAACCATAGTACTGCATGCGCCAGTAAAACCAGATCCGTCGTACTTCAAAGCCGCTGTCAAAAGATATCAGCTGGCCAATACCTCTGACACCATATCTGTGGCTCTTGCAGGTACAAGTACAGCACTGAGGACATCCGGGCGCGTCTGAATGAGCGTCGTGCCAAGGGTCACATGCTGGGCAGTGTGGCACAGGAGCGCATCCGCCTCAAGCAACAGATTGAGCTTGCAGAGCAGGAGAACCAGGCGGAGAAGGTGGAACAGTAAGTGGGGGTGGCAGGGTGCTGGGGTTGTTGGCCAGTCACAACTATGAAATATGCACATCCAGCTGCGCATTCATTGGGTGGGATGCACTCGATTTACTGCAGCTGCCCGCAGTGAAGGACCTGCTGGTGTTGGATGAGGCTTTTTCACTGGCATGCAGCACTGATCTGTAGAGTGCCTTCCAGCATCTTCAGCAAGATCCCTGTCATATTGCAGATTATTGGCCCATGCAGCGCCTCTGGCATGACTTGGACCAGTTTGTTTCTTTTGGAGAACGAAAGAGTGAGATGGAGGACCTTGTTTTGCGAGACGGAAGTTGCGAGAGGGCAAATTAATTAGTTACATTACTTGCCTTATCTCCTTACACTTGGTCATTTCTTACACTTGACTACTCCCTTCTTGTTCCAGGTTGCGTCAGGAGCTAGAGGACTTGGACCGCAGAGCAGAAAGCCGGGATGCAGCTGCTGGCAAGCTCACCATGGCAGACATCAATGCACGCAACAAGAACCTCAACCAGCGCAAGTCCTTTGCCAACATCGGCAACCGCCCGGCAGGCCAGGGCGATGGCGGTGGACGCGTTGATGTGTTCTCGCGCCGCGAGACGCAGTCGCGAGTGTACTGGAAGACCGGTAACAGCAGTACAGCAGCAGCGGCAGCAGATGCAGAGGAGGTGGGGCGGCCGGTGGCTGTTGCTGAGAGGCAGCTGAGGAGGTCGAGTTCTGGGGCGGCTGATACGCGTAAGGTTGCAGCGCATCAGCAGAAGATGGATCCTATGGATCTCGTGAAGGAGCTGCCGTTTGAGATCGATTTGGGGAAGTTGCAGGTGCATTTGGGGGCGAGTTTGCCGAGGAAGGTGCTTGGGGCGAGGTGGAGGTGTGTGGATAGGTCAACAGATTTGGTGGGGAAGAATACGCTGACGTATATGGACTGGAAGCGTAGGATGCAGCTGAATCAGCAGTAGTGGTGAGGATGGTTGTGCTGGGGGAATGAGAGTGCCATGGGGCAGGTTCCCTGCCAGCTTCCTTGCGGTACTAGTAGTTCAGTGTATTTCAGGCATGGGACCCGGGACATAGGAGATTTGGTTTGTTTTGCCTTGCAGAACAGGCAGTGTAGAGAGGGCATAATTTGCAGGATACAGGTGGAACAGCGAGGCGATGTTTGGGAGAGTGCGCTGGCTATAAGGTGCACCATGATAGTCTGTGGGCAATCGGGTTGCCTGCATGGTATGGGTCGGAGGAAAAAGTTTGGTTGGGGTCAAAACACAGAGATAGCCACTGGATCTATTTGTCTATCAGCCAGTTGGATCTATCAGTTACTTGGATGGTGGGTGACAGGGTTATGTGGAAGGCTGGGGCAAAGAAGGGTACAGGATGACATTGCATATTGATGTTGCTGGTAGCCCTAAGAGTGCGAGTTTGAAATGGGCTGCTGATGCATTGGGTGGGGGGAGTGCTCAGTGGCACCTTTTCTTAGGCCATTGGCCTATCTACCTTGGCGTGGGGTAGCTGAGTGGTGTATGATTGCTGCTTTTGGGCAACGTATATTGGCCTGCCATAGTTAAGCTGTATGTTACCTTTGCTAAAGCATTTGTATCAACAATGTCCATGATATGCGGGGTAATTATACCCCGCGCCATATTGTCGCTCCCCTTACAGCTCAAGATGTATGCATTGCCTGTGGTGCCTTGTGTTTGTCAGGTATCCGCTGTGGGTGTGTCACACTGAAGGGATTATCGGCACGTCTGCTTGTGTGCCCTCAGCCTCATGATGTGGCATATAACTAAAGTCTTGGATAACCCTTGTCGTTGGAAGTCACTTTAGAGATTTTGTCCTTTGCCCCCCAATAAAGAGTCCCCAAAGGTAAGTTTTAGCAGTGAGAATTTGCCAGTACTAGATGCATATACATACTTGGGGATTGTTTTCACTAGTGATTGCAAATGGGACGCTCACATTGCAGGTATGATTGAAAAAGCTACAGCCTCCATTAATGCATTGCAAACATTCTTCCAGAATCGTCATGTAAGCTTTGAGGTTAAGAGAGCCATGCTGCTGGCTTTGATAAGACCAAGGGTTGAGTATGGTTCTGAGGTATGGTGGGCATCATCCCAGCAGACAAATACCATAGAGTCTAAGATCCAAATAGAGGTTTTGAAGAGATCACTGCATTGCAAGCCAAACATCTGCCATGAGGTATTGAGGGCAGAAGCTGGTGTTAGACCTCTATCTAGCTGGTTGGACCAGAGGAAGGTTGAATGGTGGTTCAAATTACAGCAAAAGGATACTACTAGCTTTAGCAGGCAGGCACTTGAAGCATCTTGGCCAAGCCACAGGAATTATACTTCTTGGCAGAAGAGGTTCAATAAACTCAGGGCTGAACTAGGCATGCAGGAGGAAACCTTACAAGCAAGAGTGAGAGAGGGACACCTACCTAGCTTCAGGGCATATGTCAGGTGGAGTATATATGAAAGAGACAGGGCTGTTCAGGAGGAGGGTGCTAGGAATAAATCTACTTTAGCGACATATATGCAGCATTACAATGACGATATCAATTATTTCAAGCCGCAGCCATATCTGTGCACAGGCCCTCTGAGCAAAGGCATGGAACTCATTATGCAGCTGCGTGCAGGTATTCTTCCTCTCAACGCTATGACAGCAAAATTCGGTAGGCAGAGCGCTAGCAGGCAAAGTGCACGTAGGGAGTGCTGCAAGTCCTGTGATCTTGGCCCTGAATTGGGAGGTGAAGTTGAGTCTCCTGAACACTTCTTGTTTGACTGTCCTGTTTACCAGGCACAAAGGCAAAAGCTGTGGGAGAAGCTGACTTCTGACCCTGATGTTGCTGCAAAATGTCAGATATTGGATGGCAAATCTGATGAGGAGAAGCTGCATAGCATGCTTAATGAAGAGTTCTGGGGTGTAGACGTCGATGAGGAGTCTGGCTTAGTATATGGCCCTTTCAAGCATGCATTTAAGTGTATAGATAAATATGTTGCAGCTGCTTGGAAGATTAGGAATGCTTATGCTCACCCTTCTGATGTGGCGTGAGGTCCAACCAATGGGGTTTGTTACCAACTATTGCTTGCACCCGGGCTTACAAGTCCTCCTTGCTTTCTCAAGTAGGAGGGAGGCTCTTACCCCCATTGGGGCAGTGTAGGTTTTGGGTGATTTTGACCTAGCTGCTGGACCTCATGTTTAGGCATGCATATATTGTCATACATGTCGAAGTTTACCCGTATTCTGTTCCACCTCGCTGCTCTTTGTGACAGCTTGAGGTGCGGGGCCTATGGCACTTATTGCTATGGCATATCATGAAATGTAATAATAGAGTAGGATCCACCTTGGCGCATGCTCCTTTCAGCTCCAGCCTGGGACGTTGTTCGGAAGCCCTCTACAAGTTTATGTGACAAGCAAACACGCCATGTGAATGTCTGAAGTAGATATCTCAGTATCGGCCACTGCCAATGGCCCGCCGCGACACTTTCGGGCACTCGGCAGGGCGGCCGGACCGATGCGCCACGAACAGCACGCCCGCCGACAGTCCAGCCTTTCAGTAAGCCTTTGTCCTCATACTCTCGATGCTATGAATTTCCATGGTACCCTAGTCAAAGGGTAACGCGGTTCCGCATAGGTAAAAGTGGTAGGCGCCGCTGCTCATTTAACTCCACCCAATGCGGCAGCATGGTTTGGTCACGGTACCTATACCCTGTACAGTTATCTGCCCTTCCATAACTTACTCTCGCACAACACGGCATATATTCTACTTTAATTGCTAGCAAGGATACCACCTCCTACTTCATTTCTTAGCAAGGAGATCACCTCCTACCTCAATTGTTGGCAATTACGATTACGATTACGATTACGATTACGATTACATCATGGCCCCTCAAAGGGGGCGCCCGTACGGAGCCAACCTAGGCTCCATGGGCAGAAATACTGGAACCTGGTCCATCAGAAGTGAATGTCTCAGCAATATCACCTCTTAGCAATTACACTACCTCAATGATGCAGTAAACCCCGACCAGCCAACTGTAAAAGAAAGTTCAAACTGGACTGTACTGAACTGTAAGCACGGACAAACAACCAAAAAAGGCAGCAGGTTCTGTGGTAAAGAACAAATTCAACCCCGCCCCGAGATCCATCGGGCCAATAGGGAAGCTCACATACACTGAGCAATGCAAGCAACAGAAAGCCTTGATCATGCACAACTTGCCCACAAGAGCCCCCTGCCCTGGCCATGCCTTATAACCAACATGAATGTTGACTGATGAATGGACATGACGACATGCAGTGCTGTCCACATTACAGATGTGCCCCCAACAACTTGGCACCACGGTAGCTGACCTCACTGCTGCATGCACGTACACATGAAGAGCTCAGATGCTTGCCTTCACTTCTTACAGTTGGCGAGTACAAACAATCACCCCCAATGCGCATGCTGTGAAAAAGGGCGGAGAACTCTTGATGTAAATGAGCATAGCTCTATCATCCAAAAGCAAACACAATCCTGGTATTGGTTTCAGCAATGGACAGAGCTCATATTAAGTCCTTTGCAGCCTTTAATAGCTCTAATAACAATGATAGCTTTGATAATGAGCTCCTAACACGCCCTACCCACCTGCAGTAGGGCATGCAATTGCAACCCGCACCTACACCCTGACCCTGCTGCAACTTCTCATAGGCCTTTCTACTGGCGACGCCATGGCAACAAGCCTACAGAAATGGCAGCTCGCGCAAGAACAGTTTGACAGAACTGAAGCTTGCTCCATCCTTCTCCAAACCATATGATGCCTCTCTTGGCCATGATCCCTCTGCTCCAGCTGTATGAAAATCTACACTCATGTGTTTGACTTAAGTGCCTACCCCCCATTACAGCAAACTCCTTCTCATGTCAAGCCCCCAACCCCATCATTCCTTTTCCCCCAACAGGTTGAGCTGTGACATTTCCTCACAGCTTCTTAATGACATGCCCCACCAGAAGCATCAGCTCTCTCAGACATAGGAAAAGGTGGCGAATCAAATCAGGGACTCCTTCCCTTGTCGCTCCTACCCACATGCATGCCTCGCAGTGCCCTTAAAGTTCATGAAACCAAAGGTCACAGAGACACCTGCCTTCGGCCCTTCCCACACCGTCCTCACTTCAAAGCCCAGTGCTGAACCTCACTGTTGCCGTTGTGTGCCCTAACAACATCCATTGCATCAGCACCTTGGTCCATCCTTTTAACCCCTGCAAGCCAGGCCAGAAGACCCTTCTGCACTATGATAGATCCTACAGTAGGGATGAAGACTTGGTCAGATGCCTTATGCATAGCACTTACCAGAGCAGTGTCATCAGAATATGGCCCAACCCCCCACAAATTTATCCCACTGCATACAACCTGTATGCAGCCTGCCAAAAACCATCGGAGATTTCACTGAAAACTCACGGATGACACGCAATACCACCCAATTGCCCCAATCTTGTATCAGTTTTACTGATCACTGATATAATCGGGTAACATTCACCTGGCTGTAACCTCAATGACATTACTGCACCAGCAGTTCCTTCAACTTTTCAATTTCCTTGGGCCTGATCTTCTGCAATCCTTCCGCCAGCCTAAAGAACAGTGCACTGCCATTGCTGTAGCCAACAGCAAACCAATGCATATGAGCTGTTGCTGTGGCGGCACTACTGCTCCCTGTTACCCCCGTAGTAGTCGCCCCACCATCTGGTGCTTGCCTTGCCTCCATCCTCCTGCCTAACAGTGAACTGCTTTGTCCTAGAGAACTGCTGTAACCGCCGCTGCCTCCAGCTGCTGCTGCTGTGCCAGCATTCCAGAAACAGCAGGGGACCACTGGCTCCTTCGCTGCTGCTGCTGCTGGTAACTGAAGTTGCACGGCCTGCACCTGTTGCCCCTGCGCCCCCATCAAGTCAAAGAGGAAGATGGTGTTGCTGGTATCCAGCGCTAGGAACACGCAGGGTCGACCAGGCAGCCACCTACACAACAGCAGATTGAGAGACCAAAAGGATTAATGTCATGTTAATGTCATGTGGGGAGGTAGTCGCCCACTGCAGTACAAGCAAACATAGCTACATCCTGATCTCCCTCCTGTAACAAAAGGCGCTGACAACCTTCGCCCCCTGTTTGGATGCAAACAGGGCTTCTTGTGCTCAGCTGAGCAAAAGCTCCTCAGGAACCAGTTTTCAGAAATGTAACTTTTCATCAGATCAATTCCAAATAATCCCCTGGGCTGGGCCCTCAGCTAGCCCGTGGAACTGAAATGCAGATCGCAAAAGTGCCTCATACCGCAGATCTTCACAATGGTCAAACATGCAACAGTGTACCTTGATACTGCTGAGCCTTGGCTCTCTATTGGTCTGCACCTCTCTCTGTCTCATTTCATGCTCTCCACACAGACTAACGAACTGGTTTGAGTCATGCTGCAGGCCCTGCACGACCCTAAAGCTGTGCAGTGACCTATCTCATTGACACTGCTGAAGCCTAGGTGAAAGGATAGGACATGCGGGAACCAACACTCTGCCAAAATGCTGCGGAGCTGATTTGCATTGGTTAGCCATGACAGGCGCAGGAGGTGAGCTACAGCGCTCATCCCTCTGGTGGGATAATCTCTTAGGCATATACACTCTGCTACAATGCTATCATTGGCAGCACCAGTAACATCACACGGTAAAACAACTCCTCAGCAACAGCAGGGCTGGACCCAGGCGCTATCAGCTAGGGGACTATTCCTTCCCCACAAAAAAATCTTTCCCACACCCCACCCTCCCAGTAGCTACCGGCTAGGTGATTGGTCCTCCCAGAACAAACACCCTTTCCCACACCCTACCCTCCCAGAAGCTATCAGCTCCGTGGTTGGTCCTTCCCAGAACAACCAGCCTTTCCCATCCCCCACCCTCCCAGGCGCTGCTCACCGTATCCCAACAATACGATGCTGCGACACCTCTGACCAGATGCACACGGCATGTGCTTTGCTCAAGCTATGGAGCATGATGGTCCCTCCTTCATGAACTGACAACAGCACATCAGGTAAGAAGGGAGACAGGTGCAGGGCCAGCACCTGACCATGCACTGTGCTAGTACCACCTACAGGAACAGCCACACGAGTAGGGATTTATTGACATAAAAGTTGGTAGGACAGGTAGGAAGGGAGACAGGTGCAGGGCCAATGCCTGACCATGGACTGTGCATGGACTGTCCTAGAACTACCTGCAGCAGCAGCAACATGAATAGGACCTCATTGAGGTAACAGCTGGCCTTTCTGCCAACAGATAATCAGCCACACCAAGGCTGGAGCCAGGAGCTATCAGCTAGGCGACTGTTCCTTCTCAGAACCAACAGCCTATTTCCAGCCCCATAGACTGTGCTAAAACCACCTTCGCAGCAGAAGCCGCAACATGAAAAGGCATGCTTGGGCTGGGAGTGGTGGGTGCGGGGAAGGCAGGAGTTGCCCAGGGAGCTGGAAGTGGGCTCCTAGGGACTGGATAAGCGCATGGTTAAATGGAGGGTGGGACAGGTGACAATTGACTTTTCTACCGCGCCAAAGTGGAAGTACCTGAAGGACTGCTACATCTTGCCTAGTCCAAATCAGATACCCAGGTTTTTGAATATGCCGCTTGCTGCATCCTTTCTCGACGCCTGTCTGCAAGCAAATATGAGCTTCACGACTTAACCCCATCAGAACCCACAGCTCAACACATCTCCTTTACAACCAGATAAACAAGACTTGTTACACCAAATCAGTGATTAGCGTAGACATATCCTCCAGCACATCCCAAGCACCGCAGCCCCCACTCACCTGGTCCATTAGGATTTAAGCTTCCTCCTGCTAAAACCTCCGACAGACTCAGTGGCAGCAGCTCCCTAGGTGCTGCTGGCCCCCCCAGCAGCGCCCCCCTCAGCACCTTCCCCCTGTTAGCTGCCACCAGCAACTGAGGGCTCTCCCCTGGCAGGAGCTGCAGGGCACGTGCCTCTAACTTGGGCCACTTAGACACAGGGGGGCGGAGGTGGGTGGGCTGGGCGGCAACTAGGCCTAAAGGGAGCTGGTCCTGAGTCACCATGAGGTACATGCGGCTACCTGTGCAGCAGTACAACAGGACACAGGGCTTTTGTCAACGACAAAGATATAAGAGATCGTTCCACGGGGGCCTAGTATCACAGACAGATGCATGAGGGGCACGAAAATGTTTTCATGGTAGGGAGAGGAGGGGACTCCAACACGTCACAGGGACAGCAGTGTCAGACAGTGAGAACTAGCGATGCAATGTGTAGTGCGGGACAACCTCCATAACAAGTGGCTGCTATGCAGGATAATTGTCCAAGCATGCAGAGTCAGGAGGTCCCCTCAGCAACCAACATTGCGTCCATGCAAAACAGCACATAGTCAAATCGCAATCTCCACCTGGCATGCAGTCACAGAAGCCAATGCAACCGAACCACCCCATCATAGCTTGGGTAGCACAGAAGGGTATCCTGAGCACAACATTTACTAGTCAGTAACTGGCATATACCCATAATTTAGCAATGCACATAGTTACTGGACCACCACATTGCAGCCCCGAGCCACACTACTCACTACTGGCCAATCCCCTCCTTTCTGGTAGAAGAGCAAGCATTAAACCCCTCCAGGCCCCCACCCACCTGCCCTCATCCCCACATCTGGTTGTGCCCCTCCACTGCTCCCCCCATCCAGCAGCACCACACTGTACACCCTTACACGCCCACGAGCCGTTAACCCCACCAACAAACACCCCAGCCGCGAGGCAGGAGTCCCCGGACCACCCCCCTTCCTATGTGCAGCTGCCACAGCAACAAGAGGCTCGCTGCTGTCTGCATCTAAAGCGCTTGCTTCTGTTGTGTGGGCGGGGCGGCGGCCAGCTATAGCTGCCGTGCTGGTGCTGCTGCTGTTGGTAGGGAGTGTCTCCTGTGGGTGTTGGCTGCCTAGCTCTGATAAGTCCCAGCTGCAGATGGCGCCCTCTTCAGTACCTGTAACACACAAATAGGTAGTGGTGTATAGAGTTAAGTTGTAAGTTTTGGCTACGGGCCGGATTTTGAGCTGGAGTCAACGCGAGGCCGCTGTCTAGCGGTTAGTGTAAAAAAGCACAGGAGGTGACCTGCGGGGCTCTTTGCTATGGTGGGGAGGTCCTTGGGGCATTACACATTACACATTACTCAACACAAGAATAAGTCCCAGCGTCAGATGATGCTCCCATGCCTTTTGTACGAGCTCAGGGCCTCAGATGACATCTTCAGAAGCACATGTGATGCCTGCTAACAAAGATCTGAGCCCGTATGTACCATACAAGTGATAGAACATGGGTTTTAGCATAGTTCCTAGCCTGAAAACCAACTGTTGTTAGCCTGAAACAGCAGCAAAAGCTAGTGTAGTGCAAGCAGGGTGTTTGAAGTACAAGAGCCATTTCGACAGGGACATCTGATCTCCTCAACTCCATCAGTTCAGTACATCCCCATTAGGAAGCATTGGCTGAAAAGGTGCAGTAGAGCCGACAGCACACCTTTCCTATGCCCCAGAAGTGAGGGCATGCCTGCATGCAGTTGGATTAGCCCCTATTTGCCAAACACCCACCTTGCAAACGACAGATACACCTCCGCACGATCTTATCCCCCTCCACATGCTGATTCAATAAAGATCCACCCCCCCCCCCTCACCTGCAAAGACCCCCCCCCCCCTCACCTGCAAAGACCCCCCCCCCTACCCCGCAAAGAAACCCCCCCCCCCTCACTTGCAAAGACCCCCACCCCCACCCCCCTACCCCGCAAAGACCCCCCCTCCTCACCTGCAAAGACAAAGCTGGTACAAGGGTACACCCCCCAGCAGCAGCAAGTGATGACTCCTTCACACACTAGGAGGTGTTCTGGCTGAGAGGGCCTCCGTGTGTCCCATACCACCATCACACTACACCCTGCTAACCCATGCTCCTTCAGAAGCTGCTCTGATGACATGCTCACAGGAGCATACGCACAACACAGCAACACACCACCATGAGCTGCTGCAGCACCTGCCTTCCTCCCATTACTCAAACTGCTGGTGGTGGTGGTGGTGGTGCCGTTGGCTAGGGCAGAAGCTGCTCCTGCTGCTTCGTCTGGTTCATGGCACATAGCCACAAGCTTCCGGCCGGCTAGTAGCTCCGGCAAGCTAAGCTCCAAAGCACCGCTGCATGTACTGCTAGCATTGCCTGACACTACCTGAAACGCGGTGTTGCTGCCGCTGCTGCCATCGCCGTCTGTGCTGCTGCTGCCACCCCTCCCGAGCTCTTGAGACATCAGGTCCCCCGCCCAGTGCAGGAAGCTGAAGAGGCTGCTGTCCTGGGTTACCAGGCGACTTGCTGCTGCCATAACTTTTCCTTGAAGAGACCTGGGGCTGCTACTGCTGCTGACAGTGCTGCTGATGCTGATTCGGGTGGTAGAGGAAGTGGCTGCGCTGGAACTGGGGTGGTCTGGGGCTTGGGAGGAGGCCTCTTTCAAGTCAATCTACAGCCAAGCAGCACCATGTGGGAAATAGCAAGCTTTTACGTTGATTCTTGTGCATTGCATGTAATCTAGTTAGGCCAGAGCAAGGTGCACAACTCAGCTAACACTATGCGACTGCTGCAGATACTTGGACAGCTCTCATTGGCCACTCTGCAGAGATTACATGCAAAGGAAACCCACACTGTTGCGCGGGCGAGTACATCTACCTGTATTGTATGAATAGATCATGCACTCAGCCAAGCCTTTGGCACCCATAAGTTAGTGTCACAGCCATGAGACATGCTGTGTGTTGTGGGTGCCATAACAAGCTTTCCTGTCCTTTGCAGGTGATATTCGCAGCCAGTGTGCAGAGCGAGCCAGCACACTGGGACATTCTCTGCCCAAAGCAGATATACGTGCTATCTCACAGCTATGGAGGGGGCCTGTGTCATGCGGCGGGTGCTGCACGTTTCGAGGGCTGTGCCGTATTCTATCTCATATATCTATGGACGGGGACCCGGTGCGGAGCGACTAGCATGGGGCCTGCAAGTTACTGTTGTAAGACTAGGTGGCAGACGCCCACTCCTGGAGTGTGCAAATAACCTGCACTGTTCCTAGCTGGGCCCCAGCTCCAGCTTGGCACGCTTGTTCCCATCCACCCACCTCATCTGTTTGTGCATCAGACTCCAATACATCCTGGTTCTGCACCCCTGTCTGTGTGCTGCCTGTCTTTGTTGCAGAGTATGGTCCCTTGCCTTGGGACAACATATCATGGTCTGACAGGGGTGCCATGTTGAGCATCTCAGGCACGGTTACCTCAGTCAAAGTCACCTGCAGCAGGATATGTCCCTGCAGCCTTTCAGCATAACCCCAGCGATTTTCAGCCTATGCTGGCAAGCAAGATGTGAAGCGAAATGTAAGAGCTTTGAAGGGAGATGCAAAGATCAAGACAGTAAGGCAATGTGTTGAAGTTGTGGTAGCCTGCATCTAGCAGGAATTATTGCTGCATGCATCTCTGCCAAGGCACCATGCTGCTGCACAGCACAGGCTCTTTGCAGGACACATGGGAGCAAGCTTTGAAAGCACACTAGTCAAGGCTTGGATTTCAAGCTGTAAAAGGGTCCATGGCAAATAGAAACGACGCTGTGTATGAATGGGCTCCTTACCTTAGCCATGAGTCTTTGCGATCTTGCTAGTCGTTTCAGTGCCTTGGCCTTCTCTGCTTCAGATGGCACTGCAGTTCTGTTCAAAGTGACAACAGTTCTGTCTTGCTGCTCCTGCTCGCGATTGGCACTGCCTAGCAAGCTCAAAAGCCCATCTTTGCAGTGGTTCAGTAAGCTACCTGGAATCATGGACAAGCAAGGCCTGTGTTAGATGCAACCATGCAAAGGAGGGACCCTGGCTTTCCTGACAAGAGGGGGAGAGTCACCTGGGGAAGTAGAAGTTCCTGGGGCAGCTGTCAGAGGCTTCTGGGGTTGCGACTCCCACTTGTCTTGTGTTATGGGATCATCATCTGCTAAGGAAAGCCTCTCAGGGGCCTCAATTTCGTCCTGGAAAACAATGATCAAGGAGCTATGGTCACATGGCTTACGAAGGATCCGTTAAGGGGTTGCACGTTAAGGGGTTGCGGAGGCACGAGAGAGCTAGCCATATACTTTGTTCGGCGTTGACATGCTTGCTCAGATATGGTCTGAGTATTATGGTGTGTTCAGGTCTGGTGATGAAGGTCTACCACTGCCAAGCCCGCGGATGCATGCTCCAGCTGCTCGTTACTGCCACTTTTTCCGCGTGTTCACCTCGAAAGGATCATCATCGTAGTCCTCAAAGTCCTCCTCGTAGTCTGACATTAGCTGGACCGGGTGGCTAAGCTGGCTATCCTACCTCCTGTAGTCAGCCGAATTCGTGTTCTAAGAATATAGCACAGCTTCTCAACCCTTCTTCATCAACCTGGGCCCGTAGGCTCCTTCAATTATGTTTCCCTCGCTGGCACATCTGACAGAGCATCATAGGCATGTCAGTCGCTAACTGCCGTTCACGCGGGTGCTCGCAAGAGCACGAGATTCAGAATGATATGTTATCAAATGAGGAAATGTTTGTGACTCCTCCGATCTGCAGATCTCATTGAGAGATCCAGCGGTCTTGTCTACGCTGGCATGCGGGCCGAGTTTGTCCCTATCGAGGTCTTGCGATTCAGTTCATCTGGTAGCTTCAAGGGCTTTGCAGCAGGCTGAAGGGGTGGGCGAGACAGTGTGATGGCTCCTTGGCAGGGCATAACTTCGGTGGCACCAGCTGAAAAGCTGAGCGGCACTCGCACTCGCACACTGCGACGACATTAATGGAGCATTGCCGCCAAATCCTGCCAGGCCGGGCTTGCACTAAGGTTGGGAAGCAGCGCGGGCGGCAATAACTGTTACATACTGAACAAGTCAGGTGTTGCGCATGCATTGAAGGTCCCGTATACGTGCCACAAAGGGCAGGTAGTTACTATCATCTTGTACTGAGTCTGTCACAATGCACCTTCAAAGGCTCCCATGCAGTCACCATCCTGCTTGCCATCGACGGAGGCAGGCTGCGGCGCATGGAGTCTCGTCAGTCTGCAGTAGAGCTGCCCGTGCGCCCTCGTCCAGGGCTACGGAAAAGCAACCAGCCAGCATTAATCGCCCTGACATACAGCAGCGTGCTAAGAAGCAGAGATGCCAAGCGGTACGCATCAGCAGGCTCGGTTCTCCCCACAGCACACGGCCTTCTGCGGCACAGCTTGATTCAGCAATCCATCGCCCTAAACCTGCAGCCTAGCATGCTGCTGTCTTATGCTGGGCTAATGGACACTACTTGGCTCGAATTCTGCAGTTTGGCTCGTAAAATTCCCGCGATGCTAAGCTACACCACGTGTTGCCCACGGACGCAGGTTCAAGCCAGCATGGGCAATCTGCATGGCAATGACTGGTATGCAGAAGAGTCATACGATGTTATTGTCGTTGGAGCAGGCCATGCAGGCTGTGAGGCAGCCTTGGCAGCAGCTCGCATGGGGTGCAAGACCCTGCTCCTAACCCTCAACCTTGACAGGATTGCATGGCAGCCATGCAACCCAGCAGTAGGAGGGCCCGCAAAGTCACAGCTAGTGCACGAGGTGGATGCTATGGGTGGCGAGATTGGCAAGATGGCTGACAGATGCTACCTTCAGAAACGGGTGTTGAATCGGTCAAAGGTACGGGTGACACTGTAGATCGGTCCAAGGGATTGGTATTACATCGGCCCAAGACATGGGGCTGAGCAGTGTGGCGGCAGTCATGTGACAGGTTACTTGATCCGGACGGTGGTGTCTGCAAGGCATGTGGCATGCCAGGTTGTCACCGTAGGATTGCCATGCCCGACTTAAGTTTGTCGATTGTGCCTTGGATCAGCATGAGGCAGAGCAAGGGCTTTATCAAACGGTCGTGGATCACCACCCTCAGCCGGCACAATGTGGTTGTAAGGAGCTGCACAGCAGCAGGGCTGCCATACTTGTTGTAAGGGGTAATCCAGCCGTTTTCGAGCGAGCTTGCACTTTTACATGTCCTAGCAGCGTGCGGCATGCCTAGTAGCTTGGACGGTTTGCATTGTCTCCCCAGTGGGAATATCTAAGGGTAGTTCGTAGCTCTGCATTACCGGGCTCTGTCCAAGAGCTGTACTTGTGGTGCCTTTGGTGGCTGCTTTGGAGCGCAGCTTGTATCTAATGCCAACTGTTTCTGCAGTGCTCCTGTTTATACATTCTTGCAGTAGAACTGCACTGGACGCTTGCTCGGGCCTAGTGTTTTCTGAGTAAATGGCTTCTTAAGTACTCGCGGCGAATATGGTCTCCAAGATGGCAGATGGTGCTAATGGCCCAATTGCGCTGGGCCATCGCCTGCTACCTCACAAGATGCATCCTTGTTTGCTGCTGCCTCTCCTTCCCTACCTTCTTTGCACCAGGGTCCTGCAGTATGGGCACTACGTGCTCAGACTGACAAGCAGGAGTACGCCATTACCATGCGTCGCATCTTAGAAGCTACCCCAAACCTGAGCTTGCGAGAGGGCATGGTGACCGGCCTTGACATTGGCCCAAATGATGAAATCTGCGGCGTGACCACCTTCTTTGGGCTTCACCTGTTGGCCAAGGCAGTGGTGCTGACCACCGGCACTTTTATGAATGGGAAAATTTGGGTGGGGCGGGCCAGCATGGCGGCTGGGAGGGCAGGGGAGGCGCCCTCCTCTGGGCTTACAGAGGCCCTCATGGAGCTAGGGTTTGAGACAGACAGGTTGAAGACAGGGACACCAGCTCGGGTAGACTCCAGGACAGTGGATTTCTCTGGTCTGGAGGTGCAGCCAGGTAGGGTGGGCATAATGGTGGGGCAGGCACTACGGCAAGGCTGGGCACTACGGGTTACCATGATAGGGGAATGTTGGTTATGCTGTGCTTCTGAGAGTTCTTTTGCGATGTTAGAAACCAGTCGGGTAGGTGTGCATACTGTGGGATCGGACATGTGGTGCAGGGTCTGCTCGGTCCCAGGGGAGTCTGAGTCAGAGCAAGACGCATTGGTGATTATGTGTTGCTCATCACTGACTTTGGATGAGCAGTGGTTGCATGGTATTGAAGTCGGGATGCTTCACTATGTTGCATCTGAACTTCACACTTACCACAATGGACAAGCCCAGGTTTACTGGCACGTATACCACAAGGCTTAACCCCAGGCTACTGGCATGTCTTCGTGCCTTTGCATGCTGACAAGACATATGCTGGGTTCCCTTTCCAGTGGGCAACTCAGTCCTGTTGGGTAAGATCCTTCTTGGCCTCACAATCATACATCTTTGGCGTCACACTCAATTCTCAATCACAGCAATAAGCAAGGGGGATTATTGCATTGCACCAGCAACTCTGGTAGTTGGCTCCCCGCAACAAGAGCTATGCCTGGTGGGAAGTGGGTTCAACCTCTAAGGGTCCTGATGCTGGAGCAGCTTCTAGACCAATTTGCAAAAGATGATGCTGACAGCTGGGTTCGCTATGAGGGCATCTGGATTGCCAATTGCTCCTGCAAGGAATACGTGGCCTGCTATGCGCTTTTGCCACAGCTTAAAGTGTTTTGTTTGTTTGTACTCGTTCTATGTATGCTGTCCAGGTGATGATGAGGACCGCTGGTTCAGCTTTGATCCTGCAGTGCATGTACCCAGGGAGCAGATGTGCTGTTACCTCACCCATACCACAGCAGACACCCACAAGCTGATCCAGGACAATCTAAAGGAGACACCTGTGTATGGAGGGTGGGTGGATGCGAAGGGACCTCGCTACTGCCCTTCCATAGAGGACAAGATTGTGCGGTTTGCAGATAAGAAGAGCCATCAGGTGAGCGGCAAGGGGTGTGCAGATGCTGTGTGCGCACTCAGGGTGTGTTTGTGGATAACATGTGGCAAAAGGATTGGGACAGGTGCCACATTTTAGTAGGCAAGAGCATCGGGACAGCTGCCACAGTTGACACGACAAGAGCAGTGGAACAGGTGCTGCAGGGGTGTAGGGCTGACCTAGGACCCTTGAGAGGGACAAGTACAGATAGAATCCAGAGTGTTTTTAAGACTGCATGTACAGCTTGTTTTGGAAAATGAATTCACAAATGTTTGTGGTAGTGAGCCTCTGTTCAGTCAGATGCCATTGGGGCGTTTGCAGATGCTGGGGAGAAACCATGATACTAGATCACATAACCACGGCATGCGGGGTGTCCATTCGACAAGCCAGCAATAAGTGCCTTCAAAATGGTATGCTTGTGTTTGACCTCTGGTGAAAGCAGCCAAGAGAGAGCACTCCTATGTTTTATGTTGCCCATTAAAGGCTGAGCTGCTGGAACACCATTGGAAGTCTGCTGCGCTGCTGGACCCTTGGCTAAAGGTCATGCCCATGATCTGTTTGCATCGGTCTTTAGTTGCCCTGTGAAGATGCTGATAGGGTCTTCTTTGAGTACTTAATGGCTTTTCCGGTGAGCGAATAGGGCAAGCTGCTGCAAACTCCTGCTCTGGTTTTGTGCTGGGAGAGCTGCCCCACTGCAGGATGTGCTGATTTTTGACTGGGTTCTGCTGCTGCTGCTGGCGCAGATCTTCCTGGAGCCTGAGGGCCGCACAACCCCTGAGCTGTATGTGCAGGGCTTCTCAACAGGCCTGCCTGAGAGGCTGCAGCTGGCATTGCTGAGGACTCTACCTGGGCTGGAGGAGTGCAAAATGCTAAGACCAGCTTATGCAGTGGAGTACGACTATTTGCCCGCACACCAATGCTACAACACGCTGGAAACGAAGCGGATCAAGGGCTTGTTCTTCAGCGGGCAGCTGAATGGCACTACAGGTGGGTCGCTGGATGAGGCATGCTTAGATGATTTGGGAAGCATGTAGCAGAGGATGGAATCGTATGTGCGGATGAGGCATTCAAGGGCAGACTCAACAAAGCACACGAAGGGTCACTGCACAAATATGATGGGCATGGTAGGCTTGTAACCACCAACACTTGAGGAGTTGGAAAGCAGCAATGAAATCAATCTCAATGCGGCGGGGTGTAGCACTTATCTGCGGCAGGTACTATAGATTCTTGTAGTATGTGCAGCTCTTCAAGGTCGCACTCAACCAGTGTGACAGTGCGGCACACGGAGAGTGCTGACGTGGCGACGCAGATGGACCTTCGCGACGCCTCTCTTCCCTGGCCCGAGCCCTGCCGTATATGCTGGAAACAGGGCAGAAATGGGTATCTTTGCGCTTGGGGCAATGTCGCAGTTAATGAGGTCTAACCGAGACGCGACTATTGCTGGTTGAAAACTATTTCCAAACCCCACTTGGTCCTTCGGGATCAAGTAATTTCTGAACGGAGGGCGCCGCAAGGCTGTACCCCTCCAAACTGTGTATGGCTGTCCACCAGTCATATATGGCTTAGACATATTAGCATCTGCATCTGGTCGGGCAATGGGGACAATGCTTTAGTTGAGTCAGCAGCAGATGCCATAACACAAGCATGGTGTCAGATGCATTTCTCTTTCATGGTAAATTTAAAGCATTTCTCACAAGGTTTTGACAAACATTAGATGCTGGCAATGGCAAGAGGGCTGCTAGGTCAATTCGCCCCAACACCTCATTGAATGGATCCAATGAGTCCAGGCCACATACCCTAGGGAGACTTCCAATAGCAAACAAAAATTTAATACTTGAACAACGAAGTAGAATGGCATTCACCATTCTTGCTATGTACATCAGACATACACAGCATCAACAAATTTGGTATATGCTGCTGCGGCAGATAGGGATGGCTCGCCCCCACCTTAAATGTTTGTTTGTTTGTTTGTTGAACAAACAAAACAAAAATTGAAGGTGCGGCAACCGCAAAGGGCTGCTAAGTCGAAACGACCAAACGCACCATCGGATGGGTCCAAGAACAATGGAATCCATACCACCAAGCAAGAGGAAGACCCAAGCAGACATCCAACTACGGACACGACAAATAGGAGCACCAGCAAACAAAGCACCAGCAGGAGACTGATGGGTGTGTCCAAATCAAACACAATCCAGAGCACCAACCAAGCAGGATGTCCAGTAAGGCCACCGCATATGTACCACCCAAGACGTCCAGCATACCAACCAAGGCTAATACCCAAACATGTAGCTATTTAGACTTCAACCAGTTCCTCATCAAAACAAACAAACAAAAATTTAAGGTGCGGCAACCGCAAAGGGCTGCTAAGTCGAAATCACTAGGAACATCTGTCTCCGACTCCGAATCAAACATATCCAAATATTGACCTGCCGGGAGCAAGATATCCGGTAAATCCACCACATCAGTACCACCTGTCTGATGGCAGTACCAACAGACACGAACACACACGGCCACATACTTGACCAAGGCCGAGAGAGGGACACAGCCAGTGGCTGACAGTGCCCAGAAATCAGCATACCGGAGCGAGGACAACGCGGCCACGGGGGGAACCACAGCTGCCAGAAACAAATCTCTAGCCTCAACAATTGTGGGGTGTTCACACATGAACAAACAATGCGCCTCATCATCAACTACTGTGGAGCTACACCGCAAACAAGTGCCAGGAAACTTGGGAAATTTCTGCAGTGTTCACCATTCGAATCTCTCACAGACATAGAAGCTCATGCAGATCGCAGAATCATGTGCACGTTTGCCATGTTTATTCTGCTCTACTCAGGGTTTCTTCTTGTTTCTTAGACATGCAACTAGCTTAGTAGCTAGTGTCCGGCAAGTGCTGCGATCTAGTGTCAGGGGTACCGATGGATGGAGTGTCCGGCAAGTTTTGGCAGAACGGGACCATAGGACCAACTGGTAACTGACTTCAAGCCACCTCGCCTCAATAGAACTTCCAAAAAATGCCCATCAGAAAGTGGCAGAACTGCAGGTGGCATTGCTAACAAACAAACAAACAACCAGCGCAAAAGGGCTGCTAGGTCAAAACGACCGAACAGACCATCGGATGGATTCAAAAACAATGGATTCCACACCATCTACCAATCATGAGCACAGTTAAACCAGTGCAATCCTCAATAATGCAGGTAGCATTGTGACACCAGTGCATTCCTCAATACTGTTTTACAGTAGCCACTCAGGATTGATATAACAACATGAAGGATAAATGAAGAGATGAGACTGGAAATGTAAGCTTAGGTGAAGCGCTGTGCAAGCTAAGGTGAGAACAGGCTGCATTGGCCCCCGTCCGTCGTTTTTTGATTGCTATGGCCCTTAGAACGGGCCCTCCCTACTTGTTGGCACTAGGCCAGCAGGGACTGGCGGGGTCTGCAATGCCCTCATAGCCGCACTTTACTTTCAAGCTATCTGGCAGCAGCTGCGGAGTTTGCTGGGTTTGCGTTTGGCGTGGGTGTTTGAGAATACAGCTGTAGATGTCCCGTTGTGACTGTTCCGTAAGGTGGACACCTGTCTTGTCTGCTCTCGCTGCTAGAACTTCAAGCCCACCAAGTTCGAAACCTGCCGCCTCGCGCACCACCATCCCCCTCTTGCAACCTCAGTCCATGCATGAAACTGCCTGGCTTTTGTCAATCCCTTTAGTACCCTCAAAATGCCAAGACCGTGCTCATCCCAAAGCTTTGTAGCCTTAACAGCCCTCTTGCGGCCGCCACACCTTAATTGCTTGTTTGTTTTCGTTTGTATGTATGTGGGTGTCCTTGCATCTTCTCAACGTATGAAACCAGCCATCGTGAAGCCCTGTGATCCATGTTGCTGTGATCCATGTTCAGCATGTCTGCTGTGATCCATGTTCAGCATGTCTGCTGTACTTTGGTATGTTTCTGCAGAGGGTGTAACAATGATGTTGTCAGCTTATATGGTGCATGCAGCGTCATGGCTTGTTTGTGGCAGTTTGTTGGCTGATTTGCCTAAGTCCCGGTGCAATATAGTCTAGTGGTGGGAGTCATGTGGCGGGTGCTGCACGGCCCGAAAGCTGTGCAGTGATCTATCTCATATATCCTATAGTGGTCTCTCTTAACATGTATACCGGTAATGTAGTCTAGTGCGTTAAAAGGGCCGGAGCCCAAACAGAGGCTCAAAAGGTCTACATCCATCAGTTGCAGCTTTGTGCAGTGGGGCAGGGTTTTATGTCTGTAGACAGATCTCTCAGCTTAGTCTTGTCCCGCCTTTTTGCACCAGGACTTGCATAGGCTGTCGCTGCTGGAATTTGATGCAGCACACTCTCCTAAAGGGGTTTATCTGAGCCAATTTTCTGAATGTTTTGCTTCAGAATCTAGGTTAAAACAGAGAGTGAAATTAGATCCCAGGAATCAGACATTGCTCAGGTGTTGACTACTAAGATAAGCATCCCATCACTGAGGTGCTGTCTCTGGCTACGCATGCGAGGTGTGGGGGTCTGCAGAAGGAGCCATGGATGAGTAGAGTTGTGAGCATTAGTTCCACAGAGCTGTGCCAGTGCTTAACCTAGCTTCCTGTATGTGTGTTGCAGAGGCCATGGCTGCTACCTTTTATGCCGCAACTAATATTTCAAATACTGCTGGCCAGGGCTGCTGCTGCTCTGGTCTGCTTGGCTCAGTCGCGCGTCAGTTCAGCTCTCGTTTTCTCTCAGTTAACTGACCCCTCACACCCCTAACAAACTGGTGGGAGTCATGCTTGGGTCCTGCACGGCCGGAGGGCTGTGCAGTGGTCTCTCTTAACAAATACTGCTGTTATGTTCTGCTTGCATGGTAGCTGACATAAGCAACTGCACACCTTCCGTGCCGTGCAGCACCTGCCACACGACTTCAACCAATCTCGTGAGTGTGTTGAGTTTGTTAGTGTGTTCCCATGTGTGCAGGATATGAAGAGGCAGCTGCTCAGGGTTTAGTAGCAGGCATCAATGCAGCCCGCCGTGCCCAGGAGCTGAACCCCATCAGTTTGGCCCGTGAAAGCAGCTACATTGGAACACTCTTAGATGATCTGGTGACGAAGGACCTGAGGGAACCCTACCGCATGCTCACTAGTCGCAGTGAGTACCGGCTGCTGTTGAGGGCGGATAATGCGGATCAGAGGTTGACGCCACTGGGGCGGGAGGTGGGCCTGGTGGGGGAGGACACCTGGAGCAAATTCCAACAGAAGCAGGTGAGGAAGGGGGCAGGGTTTAGGGTCGAGGCGGGGGGGGGGGGCAGAAAAAGAGTAGGGGTGGTGGTCAGGGAACATTGGGCCAGTTGCAACAGAAGCAGGTGAGGAGTGGGGCAGGGTTTAGGGGTCAAAGAGGGGGTGGGGATGAGGGTGAGGGGACAGAAGCAGGTGAGGAGGTTTAAGGGTCAGGTGAGGGGCAGAAGAACGGTAGGTTGGTGTAGTCATGGGGCGGTTGCTCCATGATCCGAGCGCTGTGCAGTGATCTATCTCATGTAAGGAGGGCAGGGGGTTGGGAGTGGTGGGGGAGGAAACCTGGAGCCCCTTCAACCAAAAAGCAGTGGCAACGGGAGCAGGGTTTATGTTCTAAGAGGGAGATCGCAACAGAATAAGGACATGGGCGTGGGTGAGGGGACACCTAGCCACTTCCAACAGAAGCAGGTGACGATGGGGGGAGGATTTCAGTTCTAAGAAAGGGTGGCGGGGTTAGGGCCATGTGGGTGGAAGTGGGGGGTAGATCCATGGCAGCAGAAGCAGGTGGGGAGGGGTGAGGTTATGTTTTAGGCCAGGGATGGAGTGTGCAGAGGGCGGGGAGCCAGATGCAGCAGAGATGGATGATGAGGATGGCAGGGGGTATCAAGTGAGGGGGAATGTTGTTAAATTCAGGGCGGGGGGCAGGAGGGAGGCTAGGAGGGGGGGGGGGGGGGAGCTAGAAAAATTTGAAAGGCAGGGGGACGATGCAAGGGTAGGAGTTGGAGGTGGTGGGGTTGATTGGGCATGGAAGGTGGAGACAGGGGGAGGAGGGAGGAGGATGTTGATGGGGAAAGGTTGTTGAGTATGGGGAGTTTATGGGGGTACACGGGGAAGAAAGGCCACTTTTAGGACGGGGAAGAAGAAGAGGGGGGTGAGGTTGGTCATGTAA